>CP136069.1:126971174-127480022 GCA_032622095.1 Siphonodentalium dalli | reverse complement strand
GACAAATTTATTTCGGTCTATCGTATCAACCGCCTGACTAAGTGTCAACATTGGTCTTTATCGCTCCACTAATTTTTATCGTCTCATCGGTATGAATTCCATATCCAATTATCCACATATAACCAACCGAACCTCTAATCCCGGTCCAATTTTTTTTATTTCATCGCTATAGTCAAGTTACGTAATATTTTATCATGTGATACTTGTACTTATATGTCTATGGTATTACTATAGTATACGGTATACGTATATCAATTGCTATTCCTTTCTATATAATCCTGGTGCCATCTATAGAGATAGAGATAATTTCAGTCCACCCCCCCAATTTTATATCATTGCTGCTACAGTACAGTCGCGATGCATCACATGGCAACATTGATCGCTATCGCTCTACTAATTTATGTCAGTTCATCGTTCCCCTTTTTCTCCGAGTCTATTTAACCAACCCAACATCTAATCCCGGCCTAAATTATTATTTTTATTTTCATCCGTATACCGTAGTTGCGTTACATACATATTTTTATCATTTGATTCCAATTTGCATTGTACCACTATAGAAGTCCATAAATGACTATTCTGGCACTATATAGAGATAACTAAGATTATGACACCCCCCCCCCATTTTATAGCCTTGTTTCAACAGTAGAGTTGAGATGCATGATATGTCAACATTGGTCGTTATCGCTCTACAAATTTATATCGGTTCAACCCTTAGTTCCCTGTATCGCCCACCCCTCCCTGAATTTATTTTTTCATTTGTATTATAGTCTCGTTACGTACATATTTTATCTCTTGTAACTTTTGCTTCTGCTGCAGGCGATACAAAACTGACAACATTTCGAAATGTAAGCAGGCTTCAAACTCATCTTATCCAAGAAACTTGTGTATAAGGTGTACTCGCATTTGTTGCGTTAAAAACCAAAGGTCCCAAGTCAAGGTCCAAAATCCCCAACACACTGATGTGAGGTTTAATGATAACTCACATCTACATAACCTAACCAATATAAGGATGTGAGGTGTAATGATAACTCTATCCACATACAGTAATGTCCAAAGTAATTGACCACTTAACCACAGCAGAATTATGGGTAATTTTTCAGGATTTTAAATCCTGAAAAATTACCAATAATTCTGCTGTGGTTAAGTGGTCAATTACTTTGGGCATTACTGTAACCAATATAAGGATGTGAGGTTTAATGATAACTCTATCCACATAATCAATATACGGGTGTGATGTTTAATGATAACGCCATCCACATAACTAATAACTATGTGTGAAAATTAAATAAAAAAATTAAATTCCATGATGGCGTCCAATATGGACTATCTAATTCTGCTCCAAAAACATGTATATATTCAATATATGGATGTTTATTGGATGGGGGGGGGACCGATTATTTCAATGATATTTTAATTCACTGGGATCCAAAACCTGACCTACAGGAGCGCGCTTCGCGCACGACTGTATCTTAAGCATATGTGCATATTTAATAAGCCAACAATTGGAATCCCAACAGAGAAGACTGGCGTAGGTCCCTTGCGCATTGACATCGTTGATGATCTCTATGGGAAACCAACTTGACATTTAATAGACAATTTCGATGAACTGCAATAACTTAAGGAATCTCTAATTGAGCTCAAGCCCAATAAGATTATTCCTTCAGTTATTGTGCTTAAGCGCAGTTAGATATACCTTATTGCGCTTGAGCACAATGTGATATTCCTGTGCAATAAGGAATATTCTTATTGCGCTTAAGTGTAATAAGACATTCCTTATTACATGTAAGCGAAATTACATCAATATTGCACTTAAGCGCAATTAATATCTCTCTCATTAGATCACCCTTGTGCAAATAGTAGAATAATCCTATATTTGTTCCACCCATTGTACCATGGAGATGGACTACACCACCTGAATTATAGGGAGTTTATGTTCTATATATAATATATTCCTTATTAAGAGATTCCTTATTGGGTTTTATTATATAAGCGCAATTTGTAAATTCCATTATTGCGCTTAAGCAAAGTTAAATATATCCTTATTGCGCTTAATCACAATAGAGATTCCCTTATTGTGCTTAAGTGCAATTAGCTCTTCTTGCGATTAATTTAAAAAAAAGTTCTAATTGTATTGTAACTATGGTTTTGTCCTTTAATATTTCCCATACATCATGTACACATATATTATGCTAGAATGGTACTATTATTACTAATACCACTCGTAGTAGATAATACCACCTTACTGTCAATATCCTATCATGGTTAGTTTCAAATCATAACGTTAATTGTTATTACTATGTGTGTACTGTACATGTACATCAGTCATCAATTAATAATATTTTGCTATTTTGCATGCGAAGTGGAAGACCCTCCAATAGCTTATCAATACCACTCGGGACAGTGGGTGTTTTTCCTCAATTAATTGAATTTCTTGTTAAATGATTTGTCACATATATCCCGAACATTATTCTCTGCTGTTCCGAAAAAGGTAGCATAGGTTGTAGCTCATTTGGCTATTAACCAAGTTATATAATTAACTGACACGAAATGTTCCATTCTGGTTGTCCCAGTACCTTCTGGGGATGACAAATTCATTTTAAAGATGCAGTATGGAATTCTGACAAATCGTCTTTTGTGTTATGGTCATATTTCTAAACGGAAATGGGCAAAACTTCGAAACAGAACTGAGAGGAACCATATTATGTGGCTACTCTTATCCATTAGCTTCACAATTGATCAAATTAATACATGATGTAATTCAAAATGGCAGCCAGGGTGTGACTGCATGTGAATATGTTTAGAGGGAGTTATTGTATGACCATGAACGATGTGAATAGTTATACAAGGAGTGGCTATATGGTCATGGGTGGGGTGTCAATGAAATGCATATGTATACAAGGAGTGGTTGTATGGTCATGTGTGAAGTGAATAGGAATACAGGGAGTGGCTGCATGATAATTGATGTGGTGTATGGGTATAGCGAGAGTAGCTACATGGTCATCGGTGTATTGTTTATGTATATATGAAGTGACTAGATAGCCATGTGTGGGATTTACAGGTGTATCTTGGGTGGCTATATTATGGATGGATGTATATCTATACACGTGTTGGCTGTATGATCATGGGTGGATGTATGGACAAATGGGGAGTGGTTGTATGCTTATGGGTAATGTATATAGGTGTACATGGAATGAATGTACGGTCGTGATTGCTGAAGTGTATATGCATACATGGAATACATGTATAGCTGGGTAGTCATTGGCGGGCTTGTGGGTATAGAGGAAGTGTCATTGTGGACATGGGTGTATATATGGTATGTAAATGCATATCTGCTGTGTCTGTATTGTCATGGATGTGTGTAACAGTATACAGCGAGTCGATGGGTTCTCATGGGCGATGTGTATATGCAAGTCTGGGGTGTACACATGACCATATGCGCCGGGTATTGGTATATCTATTGATGAGGTGTACTGTATGTGTATACATGCTGTGGTAATATGCGGGGTGAATATGAATATTCTGAGTGGCTATATGGCCATGGTGTGGCGAAAGTTATACAATGAGCGGGTAAATAGGTAAGTAGTCATAAATAGGTAAGTAGTCATAAATTGGTATGTGTGAGTATACAGCGAGTGTCTAAATTGCCATTGGTGATGTGTATATGTAAGTCTGGAGTGTATGGATGGCTGTGTGATCAGGGTATTGGTATATATTGAAGGGCCCCATGGTCATTGGTGAGGTGTAGATGTATACCCGGAGAGACTATATGGCCATGAGTGGGATGTGTATGAATATATTGAGTGGCTATATGGTAATGGGTGTGGCCAATAGGTATACCAGGAGTGACAGTATGGCCAATGTTGATGTGATATCCGGGATATTGGTATATCTAGGGTTGTATGGCCATTGGTGATGTGTTTATGTATACCTAGAGTGACTATATATGCACAGGTGGGGTTTATATATATGTCTTGAGTGGCTATTTGTCCATATTTGTGGGCAATATGTGTACAGGGAGCAACAATATGACCAATGGCGGAGTGCATATGTATACAAGGAATTACTGTATGACTACGAATGTGATGTGTGAGTATACAGCGAGAGTCTGAATTGCCATGAGTGAGATGTACATTCAAGTCTGGCCTGTATGAATGGCCGTGTGCAGAGTATGGGATATATAGAAGGGCTGTATGGCCATTAGTGATGTGTATATGTATAACTGTAGTGACTATTGTTATGGTTGTAGTGTATATGTATATCTTGAGTGGCTATATGGCCATGGTGTGGCAAATAAATATACAGGGAGTGATTCTATGGCCACTGATGAGGCGAATATGTATACAAGAAGTGACTATGATCATCGATGTGGTGAACAATTACACATGGAGTGACAATATAGTCATGGTGATGTGTAGGGTTATACCTGGTGTGCCTGCATGACTGTATATTCATGTGTGGATGTACGGGTATACAATGTATGGCTGTATGGTCATGCGTGAGATGTATGTGTATAAAGCGAGTGGCTACATGGTCATTTGTGTGGTGTTCATGTATATATGGAGTGTTGCATGTTCATGTGTGGGTTGTACAGGCGTACATCTGGGTGACTATCGCTTTCCACAATAACTCATGGACATGCTAATAGATAGAGAGGTAATGTCATAGTGTTCTCTAGCATGATGGTGTGTTATCTGTACAATGGAGGAAACGGTTTTCCTGACATGAGTCAATCAATTGTGATGAATTTTGATGTTGTTGGGCAAATTAGACACATAATATGGCACATCTCAGTTCAGTTTCAAAGTTCTGTTCAAAACTGGCCAGAATCCCAAAATAAGTTTTCGCTAACATTCCATACTGCATCCTTTAACATGAATGTGACATGCCGTATAATGTACTGAGACATCCAGAATAGAACATTTAATTGTCAGTGAATTATGTTACATATTTAGTAACAAAGTATATGTCACAATTTGCTACAATTTCGGAAGAGCAAAGAATAATGTTGGGTATATATGTGAAAAATAAACTATTTTTTATCAAATTTGGTTGCTATCTTGGGTAATTTTGTCTAAAAACACCTCAGTGTCACTCATTTAAGAGAGATCGAAACAATAAACAGATTTGATACCAAAGATAGTTCCATTTTACTTGAAAAAATCGTCTAAACCAGAAAAGTAATTTTTTTGCCGATTTTGATGTCGAGTTTGTGATAGAAAATTCCAATAATTCTGGTAATGTCAGTGGCTATATACAATACTAACATTCAAGCGAGGTGTATTAACAATGTTAGTATTCAATCTATAAAATACACAATAGCCAATTTTATAAATTAACCAACTTTTAACCGATTGCATGACACGCTGGGACGATATTTACCATTTTCCATATTTTGGGTGTCATTTTGGCAGCCAGTTTGAGAGCCAGAGAGACAATTTTGGCTCCATTGAGTCAGATTGAGTTGGAATATTCATAAGTAATGGTATGCCTTACTTACAGTGCACAGTTCTTCCCATTTATTGTTGAAATATGACTACAATCCCAAAGGTGATTTTTGGTGAATTTTTATCGCGTTCTGTAAAATCGAATTTTTATGGATCGGAAGAGACGGGGACCACATGAATGGCATATTTCATTGCTCCAACGATCACTTAAATGAACAGTAGAAAATAAAGTCTCAATTATCACCCAGTTCCATACAACAGAAACTGATCAAGAAGTTATTAGTGAAAAACATTAAATTTCCACTCCCGACTACCATTTTGGCGACCATCTTGAACGGGGAGTTCCCATTTTACTATGACAAGTGGAATTATATCTTAGCTTCACAAAAATATATACATTTGTATACATATGACAATATTTTCTCACTATAATTTGCATCAAACTGACTTAGTGAATGGTCTGGTGTCTACACGACCACTTTTTTCGTGTTAACATTGATTAAATGTTGAGGGACATAATGCGGAGGAAAATGAGTCAGGTGAAGTTAAATCATGGGGGTGCCTGGATATCTACATATCAGCTAGTGTGCCTATTGGCAGAGTTAATTGGGGAAAGCTTGTTCCCATGGCAACTAGGGCCTAAATGTGGGTATGGGGAAACCTGCTTTGATGATATATACATATATATATATCATATTTCAGAGCTGCGAATGTAATCTTATAGCAGGAATTCCCATTCTTAACATGTGCACCAAAGCTACTACCTGAACTTCAATTTGTCAACAACCAGCCAATCTCGAAACTGCCAATTCGCGTCAACCAGTGTTCATATAAAACTTCGTTTATTGTGGTCAATCACTAGCTAAATGCGAAAAATCTGTTATATTGTCTTTATGGATTACCGAAGATGATATTATCTTAAATTTAAACTTATCGCATGAATTTTGTGCTGACAGGTACAAACTAAGTCCAAATTTTAATTTTTTTACTCAGTTTTTGAAGAAAATCCATTAGTTTCCATGGCAACAAGCTAAATTTTGGTGATCTGGGCCCAAATTTTACAGTCTGTTATATATATTGGTCTTTTCTCTATTGGATAAAGCAATGCCTACATCGACATGTCTGATACTATTCACATAGATGGCCGTAAATTATCACAGGGGTATGTTGCTAAACCGAGACATACCAAAGATTAAGTGTGTAAAATTTCGTAATTTATTCACAAAGTGTAACGATTCGCCTATTTCTGGCACATATCCGCTCCGCTAATAGCAGCGCCCGAGCGCTGATTTATTCAACGCCGATTCCACGGGCACATGTATGCTCAATGGAATTGTCATTGTCATTCTGATATATTAATTAAATGCAATGACTCTTGATGGCGAAAACATTTGCGTTAGTTTATCGCCGATTGCTGTGTCCCGAAACGAGATGTAAATATTTACAATTATAAGCGTAGTTCAGACGATGATTTCTATGGAGTGGGATGGTCGATTTCTTTGATTTTTTTCGGCGATGTTAGTATAATGCTACATTGACACAGCTGGCATAGCGTCTGTGTACTCACTTGCAGTTCTACGCAGCCGAACAAGTCTATTATATGTCTTTAAGTTCAATAGAATTTATCTAAACAGGGATTGATTATCTCTGAGCACAAAGTTGGATATATTTTAATTGAATTCCTCTTAACAGAATTTCAATGAACGTCAAATAATTTAATATATATATTCATATAAAATAAGCATTTACCCTAAGTTGTTTCAAAAATCACGGATATTTTATAATTTCGTTTCAAATATGGCAATAGAAATTACACAAAAACGCACAGCCGTGTAATTGAAACATCCAAAAACCGACCACGGACAAATTCCTAAGTCATCCGATATTTCACATATCTTTGAATCCTTAAAGGGATACTGTACCAAAATGTTGTTGCTGGTTTCTTTAGTCTCTGAGTTGTAGAATAAGGTAACCAGATTTCTATCTTTTAAAAGTCTGTTGATTACGAAGTAATGTTACGGATGGCTGATTACCCGGAATGCAAAAATACCAATTGTCGATGTCGAGTAATTTTTTGACAGTTTTCAAGCAAATGTGTCAAATAAATGTTATATTATATGCATACTAGTCCCACATAATCATTAAATCATTGTATAGTCACTATATAGTCAGTGAGTGGCTTGAGTTTACGCCAAGTATCAACATAATTTTGAACACGATCATGTGTGCCACGTTTTGCCCAATCCACTATCCGTGAATTATTTTTATTACCTCTTGTACACGGAAATTTGTAATTTAATTTATGGCTCTAGCCATAAAATAAATTGATATAAAATTATTAACTTTGATTTTAAGATAACCTATTAACCTGAACGTTTACATAATACATCTTTGACTCAAATTACTTAGTTGTCTATATATTATCGATATTAGACCGTTCTTATCACCGGGAATTTATTGAAAATGGCGTACAGGACCCCTTTAAAATATGAGATATTTCACAACTACTGCCGAGAAGTTTTGCATGGACATTCCAATTATAAAGGTGTGCCACGGTTCCAAACTTCCAGTTACTACAACATATAATAAAATTAATTATTTAGCTTTGTTCCACTGCAAAACAATGTTTAAAAAACTAATGTGGTACAGTTGAGTAAGTAGACCAATTAATAAAAATAAATAATTTCGTTGTTGAAAAAATTAACTAAGTATATAACTATTGGCAATATAAATTCTAAAAACACTCAGCCGTGTAATTGGAACGTGTCCAAAAACCGACCACGGACTAATTCCCAAGTCATCCGATATTTCACCATTTTTGAATCCATAAAATATGAGATATTTCATAACTACTGCCGAGAAGTTTTGCATAGACATTCCACTTATAAAGGTGCAACACGGTTCCAAACATCCAGTTATTACAACATCTACAATAATTCATTCTTTTATTTGTTCCACTGCAAAAATGGATAGAACATTAAATATTAAACAACTAAGCGTCTTGTATGCATTTGGTATCGATATTGTTCCAATTCTGTTATTTTTCACATTAGAATCAAAATAAGACGTAAAATATTTTTCACAAAAAAATACGGATCCATTTATACATCTTTGTAAATCCTTTATAAATTGCTTACCAACACAGATACAATATACCGCGACACACAGAAATCTAACTATGAGAAGTGAATCCATCCCGACCAGCAGAATGAGGAGTCGCTCGAGTCTTCAGAAGTATACAGTGAAATTACGAAAGTGATTAATATATAAACCCAAATGTATAATAATAAAGCCACCGGTGCGTAATCTATATGGCTGAGTAACCAGCAAAATATCCGTTGAATATTAATTTAACAGCAGGAATTCATTTCAAACATTTGCGCAAATTCACATTTAGGTGCAGCATGATATTATGTCATAATTGTATGGTTTATATCACTAAATATGTGCGCTATGTTGCCAGCATTCATTTCACACAACCATCCATATATAGGTTCCCCGAAACAGGATGTGAGCATCAAGAACGCGACGGGGGTCCCAACAAAAGCACCCGGGTACCTCTTTTCAAGAAACTTGAGAAAGTTGTTTACATTTTGAGCGCACACTGCCTGCCGCACAGTTACAGTACACGCTCGATTTTTATCATGGAAACAAATCAATTTCTTCCATCTAAAAGATAATTACGTGCTGGACCCTGTCAGTTTAGGAATATATAAGTATTCCACGCAGACATACCTCAGTCTCAGCTTAAAATTTTGAAAAAATAACAGTTTTATCGACATAAATCGATTTGAATGGGAAAATCCCGTGTTAAAATTTATCATCGAAAAAAAATAATTTCTTCCATCTAAAAAATAATTACGTGCTGTACCCTGTCATTTTAGGAATATATAAGTATTCCACGCAGACACACCAAGTCTCAGCTTAAAATTTTTCAAAATAAGAGTTTTATCGACATAAATCGATTTGAATAGCAAATCCCATGTTAAAATTTATCATCGAAAAAAATTAATTTCTTCCATCTAAAAAATAATTACGTGCTGTACCCTGTCATTTTAGGAATATATAAGTATTCCACACAGACACACCAAGTTTCAGCTTAAAATTTTGAAAAATAAGAATTTTATCGACATAAATCAATTTTAATGGCAGATCCCATGTTAAATAAATTTTAGGGCACTGCGAATGTTTTCTGAGCTGTTCCATATTGGCCACCAGAGTCCATATTTAACAGGTTCTACCTGATAATTGTGCGACAGTACAGTCGCGTTACATTATACGTCAACATTGGTCATTATCACCCGACAAATTTATTTCGGTCTATCGTATCAACCGCCTGACTAAGTGTCAACATTGGTCTTTATCGCTCCACTAATTTTTATCGTCTCATCGGTATGAATTCCATATCCAATTATCCACATATAACCAACCGAACCTCTAATCCCGGTCCAATTTTTTTTTCTTTCATCGCTATAGTCAAGTTACGTAATATTTTATCATGTGATACTTGTACTTATATGTCTATGGTATTACTATAGTATACGGTATACGTATATCAATTGCTATTCCTTTCTATATAATCCTGGTGCCATCTATAGAGATAGAGATAATTTCAGTCCACCCCCCCAATTTTATATCATTGCTGCTACAGTACAGTCGCGATGCATCACATGGCAACATTGATCGCTATCGCTCTACTAATTTATGTCAGTTCATCGTTCCCCTTTTTCTCCGAGTCTATTTAACCAACCCAACATCTAATCCCGGCCTAAATTATTATTTTTATTTTCATCCGTATACCGTAGTTGCGTTACATACATATTTTTATCATTTGATTCCAATTTGCATTGTACCACTATAGAAGTCCATAAATGACTATTCTGGCACTATATAGAGATAACTAAGATTATGACACCCCCCCCCCATTTTATAGCCTTGTTTCAACAGTAGAGTTGAGATGCATGATATGTCAACATTGGTCGTTATCGCTCTACAAATTTATATCGGTTCAACCCTTAGTTCCCTGTATCGCCCACCCCTCCCTGAATTTATTTTTTCATTTGTATTATAGTCTCGTTACGTACATATTTTATCTCTTGTAACTTTTGCTTCTGCTGCAGGCGATACAAAACTGACAACATTTCGAAATGTAAGCAGGCTTCAAACTCATCTTATCCAAGAAACTTGTGTATAAGGTGTACTCGCATTTGTTGCGTTAAAAACCAAAGGTCCCAAGTCAAGGTCCAAAATCCCCAACACACTGATGTGAGGTTTAATGATAACTCACATCTACATAACCTAACCAATATAAGGATGTGAGGTGTAATGATAACTCTATCCACATACAGTAATGTCCAAAGTAATTGACCACTTAACCACAGCAGAATTATGGGTAATTTTTCAGGATTTTAAATCCTGAAAAATTACCAATAATTCTGCTGTGGTTAAGTGGTCAATTACTTTGGGCATTACTGTAACCAATATAAGGATGTGAGGTTTAATGATAACTCTATCCACATAATCAATATACGGGTGTGATGTTTAATGATAACGCCATCCACATAACTAATAACTATGTGTGAAAATTAAATAAAAAAATTAAATTCCATGATGGCGTCCAATATGGACTATCTAATTCTGCTCCAAAAACATGTATATATTCAATATATGGATGTTTATTGGATGGGGGGGGGGACCGATTATTTCAATGATATTTTAATTCACTGGGATCCAAAACCTGACCTACAGGAGCGCGCTTCGCGCACGACTGTATCTTAAGCATATGTGCATATTTAATAAGCCAACAATTGGAATCCCAACAGAGAAGACTGGCGTAGGTCCCTTGCGCATTGACATCGTTGATGATCTCTATGGGAAACCAACTTGACATTTAATAGACAATTTCGATGAACTGCAATAACTTAAGGAATCTCTAATTGAGCTCAAGCCCAATAAGATTATTCCTTCAGTTATTGTGCTTAAGCGCAGTTAGATATACCTTATTGCGCTTGAGCACAATGTGATATTCCTGTGCAATAAGGAATATTCTTATTGCGCTTAAGTGTAATAAGACATTCCTTATTACATGTAAGCGAAATTACATCAATATTGCACTTAAGCGCAATTAATATCTCTCTCATTAGATCACCCTTGTGCAAATAGTAGAATAATCCTATATTTGTTCCACCCATTGTACCATGGAGATGGACTACACCACCTGAATTATAGGGAGTTTATGTTCTATATATAATATATTCCTTATTAAGAGATTCCTTATTGGGTTTTATTATATAAGCGCAATTTGTAAATTCCATTATTGCGCTTAAGCAAAGTTAAATATATCCTTATTGCGCTTAATCACAATAGAGATTCCCTTATTGTGCTTAAGTGCAATTAGCTCTTCTTGCGATTAATTTAAAAAAAAGTTCTAATTGTATTGTAACTATGGTTTTGTCCTTTAATATTTCCCATACATCATGTACACATATATTATGCTAGAATGGTACTATTATTACTAATACCACTCGTAGTAGATAATACCACCTTACTGTCAATATCCTATCATGGTTAGTTTCAAATCATAACGTTAATTGTTATTACTATGTGTGTACTGTACATGTACATCAGTCATCAATTAATAATATTTTGCTATTTTGCATGCGAAGTGGAAGACCCTCCAATAGCTTATCAATACCACTCGGGACAGTGGGTGTTTTTCCTCAATTAATTGAATTTCTTGTTAAATGATTTGTCACATATATCCCGAACATTATTCTCTGCTGTTCCGAAAAAGGTAGCATAGGTTGTAGCTCATTTGGCTATTAACCAAGTTATATAATTAACTGACACGAAATGTTCCATTCTGGTTGTCCCAGTACCTTCTGGGGATGACAAATTCATTTTAAAGATGCAGTATGGAATTCTGACAAATCGTCTTTTGTGTTATGGTCATATTTCTAAACGGAAATGGGCAAAACTTCGAAACAGAACTGAGAGGAACCATATTATGTGGCTACTCTTATCCATTAGCTTCACAATTGATCAAATTAATACATGATGTAATTCAAAATGGCAGCCAGGGTGTGACTGCATGTGAATATGTTTAGAGGGAGTTATTGTATGACCATGAACGATGTGAATAGTTATACAAGGAGTGGCTATATGGTCATGGGTGGGGTGTCAATGAAATGCATATGTATACAAGGAGTGGTTGTATGGTCATGTGTGAAGTGAATAGGAATACAGGGAGTGGCTGCATGATAATTGATGTGGTGTATGGGTATAGCGAGAGTAGCTACATGGTCATCGGTGTATTGTTTATGTATATATGAAGTGACTAGATAGCCATGTGTGGGATTTACAGGTGTATCTTGGGTGGCTATATTATGGATGGATGTATATCTATACACGTGTTGGCTGTATGATCATGGGTGGATGTATGGACAAATGGGGAGTGGTTGTATGCTTATGGGTAATGTATATAGGTGTACATGGAATGAATGTACGGTCGTGATTGCTGAAGTGTATATGCATACATGGAATACATGTATAGCTGGGTAGTCATTGGCGGGCTTGTGGGTATAGAGGAAGTGTCATTGTGGACATGGGTGTATATATGGTATGTAAATGCATATCTGCTGTGTCTGTATTGTCATGGATGTGTGTAACAGTATACAGCGAGTCGATGGGTTCTCATGGGCGATGTGTATATGCAAGTCTGGGGTGTACACATGACCATATGCGCCGGGTATTGGTATATCTATTGATGAGGTGTACTGTATGTGTATACATGCTGTGGTAATATGCGGGGTGAATATGAATATTCTGAGTGGCTATATGGCCATGGTGTGGCGAAAGTTATACAATGAGCGGGTAAATAGGTAAGTAGTCATAAATAGGTAAGTAGTCATAAATTGGTATGTGTGAGTATACAGCGAGTGTCTAAATTGCCATTGGTGATGTGTATATGTAAGTCTGGAGTGTATGGATGGCTGTGTGATCAGGGTATTGGTATATATTGAAGGGCCCCATGGTCATTGGTGAGGTGTAGATGTATACCCGGAGAGACTATATGGCCATGAGTGGGATGTGTATGAATATATTGAGTGGCTATATGGTAATGGGTGTGGCCAATAGGTATACCAGGAGTGACAGTATGGCCAATGTTGATGTGATATCCGGGATATTGGTATATCTAGGGTTGTATGGCCATTGGTGATGTGTTTATGTATACCTAGAGTGACTATATATGCACAGGTGGGGTTTATATATATGTCTTGAGTGGCTATTTGTCCATATTTGTGGGCAATATGTGTACAGGGAGCAACAATATGACCAATGGCGGAGTGCATATGTATACAAGGAATTACTGTATGACTACGAATGTGATGTGTGAGTATACAGCGAGAGTCTGAATTGCCATGAGTGAGATGTACATTCAAGTCTGGCCTGTATGAATGGCCGTGTGCAGAGTATGGGATATATAGAAGGGCTGTATGGCCATTAGTGATGTGTATATGTATAACTGTAGTGACTATTGTTATGGTTGTAGTGTATATGTATATCTTGAGTGGCTATATGGCCATGGTGTGGCAAATAAATATACAGGGAGTGATTCTATGGCCACTGATGAGGCGAATATGTATACAAGAAGTGACTATGATCATCGATGTGGTGAACAATTACACATGGAGTGACAATATAGTCATGGTGATGTGTAGGGTTATACCTGGTGTGCCTGCATGACTGTATATTCATGTGTGGGTGTACGGGTATACAATGTATGGCTGTATGGTCATGCGTGAGATGTATGTGTATAAAGCGAGTGGCTACATGGTCATTTGTGTGGTGTTCATGTATATATGGAGTGTTGCATGTTCATGTGTGGGTTGTACAGGCGTACATCTGGGTGACTATCGCTTTCCACAATAACTCATGGACATGCTAATAGATAGAGAGGTAATGTCATAGTGTTCTCTAGCATGATGGTGTGTTATCTGTACAATGGAGGAAACGGTTTTCCTGACATGAGTCAATCAATTGTGATGAATTTTGATGTTGTTGGGCAAATTAGACACATAATATGGCACATCTCAGTTCAGTTTCAAAGTTCTGTTCAAAACTGGCCAGAATCCCAAAATAAGTTTTCGCTAACATTCCATACTGCATCCTTTAACATGAATGTGACATGCCGTATAATGTACTGAGACATCCAGAATAGAACATTTAATTGTCAGTGAATTATGTTACATATTTAGTAACAAAGTATATGTCACAATTTGCTACAATTTCGGAAGAGCAAAGAATAATGTTGGGTATATATGTGAAAAATAAACTATTTTTTATCAAATTTGGTTGCTATCTTGGGTAATTTTGTCTAAAAACACCTCAGTGTCACTCATTTAAGAGAGATCGAAACAATAAACAGATTTGATACCAAAGATAGTTCCATTTTACTTGAAAAAATCGTCTAAACCAGAAAAGTAATTTTTTTGCCGATTTTGATGTCGAGTTTGTGATAGAAAATTCCAATAATTCTGGTAATGTCAGTGGCTATATACAATACTAACATTCAAGCGAGGTGTATTAACAATGTTAGTATTCAATCTATAAAATACACAATAGCCAATTTTATAAATTAACCAACTTTTAACCGATTGCATGACACGCTGGGACGATATTTACCATTTTCCATATTTTGGGTGTCATTTTGGCAGCCAGTTTGAGAGCCAGAGAGACAATTTTGGCTCCATTGAGTCAGATTGAGTTGGAATATTCATAAGTAATGGTATGCCTTACTTACAGTGCACAGTTCTTCCCATTTATTGTTGAAATATGACTACAATCCCAAAGGTGATTTTTGGTGAATTTTTATCGCGTTCTGTAAAATCGAATTTTTATGGATCGGAAGAGACGGGGACCACATGAATGGCATATTTCATTGCTCCAACGATCACTTAAATGAACAGTAGAAAATAAAGTCTCAATTATCACCCAGTTCCATACAACAGAAACTGATCAAGAAGTTATTAGTGAAAAACATTAAATTTCCACTCCCGACTACCATTTTGGCGACCATCTTGAACGGGGAGTTCCCATTTTACTATGACAAGTGGAATTATATCTTAGCTTCACAAAAATATATACATTTGTATACATATGACAATATTTTCTCACTATAATTTGCATCAAACTGACTTAGTGAATGGTCTGGTGTCTACACGACCACTTTTTTCGTGTTAACATTGATTAAATGTTGAGGGACATAATGCGGAGGAAAATGAGTCAGGTGAAGTTAAATCATGGGGGTGCCTGGATATCTACATATCAGCTAGTGTGCCTATTGGCAGAGTTAATTGGGGAAAGCTTGTTCCCATGGCAACTAGGGCCTAAATGTGGGTATGGGGAAACCTGCTTTGATGATATATACATATATATATATCATATTTCAGAGCTGCGAATGTAATCTTATAGCAGGAATTCCCATTCTTAACATGTGCACCAAAGCTACTACCTGAACTTCAATTTGTCAACAACCAGCCAATCTCGAAACTGCCAATTCGCGTCAACCAGTGTTCATATAAAACTTCGTTTATTGTGGTCAATCACTAGCTAAATGCGAAAAATCTGTTATATTGTCTTTATGGATTACCGAAGATGATATTATCTTAAATTTAAACTTATCGCATGAATTTTGTGCTGACAGGTACAAACTAAGTCCAAATTTTAATTTTTTTACTCAGTTTTTGAAGAAAATCCATTAGTTTCCATGGCAACAAGCTAAATTTTGGTGATCTGGGCCCAAATTTTACAGTCTGTTATATATATTGGTCTTTTCTCTATTGGATAAAGCAATGCCTACATCGACATGTCTGATACTATTCACATAGATGGCCGTAAATTATCACAGGGGTATGTTGCTAAACCGAGACATACCAAAGATTAAGTGTGTAAAATTTCGTAATTTATTCACAAAGTGTAACGATTCGCCTATTTCTGGCACATATCCGCTCCGCTAATAGCAGCGCCCGAGCGCT
This sequence comes from Siphonodentalium dalli, assembly GCA_032622095.1. Taxonomy (NCBI): domain Eukaryota; kingdom Metazoa; phylum Mollusca; class Scaphopoda; order Gadilida; family Siphonodentaliidae; genus Siphonodentalium; species Siphonodentalium dalli. Next base: position 127,463,542 of record CP136069.1, on the reverse strand, counting down.
GATTTATTCAACGCCGATTCCACGGGCACATGTATGCTCAATGGAATTGTCATTGTCATTCTGATATATTAATTAAATGCAATGACTCTTGATGGCGAAAACATTTGCGTTAGTTTATCGCCGATTGCTGTGTCCCGAAACGAGATGTAAATATTTACAATTATAAGCGTAGTTCAGACGATGATTTCTATGGAGTGGGATGGTCGATTTCTTTGATTTTTTTCGGCGATGTTAGTATAATGCTACATTGACACAGCTGGCATAGCGTCTGTGTACTCACTTGCAGTTCTACGCAGCCGAACAAGTCTATTATATGTCTTTAAGTTCAATAGAATTTATCTAAACAGGGATTGATTATCTCTGAGCACAAAGTTGGATATATTTTAATTGAATTCCTCTTAACAGAATTTCAATGAACGTCAAATAATTTAATATATATATTCATATAAAATAAGCATTTACCCTAAGTTGTTTCAAAAATCACGGATATTTTATAATTTCGTTTCAAATATGGCAATAGAAATTACACAAAAACGCACAGCCGTGTAATTGAAACATCCAAAAACCGACCACGGACAAATTCCTAAGTCATCCGATATTTCACATATCTTTGAATCCTTAAAGGGATACTGTACCAAAATGTTGTTGCTGGTTTCTTTAGTCTCTGAGTTGTAGAATAAGGTAACCAGATTTCTATCTTTTAAAAGTCTGTTGATTACGAAGTAATGTTACGGATGGCTGATTACCCGGAATGCAAAAATACCAATTGTCGATGTCGAGTAATTTTTTGACAGTTTTCAAGCAAATGTGTCAAATAAATGTTATATTATATGCATACTAGTCCCACATAATCATTAAATCATTGTATAGTCACTATATAGTCAGTGAGTGGCTTGAGTTTACGCCAAGTATCAACATAATTTTGAACACGATCATGTGTGCCACGTTTTGCCCAATCCACTATCCGTGAATTATTTTTATTACCTCTTGTACACGGAAATTTGTAATTTAATTTATGGCTCTAGCCATAAAATAAATTGATATAAAATTATTAACTTTGATTTTAAGATAACCTATTAACCTGAACGTTTACATAATACATCTTTGACTCAAATTACTTAGTTGTCTATATATTATCGATATTAGACCGTTCTTATCACCGGGAATTTATTGAAAATGGCGTACAGGACCCCTTTAAAATATGAGATATTTCACAACTACTGCCGAGAAGTTTTGCATGGACATTCCAATTATAAAGGTGTGCCACGGTTCCAAACTTCCAGTTACTACAACATATAATATAATTAATTATTTAGCTTTGTTCCACTGCAAAACAATGTTTAAAAAACTAATGTGGTACAGTTGAGTAAGTAGACCAATTAATAAAAATAAATAATTTCGTTGTTGAAAAAATTAACTAAGTATATAACTATTGGCAATATAAATTCTAAAAACACTCAGCCGTGTAATTGGAACGTGTCCAAAAACCGACCACGGACTAATTCCCAAGTCATCCGATATTTCACCATTTTTGAATCCATAAAATATGAGATATTTCATAACTACTGCCGAGAAGTTTTGCATAGACATTCCACTTATAAAGGTGCAACACGGTTCCAAACATCCAGTTATTACAACATCTACAATAATTCATTCTTTTATTTGTTCCACTGCAAAAATGGATAGAACATTAAATATTAAACAACTAAGCGTCTTGTATGCATTTGGTATCGATATTGTTCCAATTCTGTTATTTTTCACATTAGAATCAAAATAAGACGTAAAATATTTTTCACAAAAAAATACGGATCCATTTATACATCTTTGTAAATCCTTTATAAATTGCTTACCAACACAGATACAATATACCGCGACACACAGAAATCTAACTATGAGAAGTGAATCCATCCCGACCAGCAGAATGAGGAGTCGCTCGAGTCTTCAGAAGTATACAGTGAAATTACGAAAGTGATTAATATATAAACCCAAATGTATAATAATAAAGCCACCGGTGCGTAATCTATATGGCTGAGTAACCAGCAAAATATCCGTTGAATATTAATTTAACAGCAGGAATTCATTTCAAACATTTGCGCAAATTCACATTTAGGTGCAGCATGATATTATGTCATAATTGTATGGTTTATATCACTAAATATGTGCGCTATGTTGCCAGCATTCATTTCACACAACCATCCATATATAGGTTCCCCGAAACAGGATGTGAGCATCAAGAACGCGACGGGGGTCCCAACAAAAGCACCCGGGTACCTCTTTTCAAGAAACTTGAAAAGAAACACACACAAAACAGGACAAAATGTTAATTTGTCACATGTCTGAACATTGCTGTCAGCATTTCATTCACACACCCATCCATGCATGGGTGCATACATGTAGTTATAGATTCCCAGAAAAAAATGCTGTCAGGATTAAAGAACGCAACATAAAATCACAAATACCGCCACCAACTGAGGAACGACATTCAAAATCCCCTGATTCTTTCCCAACAGGAACACACACAATTTATTTACAAGAAGCGCGAAAGACCACATGAACCCGGCCAAAACGTCTTTAAATGCCTTGATATACGGTTTTAATAACAATCTATGACACAAAATATGATGAAAATACTACAATTCATCACCATTTGGAATGTGTGTCTCAGAAGGTGCCCATATAGGAATAGAAAAAAGCTGAAATCATAGAAACATTTCCACCGTCTCGCTCTCAGAATGCAATAGAATTCAAACTAAGATATAGAGTTATTCCCCTTCCATTGAAAATAATAAACATTGCAGAAACTTAAGCATAGAAAACACGTCGGTAACATCAACAAAAGCAACATGTTCACAGTTTATTACAACGGATAAGTTGATAATACAATGTCTTTCAGCGTCCTCTTTCAAATTGTATACTATATGGCATATAGTTTTATATAATGTTATCTGGGGGTTCGAAAATTAAGCCTAGAAACGAACGAATCGATTTCTCGCTTCATTCAGTATATGATGTTTACAAAATGACGACACCGATGACATGCTGAGTAGCATAATAAATAGGAGAAAAAAACACTCTTGTTTTCTAATAGAAAAACTAGAACGCGTTTAAGCAAGATACGGGGAGAGAAAACTACAGTCATATAATAAATAACTTCAGTTGTTATACAGTCACTTGAAAGATATTGGTTTAAATTGTTACTGGATTATTTCTAGATTTTTAAGACCTTAATTAAAACAGCAAACTAATTTCTCAGAATATTAATTCTATTAGTTTCTGACATATGCCCCTTTAAGTTTATAACTTGGGTCAGAATAAGGCGCATGCTTTCTCTTAATCAGGTACACTCGTAAACTATTGGGCCTATATCAACAAAATTTGCTAGCTAAGGTATTTTGGGACTGGAAGGGTTTAATGCTGTCAAGATAATTTGCCCTTCCGATGTTCCTGTGACCTTGGAACAGACACCATGTATGACCAAGTGACTTAACAATCTCAGGAACTACATTGCCCATAGAGATTATGTTTTGGTATATATAGGTATTTTGGGGGGGGTGTGTCTGTCTGCCCATCCTTCCATACAGGTACCCACAAATTACCTTTAACCTTATCTTGGAATCGATAATTTATTTGGATAGACTTCACTTTTTGTATGCACTGTACAGAGTCATATACTGCCCCTGTCATATGACCTTGATGACATGAAATCTACCGCGGAGTCAGCGGGCACATAGCTAGTATACTTATATTATGAAGAAGTGTTTGTCCTTTGTCTGTCATGCTTTGAGGGTATCACCCCCTTTCGGTACGCGGGATTCAGGGTGTTTTGAAGCCGTACGCGGGATTCATACCCCCGAATTAACTGGTATTCAGGTTCAAGCATAACATATTGGACGTAGGTTTTGATGGCGCAAAATAATATTTATGTGCTAGTTATCTGTATGAATGAGTGGGTAGAATAGCTTCTTGGGCATATTCGACCATTATGCCATCATAAAGTATCATTAACCGTATCATAATTGCTCATAACGCCCATAATGTGACACCGCCGTCAATTTGTATGTCATTTATCGCATATTATTTCTTAACATGTATTCAGAATTCACCCCCCCAAAATTAACTGGTATTCAGGATTCTACCCCCCCCCCCCCAAATTAACTGGTATTCGGGATTCAGGGGGAGGGGGGTAATACCCTCTTATATCACCTCTGTTATTAAATTAATCCAATTTTTGACTACATGCTGATACACGATCTCAAAACATTGGCATCAATTTCCTCACTAGCAGATGGGCATAGCCTAAATATAGCCAGATAATTCTGGACTGTTCTATTTATGGGCACAACAATTTTTCTATATTCAGCCCAATTACGGTGCAAGGTACCCGGTAACCTAATCAATATTGTGCAGTAAACAACATTGTGACCAACATTGGGTCAAATTTCTGACAAGCTAAGCTTTTGCATTGGCTGTTTCATAGCTCAGTGCATATGTGTTAAGTAAGTAAAGTGATCAATCAACGCACATTTCTCTGTTAGAGGGCATTCAGGGTGCGCAGTTGTCATCAGAATATATTTACACTCACAAGAGCATTCCTATTGTGGAACATGAATGCAGGACGTTGGTTGGTCGAAATTACGTCACATGACGTCGCGCGCTGACCCCAACTTGCATCCATTTTTGTGTAGACGCAACTTGCTCCGAGCCACGATAATAACGTTGGAAATGGACGCTTATAACTCGTTTACTCTGCCAGTTGACTCGATTGAGTGTAAATATAAGTAATGAATGTTGATTTTGTTGCGTTCCACAGAGTATGGATGCAAGTTGGTCTGACATTTTCGCGTTCCACACAAGATGTCAGACCAACTTGCATCCATACTCTATGGAACGCAAGCAAATCAACATCCATTTCTTAAGTATAATTACCTCTTTAATAAATTGACAGAATTTGGTGATGCAGCATAATCAGAAGATATACAAGACATACATGTGCAATCACAAGAAATACAGAGGTCTTCTACAAAACAAAGAACTAATGACGTCACACATGCCGCTTCTTCAGAACAACCAAAATAAAGACGGAGAAAATCAACCATCCGGAACAAATGGACTGATGAACAAAAGGCTGCTATCCATATTTAAAGCATCTAGGAAAGTATTTCACTTGTAATAGCCTACCAGGGAAATGTCAATGTCTGGAGCCTATGAGGAAGGCTCATATCCTTAGTGCTTGACCCTGGGACCAGATTAAGTTTTTCATAGAAAACAATAAGTAAATTGTATGTCCACAGCGAGGAAGCTTAACCCTTTCAACCACAGGTCCCCGGAACAAAAATTGACCCCACCCCCAATAATACTTAATCCTATAGAGTGTGGTCAATTTTTGTTCTGGGGACCTGTGCTTTCAACCTGTAAGACGAGTATACCGGTCAGAACCTTAAGCTTAACAAATAACCTTTTTATGTTTACCCATAGCACAGTATGGTAAACATAGTGTCGTTGTCCGGATTGACCACTCGTCGTTCGTCCGTCCGTCTGTCTAGCCGTCCGTCTGTCCGTCCATAGACACTTTACGCATACTGTGATAACTGAACATTTCCTATCTTATCGCAACCAATTTTGGTATGTGAGTCTCTCAGCCTCAAATACAGATCGAGTTCGAATATGGGTTTGATCCGACTAGTTTTAACTGAGTTATGGCCCTTTTTCAAAAGAAATATTCACATTTACATTAGCCCTTTTAATTGATGTGGGCATTACACTTTTCAATTGAGATGGCAAGACAAATTCTAGCTACCATTTCACCATCAGTGAGTTTGGAAATTGAATATATATTTGCTATCTTCTATATTTATGTGCTGTGAAAATGCATACTTTGTTCAAATCAGAATGATAAATTAGTTACAATGCAGTAAAGTTTTATCACATGTCAGAACAAAATTGAGTTGTTTTAAAAGTTAGTGGAAAACTGATTGGCTTTTATGGTTTCAATGTGTCTAAATAATGTCTTCTGAGTATAAGAAGCATGATTTTGTCACTTTTGCTATTTGTTTCATATTGTAATGACTGTTAATTTTATTTTACTCTGTTTTCTGTGAATAAAATTATGTTGAATCAATTTTCGTCATTCAATCTAACTCTATGAGATGGGCTTATTGGCACCTTAAATGTGGTCAACTTGACAGAGTTCCAGGTGTCATCTAATTGTGAATATCGGGCTGACTATTGATAATTTTTCGATAACATAAATTTGTTACAAATATGAAAATATGACATGACATTTTTTGTAACATTATATGGTGCTATATATTTAATGGCTATAATGTACACGTGTGACCTCAAGCTGATGTTTATGACCACTGTTAGAGTTGGAAACTGCTACCATTTGGCTAAGCACTGCAATTTTGGACATTTCAGTGCCTCTTGTGTGTACTACAGTACATATATTGAAAAATGTTCCGTCTGATGATTCGTTACACAACATGATTTCACTTGTTGTTGTAACTGTTGTGTTGTCCAAACAATTTCAGTCATGTTTCACAATCCTGGGTCACTTTTCGAGAAAACTCCTTAATTCATTTGTAGTAATCGATATAAACCATTGCATGTTGTAAATTTTTGACTGACTATTTGTAGATATCCTCAAAAATTGGTTATCTATGTTGATAGGTGTTTTATTTATTTTTTCCCACCTTATTGAAACTGTTACGTTGGCCATCTTAAGTTTGAAGGGACACTTTTAACTCAACCTATTGTTACAAAATATTGTGATATATCACTGGGGATGAAATTACTCATATTCTGGTAGACCTCAATTGCTTCACTTCTATCGGCCAACTGCAGACACTGAAATGCCAAAACATTTTAACCTGTTTGATCCCAGGTAGTCACATTGTCTTGACGAAGGGTACAATTTCAGCACGAATATAAGTGTCCCCCAGGCCCCAGCATCCATCTTTATGCCCATCAGTCAAACTTCGTTGTCTGAATGGTATATTTATCAATGGCATCAAATGTTGGTATGTGGTATAATTACAAGTAAACACAGATCACATTTGGTCCGGCCCAACAACTACAGTAATGCTCTAATTAATCAACCCCTTAACCACAGCAGAATTATGGGTAACTTTTCAGGATTCAGTCGGAAATATGGCTTGTTGCCATTCACCGGAAAGCTCTCGGTGAGAGATTTCCAGTGAATGGCAACAAGCCATATTTCCGACTAAATCCTGAAAAGTTACCCATAATTATGCTGTGGTTAAGCGGTCGATTAATTAGAGCATTACTGTATTATTGACCCATGTATGTACATTTTCAACTTATTTGAAGAATATGTAGTTTTTTGGGGGTTATCCGATTGACAAGTGTAGTATTTGTTAATCAATCACCTCCAAACTTGTTAGGTATCGTAATAAAAAGAGGACGTGAATAAAATTAGAATTTCTGAAACTTCGCATAGGGTCATGGTAAGTATTAGTTACCGACCGAGGTATGGGTCATGTATGGCGGCGAGAGACCTGTTGAAAAGCAATGGTACAACCGAGTCCCCCATAGGGAGATGAGGTTCCTCGCGAGAGACAGTTCTTCTTGCCGCCATACATGACCCACACCGAAGTCGGTAACGAACTTACAGACCTTCTTTTCGCATGTACACCACTTTAAAAGCTACATTAAATTAATTTGAATATTCGAATGGACCCATCCGACAACCTATCTGATTTGCGATTCAGTCATCTAGATAACAACGATGATCATTTCCGTTTAATTCAGAATTGACGTTACAATGGAATTCTGGTGGAATTTTACGGATATATGATGTAATGCACTCGCATGCACTTTTGGTGTCATGTTGACACAATTTGTATCCAAAAACTATTGCTTCATCCCTTCAGATACCCGTGAGGTCTTAATATGAATTTTTCTAACGTTTATTCGAAATTAAAAGGGGAAAATTTTGTTTTCTTCTGAATTTATGAATCGCATGTGGTGTGACGCAGTATTCTATTTCTTTTGTTTATTGGTGGCTATGGGAGGCCCCTTTCACATTTATTATTTATTTGCGCTTAACTAAGCGCAAATATGTGTCTCAATTTATTTGCGCTCAAGCGCAAATACTTACCACTCCCTTACCTCCCTCTGATTGTGAATGATTGAGTCCATCTCATAGTATATTATTATATTTATTTATACAGGCTCGAAAGTTGAAGAAAAAACATATTTCCATATCAGCATCTCTGTTCCTGGTGTCCGAAGAATTGGTACCTCACTCCCAGAGCTCTAGTATATTTTATTAAACGGACGTCTCCTGCACAGATATATACCATTTCCATGGCCATAAAAGGGGAATTAGGGGTTACTTCCCTTATATGGTGTACTTATTGACTTGAAATAGGGGGAAAACCCCTATTTTCATACTATCAGCATCCCTGTCTCCAGCAATTTGTGTCTCCATCCCAGAGATGTAGTATATTTTATAAAAGAGACATATCCTGCACAGATCTACCATTTCCATTGTCATAAATGGAATCTAGGGGTTACTGGGGGATTGCTTCCCTCATATGGTGGGCCTATATAGACTTGAGTGATGTGTTTAGGCCTGTGCCATTTAAAATTAATTCAGGGCGATCAATGAATATTAATTTTTATTTGCGCTTAAGGTAAATGATTTGCGCTTAAGCGCAATTGATTTACGCTTAAGCGTAAATATTTGTGCTTAATCGAAAATGAATAATACATGTGAAAAGGGCCTCCCATAGGCGGCATTACATATGCTTAACTCTGCGCGCCACATTGTTGATGTGTTCATGGATGTATACAATAACACGACTCTGTTATTGTTTATATCCATGAAACACATGAAACATTGTCTATCGCCGAGTTGATCCGGTGGTGGGGACTCGAGTCAAACAATATGGGAGGTGTGTAATAAATGAAATCATCTTTGTGAGTACGTCCGCAATGTGACCCCACAACGTAACTAGTTTATGAAACAATCTGTGCTTGTGTGTCCTACAATTTATGGACTTCCAGATGTTGTGCATAATAGTGAAGTAATGAATCGAAACAGCCATATGAGGACGTCGTTCACAATGTGTCCCCACAACTACGGTCCCTTTGAAAATATAGTTATAGAGCTAATTATACAATTTAGTACAATACCGAGACACTATGCATCACTTGCGAATATATCAACCTCGTAGCTCCATGGGAAACATGTGTCCCCTTAACGCTGGTTTATGGTTGGTTTCTCACGGGGTCCCCGCAACGTAGCCTCTACAAACAAGGGTGTGTGTGTGTGTGTCTGTATGTCTGTCTGTGTGTTCGGCCGAGCCGATTTCGATGAAACTTGGCATGTGGGGGTACTTTCGGCCGTGGAGTGGCATGTGCCTGTTAATTTGCCCGTGCGACGTGACCTTGACCTTGAAATCGGGTTATTTCAAGGTCGAACTCCCGAGTATCACGGGAAAATTAGTGTCTGGGGATACTTTCGTATGGGGAGTGTCGTAAGCCTGTTCGTTTGCCCGTGCGACGTGATCTTGACCTTGAAATCGGGTCAATTCAAGGTCAAATCGCGAATTTTGATGGGATTTCGACGAAATTTGATAGTGGGGTTACTTTTGTCCACTGAGTGTTTTGGACGGGTCGAGTCGTGACCCCGACCTGACCTTGACCTTCAAAATGATCAATTCGAGGTCAAATCTGGTAAAACCGGATGGATTTCGACGGGTACTTTTGTCCGGGCAGTGTTTTGGACGGGTCTAATCGTGACCCCACCTTGCCTTGACCTTCAAAATGGACAATTCAATGTCATACATATGGTTACTTTTGTCCACTGAGTGTTTTGGAACGGTCGAGTCGTGACCCCGACCTGACCTTGACCTTCAAAATTATCAATTCGAGGTCAAATCGGGTAAAATCGGATGGATTTCGACGGGTACTTTTGTCGGGTACTTTTGTCCGGGCAGTGTTTTGGACGGGTAAAATCGTGACCCCACATCACCTTGACCTTCAAAATGGACAATTCAAGGTCAAATCGCGCAATTCGCTGAAAAGCAGAGTGGAAACAGCCCGGACGAAGTCGGGTCCACATTTTGTCCACGGAGTGTTTTGGACGGGTCAAATAGTGACCCCGACCTGACCTTGACCTTCAAAATGACCAATTCGAGGTCAAATCGGTAAAAACGATGGATTTCGACGGGTACTTTTGTCTGGTACTTTTGTCCAGGCAGTGTTTTGGACGGGTCAAATCGTGACCCCACCTCACCTTGACCTTCAAAATGGTCAAATCGGGTAAAACCGGATGGATTTCGACGGGTACTTTTGTCCGGGCTGTGTTTTGGACGGGTCAAATCATGACCCCACCTCACCTTGACCTTCAAAATGGACAATTCAAGGTCAAATCGCGAAATTCGCCGAAAAGCAGAGGTAGGTTACTTTTGTCCACTGAGTGTTTTGGACGGGTCAAATCGTGACCCCGACCTGACCTTGACCTTCAAAATGATCAATTCGAGGTCAAATCGGGTAAAACCGGATGGATTTCGATGGGTACTTTTGTCGGGTACTTTTGTCCGGGCAGTGTTTTGGACTGGTCAAATCGTGACACCACCTGACATTGACCTTCAAACTGGACAATTCAAGGTCAAATCGCGCAATTCGCCGAGCAGCAGAGGGGAAACAGCCCGGACGAAGTCGGTCCACCTGCTAGTATCCATATATATCTGTAACTAGCCGATGAGCCCGACGTTGTCCGGGCTATTCAAAAACCAAATTTCAAGTCAATAGCTCTACCCAGCCCGACGTTGTCCGGGCTATTCAAAAACCAAATTTCAAGTCGATAGCTCTACCTGTTTGCGAGATCTGGTCTGCGCATGCGCGAAACTGGCGTCGCGCACGGGCTCGGCGACCCGATAAAATTCGTATCCGGGGCAAGATACATGCACATAGCAAATTTCAAGTCGATAGCTCTACCCGTTTCCGAGATCTGGTCTGCGCATGCGCGAAGCGGGGGCCGCACGGGCTCGCCAATACGACAACGACGACCGCCTGGTCAAACTACACACACGTACCAAGTTTCGTCCCGATCGGTCGAGAATCGTAGATTTGTATTAATGACATACAGACAAACATACAGACAAACAGAGGTCTTCAAAATATATATGAGACTAGCCGATGAGCCCGACGTTGTCCGGGCGACGTTGTCCGGGCTATTCAAAAACCAAATTTCAAGTCGATAGCTCCACCCGTTTCCGACATCTAGTCTGCGCATGCGCGAAGCTGGTGTCGCACGGGCTCGGCAACCCGATAAAATTCGTATCCGGGGCAAGATAGATTCACATAGCAAATTTCAAGTCGATAGCTCCACCCGTTTCCGAGATCTCGTCTGCGCATGCGCGAAGCTGGCGTCGCACGGGCTCGGCGACCCGATAACATTCGTATCCGGGGCAAGATACATTCACATAGCAAATTTCAAGTCGATAGCTCCACCCGTTTCCGAGATCTCGTCTGCGCATGCGCGAAGCTGGCGTCGCACGGGCTCGGCGACCCGATAAAATTCGTATCCGGGGCAAGATACATTCACATAGCAAATTTCAAGTCGATAGCTCCACCCGTTCCCGAGATCTCGTCTGCGCATGCGCGAAGCGGGCGCCGCACGGGCTCGCCAATACGACAACGTTCACCGCCTGGTCAAACTACACACACGTACCAAGTTTCGTCCCGATCGGTCGAGAATCGTAGATTTGTATAAATGACAGACAGACAAACAAACAAACAAACAAACATACATACAGACAGAGGTCTTCAAAATATATATGAGACTAGCCGATGAGCCCGACGTTGTCTGGGCTATTTAAAAACCAAATTTCAAGTCGATAGCTCTACCCAGCCAGACGTTGTCCGGGCTATTCAAAAACCAAATTTCAAGTCGATAGCTCTACCCGTCTCCGAGATCTCGTCTGCGCATGCGCGAAGCTGGCGTCGCAATGGCTCGGCGACCCGATAAAATTCGTATCCGGGGCAAGATACATTCACATAGCAAATTTCAAGTCGATAGCTCCACCCGTTTCCGAGATCTCGTCTGCGCATGCGCGAAGCGGGCGCCGCACGGGCTCGCCAATACGACAACGTCCACCGCCTGGTCAAACTACACACACGTACCAAGTTTCGTCCCGATCGGTCGAGAATCGTAGATTTGTATAAATGACAAACATACAGACAGAGGTCTTCAAAATATATATGAGACTAGCCGATGAGCCCGACGTTGTCCGGGCTATTCATGAACAAAATTTCAAGTCGATAGCTCTACCCGTTTCCGAGATCTGGTCTGCGCATGCGCGAAGCTGGCGTCGCACGGGCTCGGCGACCCGATAAAATTCGTATCCGGGGTAAGATACATTCACATAGCAAATTTCAAGTCGATAGCTCCACCCGTTTCCGAGATCTCGTCTGCGCATGCGCGAAGCTGGTGTCGCACGGGCTCGGCGACCCGATACAATTCGTATCCGGGGCAAGATACATTCACATAGCAAATTTCAAGTCGATAGCTCCACCCGTTTCCGAGATCTCGTCTGCGCATGCGCGAAGCGGGCGCCGCACGGGCTCGACAATACGACAACGTTCACCGCCCGGTCAAACTACACACACGTACCAAGTTTCGTCCCGATCGGTCGAGAATCGTAGATTTGTATAAATGACAGACAGACAAACAAACAAACAAACAAACATACATACAGACAGAGGTCTTCAAAATATATATGAGATTATACCTTACAATGTTCCGTATAACACTGAAATTCAGTGTGATGTCTCTGTCCCATTTTATTATTGTTGACCCGACTTCGTCCGGGCTTTGACCTTGAATTTACCATTTTGAAGGTCAAGGTCAGGTGGGGTCAAACACCAACACCCCAAAAATGGTGGAAATCGGCCCAGCGGATACCGGGAAATCGGCCCAGCGGATACCGAGATACCCTATGCATCAAATTTCGTCCGTACAAATCCGCCAGTTTAACCCGATTTGATTTCCACTCAAGTATATAAACGCGCCTCATATACACACGCTCATTAATTATCAAGTTTCAACGTATTAGATAAATTACCATCGGTGCCCGAGATATCCCCAAGACGTCTGAAACAGTCAAATGCATCGGCCGGTTAAGCGTTAACGTGATCTAACGTTATGACCTCTAACGACGTCATATAAGTTACGCATTGTTTTTATCCTGATGGAAGATAGTACCACTTCTTCTTGATAATTGAGGCAGATAACTAAAACGGATACATACGCATTATATATCGTTGGAAAGAGGAAACACGAAAGATTCTCACAGTGTCATTATTATGACTGGCATTTTATTATTCGCGCTGTTTCAAATCGATTTGTAAGCACCGAACTCAAATGAAAGTCCCGTAACACAGCGTAAAAACAGATTTGACCTCGGCACGTGAAAAGTTGACATCGGATCTGAAAATTAATAGGCCTGTGTCACTTCCTGGCCGACAATACCCCCACATACCAAGTTTCATCGAAATCGGATCGGCCGTTTTCGAGTTCATCGCGATCACACACACACACACACAGATACACACACACACACATATATCTTCCAAAATATATAATAGATAGCCGATGAGCCCGACGTTGTCCGGGCTATTCAAAAACCAAATTTCAAGTCGATAGCTCTACCCAGCCCGACGATTTCAAGTCGATAGCTCTACCCGTTTCCGAGATCTGGTCTGCGCATGCGCGAATCTGGCATCGCACGGGCTCGGCGACCCGATAAAATTCGTATCCGGGGCAAGATACATTCAAATACCAAATTTCAAGTCGATAGCTCCACCCGTTTCCGAGATCTCGTCTGCGCATGCGCGAAGCTGGCGTCGCACGGGCTCGGCGACCCGATAAAATTCGTATCCGGGGCAAGATACATTCACATAGCAAATTTCAAGTCGATAGCTCCACCCGTTTCCGAGATCTCGTCTGCGCATGCGCGAATCGGGCGCCGCACGGGCTCGCCAATACGACAACGTCCACCGCCTGGTCAAACTACACACACGTACCAAGTTTGGTCCCGATCGGTCGAGAATCGTAGATTTGTATAAATGACAAACATACAAACAAACAGACAGAGGTCTTCAAAATATATATGAGACTAGCCGATGAGCCCGACGTTGTCCGGGCTATTCAAAAACCAAATTTCAAGTCGATAGCTCTACCCGTTACCGAGATCTGGTCTGCGCATGCGCCAAATTGGCGTCGCACGGGCTCGGCGACCCGATAAAATTCGTATCCGGGGCAAGATACATTCACATAGCAAATTTCAAGTCGATAGCTCCACCCGTTCCCGAGATCTCGTCTGCGCATGCGCGAAGCGGGCGCCGCACGGGCTCGCCAATACGACAACGTTCACCGCCTGGTCAAACTACACACACGTACCAAGATTCGTCCCGATCGGTCGAGAATCGTAGATTTGTATAAATGACAGACAGACAAACAAACAAACAAACAAACATACATACAGACAGAGGTCTTCAAAATATATATGAGACTAGCCGATGAGCCCGACGTTGTCTGGGCTATTTAAAAACTAAATTTCAAGTCGATAGCTCTACCCAGCCCGACGTTGTCCGGGCTATTCAAAAACCAAATTTCAAGTCAATAGCTCTACCCGTTTCCGAGATCTCGTCTGCGCATGCGCGAAGCTGGCGTCGCAATGGCTCGGCGACCCGATAAAATTCGTATCCGGGGCAAGATACATTCACATAGCAAATTTCAAGTCGATAGCTCCACCCGTTTCCGAGATCTCGTCTGCGCATGCGCGAAGCGGGCGCCGCACGGGCTCGCCAATACGACAACGTCCACCGCCTGGTCAAACTACACACACGTACCAAGTTTCGTCCCGATCGGTCGAGAATCGTAGATTTGTATAAATGACAAACATACAGACAGAGGTCTTCAAAATATATATGAGACTAGCCGATGAGCCCGACGTTGTCCGGGCTATTCATAAACAAAATTTCAAGTCGATAGCTCTACCCGTTTCCGAGATCTGGTCTGCGCATGCGCGAAGCTGGCGTCGCACGGGCTCGGCGACCCGATAAAATTCGTATCCGGGGCAAGATACATTCACATAGCAAATTTCAAGTCGATAGCTCCACCCGTTTCCGAGATCTCGTCAGCGCATGCGCGAAGCTGGTGTCGCACGGGCTCGGCGACCCGATACAATTCGTATCCGGGGCAAGATACATTCACATAGCAAATTTCAAGTCGATAGCTCCACCCGTTTCCGAGATTTCGTCTGCGCATGCGCGAAGCGGGCGCCGCACGGGCTCGACAATACGACAACGTTCACCGCCCGGTCAAACTACACACACGTACCAAGTTTCGTCCCGATCGGTCGAGAATCGTAGATTTGTATAAATGACAGACAGACAAACAAACAAACAAACAAACAAACATACATACAGACAGAGGTCTTCAAAATATATATGAGATTATACCTTACAATGTTCCGTATAACACTGAAATTCAGTGTGATGTCTCTGTCCCATTTTATTATTGTTGACCCGACTTCGTCCGGGCTTTGACCTTGAATTTACCATTTTGAAGGTCAAGGTCAGATGGGGTCAAACACCAACACCCCAAAAATGGTGGAAATCGGCCCAGCGGATACCGGGAAATCGGCCCAGCGGATACCGAGATACCCTATGCATCAAATTTCGTCCGTACAAATCCGCCAGTTTAACCCGATTTGATTTCCACTCAAGTATATAAACGCGCCTCATATACACACGCTCATTAATTATCAAGTTTCAACGTATTAGATAAATTACCATCGGTGCCCGAGATATCCCCAAGACGTCTGAAACAGTCAAATGCATCGGCCGGTTAAGCGTTAACGTGATCTAACGTTATGACCTCTAACGACGTCATAGAAGTTACGCATTGTTTTTATCCTGATGGAAGATAGTACCACTTCTTCTTGATAATTGAGGCAGATAACTAAAACGGATACATACGCATTATATATCGTTGGAAAGAGGAAACACGAAAGATTCTCACAGTGTCATTATTATGACTGGCATTTTATTATTCGCGCTGTTTCAAATCGATTTGTAAGCACCGAACTCAAATGAAAGTCCCGTAACACAGCGTAAAAACAGATTTGACCTCGGCACGTGAAAAGTTGACATCGGATCTGAAAATTAATAGGCCTGTGTCACTTCCTGGCCGACAATACCCCCACATACCAAGTTTCATCGAAATCGGATCGGCCGTTTTCGAGTTCATCGCGATCACACACACACACACACAGATACACACACACACACACACATATCTTCCAAAATATATAATAGATAGCCGATGAGCCCGACGTTGTCCGGGCTATTCAAAAACCAAATTTCAAGTCGATAGCTCTACAAAGCCCGACGATTTCAAGTCGATAGCTCTACCCGTTTCCGAGATCTGGTCTGCGCATGCGCGAATCTGGCGTCGCACGGGCTCGGCGACCCGATAAAATTCGTATCCGGGGCAAGATACATTCAAATACCAAATTTCAAGTCGATAGCTCCACCCGTTTCCGAGATCTCGTCTGCGCATGCGCAAAGCTGGCGTCGCACGGGCTCGGCGACCCGATAAAATTCGTATCCGGGGCAAGATACATTCACATACCAAATTTCAAGTCGATAGCTCCACCCGTTTCCGAGATCTCGTCTGCGCATGCGCGAATCGGGCGCCGCACGGGCTCGCCAATACGACAACGTCCACCGCCTGGTCAAACTACACACACGTACCAAGTTTGGTCCCGATCGGTCGAGAATCGTAGATTTGTATAAATGACAAACATACAAACAAACAGACAGAGGTCTTCAAAATATATATAAGACTAGCCGATGAGCCCGGCGTTGTCCGGGCTATTCAAAAACCAAATTTCAAGTCGATAGCTCTACCCGTTTCCGAGATCTGGTCTGCGCATGCGCGAAGCTGGCGTCACACGGGCTCGGCGACCCGATAAGATTCGTATCCGGGGCAAGATACATTCACATATCAAATTTCAAGTCGATAGCTCCACCCGTTTCCGAGATCTTATCTGCGCATGCCCGAAGCTGGCGTCGCACGGGCTCGGCGACCCGATAAAATTCGTATCCGGGGAAAGATACATTCACATACAAATTTCAAGTCGATAGCTCCACCGTTTCCGAGATCTCGTCTGCGCATGCGCGAAGCGGGCGCCGCACGGGCTCGGCGACCCGATACAATTCGTATACGGGGCAAGATACATTCACATAGCATATTTCAAGTCGATAGCTCCACCCGTTTCCGAGATCTCGTCTGCGCATGCGCGAAGCGGGCGCCGCACGGGCTCGCCAATACGACAACGTCCACCGCCTGGTCAAACTACACACACGTACCAAGTTTCGTCCCGATCGGTCGAGAATCGTAGATTTGTATAAATGACATACAGACAAACATACATACAGACAAACAGACAGAGGTCTTCAAAATATATATGAGACTAGCCGATGAGCCCGACGTTGTCCGGGCTATTCAAAAACCAAATTTCAAGTCGATAGCTCTACCCGTTTCCGAGATCTGGTCTGCGCATGCGCCAAATTGGCGTCGCACGGGCTCGGCGACCCGATAAAATTCGTATCCGGGGCAAGATACATTCACATAGCAAATTTCAAGTCGATAGCTCCACCCGTTTCCGAGATCTCGTCTGCGCATGCGCGAAGCTGGTGTCGCACGGGCTCGGCGACCCGATAAAATTCGTATCCGGGGCAAGATACATTCACATAGCAAATTTCAAGTCGATAGCTCCACCCGTTTCCGAGATCTCGTCTGCGCATGCGCGAAGCTGGTGTCGCACGGGCTCGGCGACCCGATAAAATTCGTATCCGGGGCAAGATACATTCACATATCAAATTTCAAGTCGATAGGCTATTCATAAACAAAATTTCAAGTCGATAGCTCTACCCGTTTCCGAGATCTGGTCTGCGCATGCGCGAAGCTGGCGTCGCACGGGCTCGGCGACCCGATAAAATTCGTATCCGGGGCAAGATACATTCACATAGCAAATTTCAAGTCGATAGCTCCACCCGTTTCCGATATCTCGTCTGTGCATGCGCGAAGCGGGCGCCGCACGGGCTCGCCAATACGACAACGTTCACCGCCTGGTCAAACTACACACACGTACCAAGTTTCCTCCCGATCGGTCGAGAATCGTAGATTTGTATAAATGACAGACAGACAGACAGACAGACAAACATACATACAGACAGAGGTCTTCAAAATATATATGAGACTAGCCGATGAGCCCGACGTTGTCCGGGCTATTCAAAAACAAAATTTCAAGTCGATAGCTCTACCCGTTTCCGAGATCTGGTCTGCGCATGCGCGAAGCTGGCGTCGCACGGACTCGGCGACCCGATAAAATTCGTATCCGGGGCAAGATACATTCACATAGCAAATTTCAAGTCGATAGCTCCACCCGTTTCCGAGATCTCGTCTGCGCATGCGCGAAGCTGGTGTCGCACGGGCTCGGCGACCCGATAAAATTCGTATCCGGGGCAAGATACATTCACATAGCAAATTTCAAGTCGATAGCTCCACCCGTTTCCGAGATCTCGTCTGCGCATGCGCGAAGCGGGCGCCGCACGGGCTCGCCAATACGACAACGTTCACCGCCTGGTCAAACTACACACACGTACCAAGTTTCGTCCCGATCGGTCGAGAATCGTAGATTTGTACAGACAGACAGACAAACAAACATACAGACAGAGGTCTTCAAAATATATATGAGATGTCTTAATTTGACGATCAGAATAAACTAATTGAATTGAATTATCTGACAAATCCAACATACTGATTCCGAAAGTTAAGTTCATGCTAACCAAAAATGTAGGTCTCATAAATTCCCTCTCGAGGCGACACCTATGTCCATATTTGCCTAGACTACTATAGTTGAAATGTTTACCAACAATCTAATAGTATTTGATACGAGGTATGTGGGTTTCAGGACCACCAAGTAACTGGTGTGTAAGCCAGATATCTCCTCCTTGTCGGGTATTCGGCCAGATAACATCCTCGGTGAATTAGTTTTCCGAATACCTGACAGCTCAAGCTGACATCTCGGGGAATATCCTAGAAAGATTGAGAGAAAAGTGTGTTGGCGGCAATGTTGTCTAGGTGAAAGGATCGGGATTCAGGACTGATCCCTTCTCTATTCGTGTGTTCATTCAATCGCTACCTTTGTCACTGTTTGGTAGCTTATGTTGGTTTAATACGCCGTGCCAACTTAGCCACCATGTTCTCAGCCGTTGTCCAGAAGAGACAGAATAGATTTAAGGGGTAGACATACGTTTCGCATAAATCCAGCGAAAAATTGCAACAGATTTACAATAAAGAATTTCTTTGGATCTACCAGGTGAAATATCGTGAATTTCACATATCACCATTTTCATTGTAGTTAGAACCTAAGCAATTATTAAAAAAAACAATGGACCCTAGTACATTTGAGAGGTTGAAAATATTAATTTCTTTTTTGTCGCTTTCGGTACCAAGAACTGCCAGAAGAATTAATTTCACAAAACAATCTAAACACCAAATAGCTTACTGCCTTGGATCTATGAGAGGAGGCTTCGTGATGAACTGTACTTTTGGAGAGAAAAAAATATTTTACAGAAGTTCTTGGTACCTGAAAACAGTGAAATTTTAAATATTTTTCATTCCATAAAGATAAAGTAAATGAAGTTATAATGCCCAGCGGGTTGATGGTTCTTATATATTGTGTCACGATAAATCCCTGACAGATTTTGAGAAAATCCATTTTTATATACAAGAAAATTTCTGAACTTAAGAGACATTGACATTTTATATAGAAATATGAATGTACATACGGCGGGACTGGATCTAGCTTCTGTCCAGACTATATAGCTACATGTGGATGTAGATGCTACACCTATAGTTAACTGTCAGGGAATCAAACATCATAGGTTACAGTGAAGTAATTCGATTGGTGTCAATCTAGCTGGGTAAAAATCACTGGTATGGCCTGCATGCTTCAATTCAGTGAATTTGGCCGAAACGTTAACACTGTCGCCTATGGGAAACCATTTAGTTCAGTGATTCCTGTACAGGTTACAGTGAAGAAATTCGATTGGTAGCGCCCTCCAACGGATTTTGGACCACGATGCAGGAGAGAATTAAAAAAATTCTGGGCTCTGGTTGGTTAATAGTAGTTTCGATATTTAAACATATAAAATACATGCAATCACTCTTCTTGAAATTTCAGACTCCAAACAAAACATTGGCACATTGTAAAGCACGTGGTTTCTGGGTTGAATTTTTTTGGTGGGAGGTAAAAAATGTCAATATTTTTTTCATGCAATTCTGACTCTAGATTATAAATCCCAAATTTAAAGGTACATTTCATGCTCGACGATATGATTTTTTCATGCAGAAACTTTGCGCAGATGCCAATCCCGGTGATCATGTACTCATTTATCACAATTGGTGGATAGTCAGGGCTGCAGGCCATTATATGTTAACACTGAGGCCTATGGGAAATAATTACTTCACTTGTAACCTAAAGCACAAAAATTGTCATTTTTCTCATTTGGGCCCAGTGGTGGGTTTCCTATCAATATTGACCAACAAACAATTAGGGAACTTGTAGCACGTGGCATATAATAATATTTGAGTCGGTGGTAATCAATGAGAAGCCAATATTAACCTGGGACAATTTTTGCTTCATATGTTCACTTCGAAAATCCCTTTTTTTGTCAGTTATGAGCCCTTATGTGTACCTTTAATGAATGTCATGGTAACCATTCACGCACTGAACATCGAGGGTCGGTACACAACTGAAATAAAGGCTTTTCGACTAGCCATAAGAGCAAACTATATCGCTATCTGTGGCAGGTCTCTAAAATTTGATGTAAAACATGACCAGGCAGGGTTAAATGGCAGCCAATTAGACTGCTTGATGTGGCTTGTCGACAAAAAGTGTAACACGGTGGTGTGTTTGAGTGATGTGGCTGTTTCCATGTACATACATGTAGACACGGAATAATTATACTGCACTCAAAACTTCAGTTTTATGCAAAAATATCGTTTACCAGGACTCAGAATTTGTCAAGTGCGCCCAATTCAAGCTCCAGCGTGTCCATGGACCTCACATGGTGACTTTTTCGCTGAATTGAAGCCTGCAGGCCATACCAGTGATGTTTACCCAGCTAGATTGACACCAGTTGATCACGAAAGTGCAAGAAAAATCATAGGTCATGTGTTTACTTTTTAAAATAAATCACCAAGTCTACGACAGGGCTATCTCACAGCCAAATTTGATCTGGAAAAACCCAGAACTACAGCACCAGTTTAAATTATTTAGATATTATGTACAGATCAAATAAACGCGATGTCATCCTTTAATAACGTGTCGCATGTATCAGGTGAAGGTCATTCTTCAGTTACCTTCACTTTAGCATTCCACGGTGTACTCGCTCCCCGACTCTAGAACACATTTACCTCCCTGATTCCTATATATATGTATGTATATGTGTGAAACACAGCGTTTCTTATAGTATTTTATCAAAATATAGACCTTACTGAAATCAAAAATGGATTATATCGAGCAGTAGTGGTTTATTTTTCCAATATGAGTCATCCTGAAAATTAGTGTCAATCCTCAAAATAAAGCCAAAAAATTAAGATTTGTTTTCTTCAATTTTACTAGCTGATGCATCTCGTATAACTAAAGTATGCCCTTATATACCATAATATTACTAAATTGAAGAGGAAATGTTAATATACATTTTGAGAGGGATATCTTGTCCAATTTTAAACACTTCATGCAGAATTTGGCAATTTATAATAACCATTTACTAAAATTAACAGAAAATTAAAATAAAAAATACTTTAATAGCAATATAAAGCAACCATAAGTCAATTTAAATATCTAAACATAATGATGCAACATCAGACACAGCCTCATGCATGAAATTTTACCAGATGGCAGGGCATACTGTCTGTTTAACAAACATGCCATGACAATTTTGCACGACAGTAACTCTAGTGGTGATTCCACCACACCCCCCCCCCCCCGACTTGGGGTGTGGCTACGGTCCCCGATAAGACTACTGGGTGCCGGAAAAGCTAAATTGGGTCAACTGTCACCTTTTCCCAATAGGGGGGGGGGGGCTAACACTCCTCAAAATTGTGCGGAGGGGGGCTTTAGACCCCCTGCCCCCCTAATGGTACCTGACATCCATACAAAATTACCAGATTTATCACTTTCTTTACTATCTACAGGCGGATCCATGCGTTTCTTCTTTAAATCTGTCCAAAATATGGTCATTATCATTTGAAAATAAGAAAATATGGAATTAACAACTCATCATGGCGAGACGTGAAATTTCGTAAAATTCAAATTTTTCTTATAGGAATCACTGAACTAAATGGTTTCCCATAGGCGACAGTGTTAACGTTTCGGCAAATTTCACTGAATTAAGCCTGCAGGCCATACCAGTGATGTTTACCCAGCTAGATTGACACCAGTTGATCACGAAAATGTAAGAAAAATCATAGGTCATGTGTTTACTTTTTAAAATAAATCCCCAAGTGTACGACAGGGCTATCCCACAGACAAATTTGAACTGGAAAAACCCAGAACTACAGCAGCTAGTTAAATAAATTTCCCGCTCACAAAAATCCATTCCCCCATTCATTCACCAGTTTAAATTATTTAGATATTATGTACAAATCAAATAAACGCGATGTTATCATTTAATAACGTGTCGCATGTATCAGGTGAAGTTCATTCTTCAGTTACCTTCACCTTTAGCGGTGTACTCGCTCCCCGACTCTAGAACACATTTAGCTCCCTGATTCCTACAGTGAAGTAATTCGATTGGTAGCGCCCTCCAACGGATTTTGGACCAAGATGCAGGAGAGAATTAAAACAATTCTGGGCTCTGGTTGGTTAATAGTAGTTTCGATATTTAAACATATAAAATACATGCAATCACTCCTCTTGAAATTTCAGACTCTAAACAAAACATTGGCACACTGTAAAGCACGAGGTTTCTAGATTGATTGTTTTTGGTGTGAGGTAAAAAATATTTTGTTCATGCAATTCTGACTCCAGATTATAAATCCCAAATTTAAAGGTATACTCCATGCTAGACTATATGATTTTTTTAATGCAGAAACTTTGCGCAGATGCCAATCCTGGTGGTCATTTACTCATTTATCACAATTTGTGGATAGTCAGGGCTGCAGGCCATTATATGTTAACACTGAGGCCTATGGGAAATAATTACTTCACTGTAACCTAAAGAACAAAAATTATCATTTTTCTCATTTGGGCCCAGTGGTGGGATTCCTATCAATATTGATCAACAAACAATTCGGGAACTTGTAGCACGTGGCATCTTATATTATTTGAGTATGTGGTAATCAATGAGAAGCCAATATTAACCCATCTGGGCCAATTTTGCTTCCAATTTTCACCTCGAAAAACTCCTTTTTTTCCGTTTTGAGCCCATATGTGTACCTTTAATTAATGTCATGGTAACCATTCACGCGCTGTACATCGAGGGTCGGTAGAAAACTGAAATAAATGCTTTTCGACGAGCCATAAGAGCAAACTACATCGTTATATGTGACAGGTCTCTAAAATTTGATGTAAAACATGACCAGTGCAGGGTTAAATGACAGCCAATTGGTCTGTTTGAGGTGACTTATCGACAAAACGTGCAACACAGTGGTGTGTGTGTGAGTGATGTGGCTGTTTCCATGCATATACATGTAGGCACAAAATAATTCTGCTGCACTCAAAACTTCAGTTTTATGCCAAAATTGCGTTTACCAGAACTCAGAATTGGTCAAGTGCGCCCAATTCAAGCTCCAGCGTGGCCATGTTTATCAAGCGAACCATCGTCCATATTTTCTCAGAGAGAAATCGGTCAGCTATAACACCAATGATGGGTATGAATGCTACCATCGTTTACTTTATCGACATGGACCTCATAATTATGGTGACTTTTCGTGTTCATTTTAAGATAGTTTGTGTTGCAATTGTAAACAGGGGTGCGGTCAGAAAGGGTTAATACGACGAAAACAAAGTCATGGATAGAGATTTTGCATTTTATTTTCAAATGCTAGTCCAGGGACCGATTTGTGTCATTTTCAGATGACATGTCATTGACACTGTTGTCACTTTATAGGTTACAGTGAAGTAATTCGATGCAATCACTCCTCTTGAAATTTCAGACTCCAAACAAAACATTGGCACACTGTAAAGCACGTGGTTCCTCGATTGAACATTTTTGGTGTGAGGTAAAAAATGTCAATATTGTTTTCATGCAATTCTGACTCTAGATTATAAATCCCAAATTTAAAGGTATACTCCATGCTAGACTATATGATTTTTTTTTCATGCAGAAACTTTGCGTAGATGCCAATCCTGTTGGTCATGTACTCATTTATCACAATTCGTGGATAGTCAGGGCTGCAGGCCATTATATGTTAACACTGAGGCCTATGGGAAATAATTACTTCACTGTAACCTACAGTTACAAAACGGTGCATACTTTCCAGACCAAGACTAAATAATTTCTCATTCAAATTGCATGGTACGTGGACTATGATCTATAACTGATCAGTTCAAAAGACCGTGTAGTTGATTTTTTTACAATATATCGATAAAGCTTGAATTTTCATCGTACTAACTCGATTTTAATAAGAAAGTGTTCAACAAACTTTGCAGTATAACCCATCGAAGCTCAGAGTGATGAGATATCGATTTTTGAAATATGTTATTTCCCGAGATATATAATTTTTGGCGGCCTTGAAAATATTCGTCAAGCCGACGGTCTCGGACCAAATTACGAACGAAGATGGATAACTCTATAAAATCAAGTGGCTCTGCGTGTTAGATATTTGACAATCCGGCCAGATTTCGTTGAACAAAATGTTGATAAATAACACGTTTGGGGCAATTTTATAATATAGTTGACTTTGGTTATCATTTTTTATTTTATCATCATTAATATGATAACTGAAGCGGAATTTTGAAGAAATGGTGTTTTTGTTTTCAGTTTATTATGTATATTTCCTGACTTCATCAGCTATTATAGGTATAATACCTGAAATACCCAGTTATTATATGTATAATAACATAAATTTTAAGCAATTAGATAATTTAAATTTGTATGTTAAATATATAGTAATGACTATCTATTTTTCCAGCATAATAACTAAACATTTCAGGCTTATAGGTAACAAAATATATTAAGGAATAATGTGATTATACATAATCACTGAATTGTTCAGTTATTATACATAATAACTGATTATACGTTTTAACTGTAACATATACGTCCTTGTGTTCGAAAAGCAAATTGCTGTCAATTTTCTCCAACTTGCCATTGTTTTGCCTTGGTATTCGTATACGTTCTAATGCCAAACAAGAAAGTCGGATATCGTCAACAAAAATCGTCGATCAAACAATTTCCCGGTTCTTGTCTACACAAGAAACCGATTTCGTTCGCTTAGTGTGTTTACACTATATATTAGGTGAAAACTCAAACTAATGGAACAATTTCAACCTGTTATCACTCTGAAAGTTATACCGTTAATTCAAACTATTGGAAGAGTGTGAGAAACGCCCCCACACGTTTCTGTGTGCGCTAAATTCAACCAAAAAACCACGTCTTAGTTGATGCCACCATATATTGGTTGGGATCCTGAATATAAAGTTTCAACATCTCAAGGATATAAAGGTATCATATTTATTGGAACAGCAATCATTCACCGGGTAGCAAACATCACGATCTCATCATAGGAACCGGAGATCATCTAGTGTAGACATTTTGTGATCACGAGACCTACAGTCGTATTGTGAGTATTTTAGAGTTCAATTTGTTCACAATGACATGTATTTATAACAGCCAGGGTATATGCCGAACGACCTGCAATGAAAGCGACGCTGTACGATTGTTTGAACAATTAGATGGATCCTCAAGTCCGGGAAGTTCCATATTTCACCCGCTCCTGGGTTCGAATTTTCGAACTGGTACCAAGCGGGTACTGCGAACTTTTCAATTCTTGGCACCCCATATATGTTTGGAAATTTTCCAACTAATGGCCATTTCAGTCAACTGTTAGACCGACAATAGGAAGATGTACGATTCTTTGTCTAAACAAATCAAATTTCACAATAAATGTTGTTGGAAAATAAAACTATCAACACTGTTTCAACTTACTTTCTATCCGAAATTTCCAAATAATGTTGTGTCCGATATTAAATTTTCAACTGTAAAAATTATGACCAAGTTTTAAAATCAAGTGGCTTTGCGTGTTATATATTTGACAATCCGGCTAGATTTCGTTGAACAAAATGTTGATAAATAACAATTTTATGTATTAAACTGTTATGTTACAAATATAAAATATGGGCGCAAAAGATCTTTAGTAAAAACGTGGTGAATATGACCCCCAGTGTCCATTCATCACCGACACGATGCCGGGCACCAAAATCCATACAGCTCGCAGAATTGTGGGTTGTTCTCCAGCCAATAATCACAATAGTCGTGATCCTCTGTAAAGAGAAAAATCACATATATAGCAAGAGCATCATCATCGCGAATGCAGGACAACTCTCGTAACTTGCTGTCCCAGTAGAAATTTCAGAACTTAAAGACGATTAATGTGGTCTTATCGTCTGGTCGATAAAAGGTTTGACCTAGAATAAATTTGGACTAAGTTGGTTTTTATTCCATTTTGTATGAGGAATATATCCTCTACAACATATCCAAAATCCGCTAAAATCCGCTTTGAGCAAACTTTTTCACAGAGACTTTAAAAAATGCCAATTTTCGACCTTGTGAAGTACGTTTTTCTACAATATCCCTCATCGGCGACACCAGAACGCATTAATCCTCCATCCGATATATACCAGTTTGTGTGAAATTAGAGCGATGAAATGGCTGTCAAAATGGCCGCAACTCCAATCCATGCTACGACGAATGCAACATATTGGATAACCACCTATAAGCGAAAATACACATTGGTAATTTACAAGTATGATGTTATATATCTTTAAAGGTACACATATAATTAAAACAGATCTAACTGAGTGAGTTATCGACCACTGCAACGCACGTTAACCCAATCATTTACGTTCGGGTTTCCTGCTTATAATGCATCCAACATTCGGGCCAAAAACAGTTATTTCGGGCATGCAACACACGAAGTAATATTTCGTCACACAGTGCGTGGTAGTTTCATTTGGAATGATGATTAATTATTGAATGTAATGCAGAAACTGAAGTAGACACCCTTGCTGTGTAAATACTTGTTATATTTTCGGAATTTTCAACACTCTCCGTGATAATAAACCATACACGTGTGTCGTAATGCTGATTATACTGTAAAGAAACACTCATCTCTTCAACAGAATAGTATCCTATCTCACTAGAATGAAGAGACTGTACATCGTGCATTTTATTTAATACTAATTTTCATACTACTTCCAAATCGGTTTCTTAGTAGACAATATCGTTCAAATTACTTCAATCGGCACTTTACAACGGGAATGTGTACCACGCAATGCACACTATTAGTTTTCAGTATCTTGTTGTTTGAAATTATATTACCATTGCCACCCACATACTTGCGCTAAATATCAGGCCATCAGCGTTTAAAGTTATTAGTTCTGCGTTTGCCATTCACTCAATGTTGCTATTTATGGTTTTGTATACAGCAGATATGTGTAACATTAGGGGAAATGGGTAAAGGCGGCGACGCGGTTGTAGAAAGGGTAGTACGTTTCGCGTATATGTGGTCATCAGCGTGGTTAAGCACATATAATTTCCAGGTATAAAGACAGTCTCTGCCAGAAAGTATGTAGGCAAATTTGGTTATGTTGAGAATTTATTGAAGATAGTCTATTGTACTCCTTTGTAATGAGATAAATTGCGTTCATGGTATACCACCATGTATTTGTGTGATAAAAGCGAAATATTCGTGTTTAATCACTTGACCGGAGGCAAATATGACTACTATTTTAAGACACGGACAATAGGATCTACACATTTTACCTAGTACCAAATGAATAGCTCTCATACTGCTCTATAGTAGTGAATTTTGACAGATTTGGTGTTGTAGATTTAAAAATAAATTATTATCGATCACATTCGTGAGACTGTTTTCATTACATACATTTCTTCTTATAGAAAGGGTCACATAATCAATACATCCTTATTAGATAACATTTAACTGTTCAATTACACATATACTACACGATTCAAGATAAACAGTACAGATAAAACTGCGTTATTCTTCTGTTTCTAGGCGCCCAAAAAGTCCATATTTAATCGTTGTATACGTATGAGACCTGGCTTTCGTTTGCTCTCTCGCGAGATACATTAGAGAGAATTCTTACATCTATTATTAAAAGCTCCCCTTATACTCTTAACTCATTCTTCCTCGTATAATTCGAGGGCTTGTTCGTTCTTGTGTGACTATATAGCTATTAAATTTTCCACAAATTGTAAATTTCATTCGATTTTGTCCATTTTGGCGGCCATATTGGGACAGACTTTCTACCGATATGGTTTACGACTTTAGAAGCATTGTTTGTGAGTATTTTATTTTATTACTAATTTGATATTAGTTGGCGCACCTACCACCGAAATTCAGAATTTTTCGATACCAACTGCCATCATGGACGCCATCTTGGATTACAGAAAATGCTCAAAGCGGATTTTAGCGGATTTTGGATATGTTATAGAGGATATATTTCTCTTCAAAATGGAATAAAAACCAACTTAGTCCAAATTTATTCTAGGTTGACCCTACAATTTTAGTTTATCGACCAGACTATTATTTCTATGGATGCAACTGATAAGTTAGTATCGCTGAAGGGATCACTCTCACCAAAAAAGTGCTGAAGGCTACACAGGTTTTGAAAATGTTCTGAAACCTATACAGGTTTTTGAAATATGCTGAAGGGTATACATGTTTTTTAAATGTGCTGCAGGCTACACATGTTTTTGAAATGTGCTGAAGGCTACACAGGTTTTGAAAATGTGCTGAAGGCTATAAAGGTTTTTGAAATGTGCTGAAGGGTACACATGTTTTTGAAATGTGCTGAAGGCTACACATGTTTTGAAAATGTGCTGAAGGGTACACATCTTTTGAAATCTCGTTCTCAATGACGTTTGGTTTTCGTGTGTGTCATGATTTGTGTAAGAGAATTGTTTTCCAATGAAATTTAAAATGAACTTGAAACAAACTGCTGATGGGCGCCAATCTTTCTGGAACACAGTTGAAGTAACTGCTTAGTGCCCATCACAAACCCTGTGTACCCTTCAGCACATTTTCAAAACCTGCGTTTTGCACTTTTATTTTGATGAGAGTGACCCCTTCAGCGTTAGTATCCAGACTCTGCCTAACTCCAACAGCAGAATGTAACAATCAACTAATATCGTCAATAATTCCAAACACATCGACAGCAGCATGTCAGAGAACACCACGTCTGAACTATACTATACACATACAAATAAGTACAGTATGTAAAGAGCATGTGATAAGTAAAACACTCAACATCTTGGCTATATTATTGTTATGGTGACCCACTCGACACCGAAAGTTTGAGAGGAGTGGATTCGCGATCGTGATATGGTAATCTACAGCCTGCACTCGAAATATTGACATTATAAACTCGAAAATTTGACTTTTAATCTCGAAATTTTCACTTAAAATTTCGACCTTTAAATTCTAAATTTCGACTTTGTAAAGTCCACATATCGACTTTTAAATTTTAAATTTCGACTTTATAAACTCGAAATTTTTACTTTTAATCTCGAAATTAAGACTTGATAAAGTCAAAATTTCGACTTTTAAACTCGAAATTTCATCTTTATAAACTCGAAATTACGACTTTATAAACTCACAATTTTGACTTTTAAAGTCAAAATTTCGACTTTAAAAGTCAAAATTTTGAGTTTGTAAAGTCTAAGTTTCGAGTTACAAAGTTGAAATTTTGACTTTGTAAAGTCGAAATTTCAAAATTAAAAGTCGAAATTTTGACTTAATTTTGTTCACCATGTCCCGAATAAGCTTCCGTATAAATGCAGTACACCGAGCCTTTAAAGCTGATCACTATTTTTCGATAACATGGGTAGCCAGCTTTTTCACTTTTTCACATTATCAAATTCGGGTACCCAACTTTTTAAAATCCAGGTTTTTATTCATGTTTTTTGTTTTCATTATCTCAAGATGGCTGTTTATGGTTTAATAGAAAAGAAAGCAGTGTACCCATACATCCCGCGCTTGACCAATTCTGCCAATAGGGCCATGACGTTTAGAAAAATGTCACTCGCAATATAGGCGAGATTTTTTAAAAGTCGGGCACCAAAGTGCTTATTATAATACTCGTTGTATACAGGCTTGCACTATATAGTCTGGTCGATAAACTCAAATTTTAGGGTCAACCTAGAAAAAATTCGGACTAAGTTGGTTTTTATACCATTTTGAAGAGGAAGCTCTCCTCTATAACATATCCAAAATCCGCTAAAATCCGCTTTGAGCATTTTTTGTAATTCAAGATGGCGTCCAAGATGGCTGCCATTTTCCTATAAGTCAGCTTGATGCAATTATAGTGAGAACATCTTGTCATATGTATACACATGTATACATTTTTGTGAAGCTAAGACACAACGCCACCTTTATTTGCCAAAATTGGAAGTCCCCGTCCAAGATGGCCGCCAAAATGGCGACCGGAAGTGGAATGTTTAAGTTGTTTTACTAATATCTTTAAGATAAGTTTCTGTGGTTTGGAACTGGATGAGAATTGTGACTTTATTTTGTATTTAGCATGTTAAATGACCATTGGAGCAATGAAATATGCTGTTCGTGGAGTCCATACTCCTTCCGATCACTCAAAAATTCAATTTTACAAAACGCGGTATAACATTTCACAAAAGATCCCCATTGGGATTCTAGTCATATTTCATCAAGAAGTGGGAAGAACTGTGCAATGTAAGTGATGCATTCTATATCTAATTGATATTCGAACTCAATGGTACTAAAGTTGTCACTTTGGCTCAAAATGGCTGCCAAAATGGCCGCCAAAATATGGAAAATGGTAATTATTATCCCAGCGTGCCATGCAACCGCTTACAAGTTGTGGTGATGCACACAATTGATTATTCTGTCTTATATACATTGAATACCAACATTTCTTATGCACCTTGATTAATTTTTACTATTCTGAAATTACCAGAATTATGGGATTTTTCTATCACAAACAGCATCAAACTCGGCAAAAAATCACTTTTCATGTTTGGACAATTTTTTTTTCAAGTAAAATGGAACTATCTTTGGTATCAAAGTTTCTTTTATTTTGATATGCATTAAATGTGTCAAATTGTGGCGTTTTAGACAATATTACTCAAGATGACATGCAAAATGGCAACCAAATTTGGTAAAAAGTTTATATTCCGAACATTATTCTCTGCTGTTCCGAAATGGTAGTAAATTGTGACTCACTTGGTTATTAAACATGCTACTTAATCAACTGACAACTAAATTTTATATTCTGGTTATCCCAGCACCTTATGAGGCACGACAAATTCAGTTTAAGGGATGCAGTATGGATTTTGCCGAACACCTCTTTAGGGATTCTGTCCATGTTTTTTTAACGGAAACGGACAGAATGTTGAAACTGAACTGAAAGGGATCATATTATGTGGCTACTCTGGCTCATTTGCATCAAAATTGATTAACTTATAAACTATTGTCAGGAAAACCGTTTTCTTCACATTGCATATAAAACTCAATTAATGTGGATATTACCTCTATCGATTAGCATATCCTTGAGTTATTGTGGAAAGCGATAGTCACACATGTACACCAGTACAAATCACACATGAGCATGCAGTCACTCCATATATACATGGACACCACATAAATGGTCATGTGCCACTCGCTGTGTAGACATACACCTCACCCATTACCATACAGCCACACTTGGGTTTATCCATACACCAAAGCATGAACCTATAGCCGTGAATAACCATGTAGACACATCAGGTATACTCCTACACCTCACACGACCTGTATACATATTCTACATACATGAACACAAAGTAACCTCTTGTATACCTATTCGCCTCACCATAGGCCATACAGTCACTCCATGTATATTTATTTGCCACATGCATAGCTATATAACCACTAAAGATATACATATACACCACACCGATGACCATACAGTCACTCCTGGTAATCATGTTCGTTACATCCATGATCATACATCACTTCTTGTATACCTATTTGCCTCACCCGTGGTCGTACAGTCTCACGCCATGTATATGGCGTGAGACTGTACTACCACGGGTGAAGCAAATAGCAAATTGCAAATTGCAAATTACTGCTGAGGATGTGTTGGCCCCGACACACAACATGAGCTCTTCCCGACTGAACATGCCTTGGAAACTGGTATGCTTTATCAAAAATCAGGTAACAATTGTGCTCTAATCAACAGAAATGTACAGATTGAACAAAACAGGTTTTCAAAATTTTTTATCAACATTTAACAGCTGATCTGATTTAAGTGACTAAGCTATGAAACATGCTAAACACTTTTACTAAATGGAATGACCAGCTGTTTGCCTCATGCAGCAGCCACATGTTGCGATCTTAAAATGGGTATTGCATCTGGGCATAGTAAAAACATGTTGTAATCAGATGAGAGATGACCATATCTACCAGTATATATTTCAGAAGTAATCAATTCTTCCAAAAGGACACCTCATCTTACAAAAAGTTTTAGGAAATGATGGAATAATCACTATTCAATCAATAGTAGAATGAGCCTTTGTCAGTCCCACATTAGTTTTGGTTGGCCATGATAGTTGCAGGTTGGAGAAGATGAGGGTCTATAATTTCACTAACATAATTCTTCATAATAGCTAATAGCCCTCATAACTTATTTATTTTCATTTTCAATACCACTGCAGGTTAAGTGGTCCTGCTAATTTTATATTTTGCTGATGGGTACTGCTGGATTGCTATGATCGATGTTTGTAGGTCAAGGCGATTCTGTTAAGAAATAGTACAATCATTTTACCTAAAGTTGGTTCTTTTTCCATTGTTTGGCTAATCCGAGCAATTTGGGCAAAAGTCAGTGTCTGTATGAAACATTCAAGAACACATATACTTCAAAATATTTAATGCGTACGCTGATGTTTGGTAAACAACAGGAATAGTCATCTCAATTATGGCCAGTTTGTAAAAACCAGCACCCATTATTAAAATATTTCACAATATACATGTTTTTTAATGTACACTACACATAGTGGCTTATCCTCGATTTGTTCAGATCGCTTTGCTCTACCTGACTATCATACCAAATTTATTAGCATCACCACTAAACTTGGGATGAATACTGCCAAATGAATATATTGTAATATATAGGGTAGTGGAAAAATAATGGTTGAGTCTTTTCAAAATATAATTATAGTAAAACCTACACAATACCGTCTTGGTCTGATAAGACTCAGAGTCATGTTTATTTAGGAGTATAGACATAAAGTCCACCAGTCTCATGAAAATTAAATGGGCTCTGCACTGGTAATATCTGGGCTCCTGGGACCCATTAATATTGACAAATGCAACACAGATGAAAAATACATAGTAACTTTCCTCAAACATAGATTATAACCTGACAATCATTGTGTTAGAATCAGTGTACATATGTATATGTAGGCATGGCCATAGCGTGTTTTTGAAATACTGCAGAGTGCAGACCATAAATTTCACTAGAATATACATGTAGTTATTGCATGTACATCACACACATAAGGCGACTCACACACATACACGTATCTGCAGGGTTCACAATATTTGACATGTAAAATATATATATATATATCTCCTGTGCCTATAACATCAAACCAAACGGTTTACAGTACTTTTTCTGATATTTTTAGAGTGGCATACATACATAAAAAATAAAAGTCAATTTAAAGGGACGAAATGAAAACTAATTTGTGCAACTATAATGGAGATCTATATTGCATTACAACATCCACAAATCTACAAAATCTACAACATCCACAACATCCACAAATCTACAAAATCTACAAAAACATCTGACTATCATAGTCATTGGTAATGTGATCATTTTTCCTTGATAAGTTGAAATATGAGGGAGGATTGCATAGCATGCATGGCTATCTGCAGAATGTAGATTTGTATGTATTTATATCTGCATATCAACTGATGCTTGTATTTTTCTTCCAACTCACTCTGAGATCACAACGCAACAGGATTGCATTCGGAATTTCAAGCCCATAAAGCTAGACACTTTAGAATCAAGCTTGCCAAATAAATTTCCATGAACCTCACTCAGTTGAACACAAGGAACGATTGTCAAGTTGGAAAATATTCTGTATGTATGGAAGCCCTATATTTTTAATGTGTGGATTTATTATAACTGGACTGATAAAATAATCTGAAGATTATTTTAGTCTTTATTACTGGATAGCACACCAATAATCAATAGACATGTATTTGTTAGTTTTGAACAGGACAATATATTTTAATATTACTGCAACTGCATCTTTCTTATGACTTATTTTCTTACAAACTCCCAAATTTGAACCAGAAATAATTTAGGGCAAATATACATCTACGTGTACATATACATATACATATATCAGGATATAAATATAGGCGATCATGTCAGGCTAGCCATTATTTGTTCTAAAATAATGTACGTGTTAGGGAAATTGTAGAACCTTTATACAAAATGGTGATGCAGCCAATCAAAATTGATGTGGGACTGATAAAGACACAACCTGCTCGACTACCGAATCATACTGATTGATAAAATTGTAGTAACTCAACATCACTAAACCTGCTTGTGGGCTGAGTATAATTCAATTCAACATTAGAATACCATAAAAACACCCTGTTCTCCCATAAGTTTAAAGAAAATAACACATTGAACTCATTTACATGTATATTGCTAATGTGATACATGTATATGTCATTCCATGTATAACCATATTGGCAACCATCTCACATCAAAGGCCATGAAATCTAGATAACAAAAGATGAACTACATTCAAATTATATCACCAGGTAACCTTTTTGTAGGAGTTTTAGGTTACTGATCAAATACCCTGCAATTGATGATTTCCTCAACATCTTTGTTATTGGGAAAATATATGTTTTTCATTCTACGACCAATATATTCCATCCAAAAACCTTATTTGCAGGGTCAAGAGCTCCCTGAAGGTCAATCCCATCCGATAATGGTACAGAAAATATCAGAAATGATACCTGTATGTGGCACCGATGGATATAGGTCAATAAAATTATAATTGGGGGCTCAACTTTGAGATAAAAGTGCTGAATCCCAAAATTGGGGTTCAGGCCCTCAAAAATGGATTTTCTTTTGGTTTTTGGCAATTATCTTAAATAGCATTGACTTTTGGATATGAAAATGTATTACTGACCCCCCATAATGTGGCCATTCCGCACATTTTGAGTGGTCACACGACCCCCTATGTCCAACGGTTCTGCAGATATAGTCACGACGGGTGGTAGTACTTCGCGCAAAAAGGGGCGTGGCCATTTGACCCATTTCGCCGTCAATGGGAAATGTGTTACCAACCAAATATTGTTCGTGTACCTTCAATTAGTGGATTCATGAAGAGTTTTGCTCTGGACATACAAGTGCATACAAAACCACCATGAGCTACTCTAGTACATTGCCCATACATGTTAAAATAATGCGGCATCCTCTATATATCGAATATATCAAGAAAGTAGATGACTAACAGTTTGGTTATCTCTTGGTATAATGCAGCGATTTAATGGTTTTGGAATCTGTTCAAAACAAGGGTAATATTTCATGACGGGATCTGCGCTGGTGCAGCATTAAAGATCCTGTGCCAATGCATTATGTTATGCATGAGTCTCCCATAAGGAGCCTCGCATATATCTACGAGAATGCACTGGCTGACAATATAAATAGTTTTAGGCCAATGTATTCTCATAAAAATATGAGGCTCCATATGGGAGACTCGCATATATAAGAGAATGCATTCGCACAGGGTTTTCGCAAAATGTCAGGAAGCTCCAGTCATGGAAAGGTAAACTTTCCTTTATTTATTAATTTAGTTTTTAACAGCCCGGGGTAATTGTGGACCACTCTTGTCGGCTGAGTATCCCGTCAGAGATGACCCAGCCTTACGAGATGGTCAAAGTGCCCGTCGGACGTCAGTCCCCGCGAGAAGCGGACAGTTAGTCAGTCAGTCAGTCTGCGAACCCATACAGCGGAAGTCTCGTCTGGAGGGACCAGCGTCGGGGACGTATCTCACCGTATGGGCTCGATCAAAGCATAGCGACCCTGTTCACCGCCAACAGGAAACAGATACAACACTTTGATATCAGCCAAAAGGCCGAGAAGCGATCCTTTTCCTTTATTTATTTATTTTTTTAAACCATTGCGGACCACTCTTATCGGCTGAGCACCCCCTGACAGAGGTGGCCCACCCTTACGAGATGGTCAAAGTGCCCGTCGGGCGTCAGTCCCCGCAAGAAGCGGACAGTCAGTCAGTAAGTCGGGACCACTCGTCCTCCTCAGCTGCGAACCCATTCAGTGGAAGTCCCTTCGTGTGGGGAAACCACCATCGGGGACGTATCTCACCGTATGGGCTCGATCAAAGCATAGCGACCCTGTTCACCGCCAGCTGGGAACAGACCCTACACTTTGATCTTAGCCAAAAGGCCGAAAAGCGATCCTTTTCCTTTATTAATGCGGTGCACGGGAACTAACTGTTTTTATAAAATTATCCCGACCAGCAGGAATAAAAAATAGCGATCACGTCATGTGATCTCTTTTCAAACAAAACCACGCTTGCGTCCAACTATGTTGTATATTTATTAAAAGGAACAATGAAGGTGTTATTAATAACAAATATCTATGTTGATTGAATAAAGAAAGTTTAGGCTCTATATAAATTTACTGGAGACGCTGAATCTACATATAAGTATAACTTAATTAATATCAGCATATCCATTTCTTTCTTCTCCCTGTAAATCTATGAGAAATATATGTAACTTTTAATGACCAGCCATTGATAAGAAAATATTTTAGAGTTACATCCCCGAGAGTATTTTTTATCCAGTGCATTTGGTGGCATTTGTGAGAAAAAAGTGCCAAACCTCATATCTTATCGCAACACAACTTACACATTGTGTCAATTTCTCTTAGCAGTAATTAGCAGGAATAAGTACACTAACCCATTATTTATAACATACTAGAAATAAAAAAGAATCAAGAAACAGGATATTGGTGAATTTTGTGAAAAGTTGGTAAATACTCAATTTATGGAATTTCAAGGAAATTCCATTTCAAATGTTCCTTCCTTGTTATACCAATTTTGTAGATTACAGAACGGAAAACCTTTGCCAGATTCGTTTCCAATTGTTCGAGTTATGTGCCTCAAAATTTGGACTTTATCTAAGTTCGGAGCCTCATAATTAGTTATCCATTTACATTGTATTTAGCATAACCTCTCAGGAAATACTGTTCAGTTTCCTCAACTGATTATAAATTAAGAAATATTAGTGGAGATGGTCATTTTGATCGCGAAGAATGCATCGTTGGTTGCTTTAATGGAATGTATTGCGCTGGGTAACTTTATCACAATTTCGGGAAACTGGGTAAAAACTGTAGCACAAAAACCCGGTGAAAGTGACCAATTCAGCTATTGTATCACTATTTATACGTTATAAATACAAGATTATAATTAGATCGTGCATATGGGCCCTTTAATAGGAGATTTCGATGTCCTGATATCGAGTTCATGAAGAGGAAATTTTCAGCCTTGCACAATTTACAATTATCGTCCACTATAAAGAGCATCAATTCTTCCATCGCCCAAAACGGTAGTTAATAAAGAGCGTTCTCATGTTTATCATTTTTAATTATTGATGATTGTGTTGATTTCTCTGCAATACGACTGATGTTGATTTAAAGCATCTGTCGTTCTTCTTTTGCATGGTAAACTTAAAGGTATTCAATCCGATTAGACGCTCCTAAATTACCATTTCTTTGGCTTTGGTGGTAAAAATATTTGATTCGAGTCGAGGAACCCACCCATCAAAGCTCAGAGTGATCAGATATCGATTTTTTAAGTTTGTCAATTTTTGGAGATGTGGGCCACGTCCTCGTGCTCAAACAGACAAATTGCGGGTGTACGATGGATAACTCGAAAATCAAGTGGTTACTATTAACAATAATAACCACTTGTTTGGGACCCAACCACCATATATACAGTTGTATTTGTCATTACTTCAATGCTTCTTTTTGAGTTACACAATGCTCGTAGAGAGGTAGTTCAGATATTTATCGACCTATTTCGATACTGAGAAAAATTCAAAAGCGAATAATATGTGTATTTTGGACCGCAAACCGCCATGTTAATTTAATTGCTGTACTGATGTTAGGGTCTTTTTCGCGGTGTTCCGATAATCTAAATATATCCAGTTAAAGCCATTATGCATATGAACAATTCAAAAACATATTTATTGCGAAATATTTTTTATACGGGTTGTATTAATTATTGAAAATTGACTATTAGACCGGCCCCCAGATGAATGTAGTGTTACACGAAAGGGTATAAATTTTGACGCTATCTCCAATTATCCTTGCCTCATGGGGGTTCCAAAACACTGAGGTATCCAGGGCGGAGCAGGTGGAAAATATATTTGTTTGACCTTTTTGGTGTTTTTGACCTGCAAATTTCAGTATAACCAATAAAATAAGACAGATGTTGAATAAAATATACTTGAATATCAGATATTTATTCTATCTGGGTTGCTTAACATTTATGATGTGCAAAACGTTATATTATCCAACAATTTTTGTGAAAAATTCAATAAAATGCATAAATTGCAGTGCTTTTTCAAAAAGGTTTTCCAAAAGATTTCCTATAAATGTTTTCATTTTTTGGTATAAAGCTCTCAGTGGTGCATCAAAATTTTCAGCATTATATACCTGATTTATAATATCAACATCACAAGCAATGATATCCAACAAGCCGAGATATTTCCAAAAAATTAACCCACCCTCCTAAATCGAATAATGTGTTCATTTGATATAGTAATCCAGATTTTAAATCTTTTGAACTTTGTTCCTGTGTACGGCGCATCGGTACGACCAGGGATGTAGCTAGAGGGTCTCCGCTGGGGGGTGTCCACCTTGGGAATTTCCAACTGCACCCCACCCCCTTGAGTCGCAATCACACCAACACAACTTTTTGCATAATTCCATTTGCACCCCCCCCCCTTGAGTCGGAATCACACCGACAATACTTTTGCATAATTCCATTTGCACCCCCCCCCCCCCCTTGAGTCGGAATCGTACCAACACAACTTTTTGCATATTTCCATTTGCACCCCCCCCCTTGTACCTCATGCTCAGGCCTAATTTCCTATATATTCATAAGCCATGCTTCTATTTTCCCAGTATGAGAACATTAAGATTTTTAACCTGAAAATTGCCCCCCAAAAAAAACAACTAGTGATCTAATTCCAGACAAATGCACACAGCTACCGACAACAGACCAGGAAACACCGGGCCGACCATGGTTGTTCGGCCCGGTGTGAGAAAATTTGGAAAACTATACAAGAAAATCGCAAATCCTAGCATCAAGACTGGCCTCAACTGAAGCTTTCCTAGTGTTGGAAATTTCAAACCTCATACTCCCCCTCAGGTTGGAAAATTCTTCAACTGATGACCATTTATGTCTACAAGTTTGACCAAATGTAGAAAAATATTGTTTTGCTAAACTAATTAGCAGTTTTGTATTGGCCATGTGAATGGGGCAATGACACACCGGGCCGACCATGGTTCGGCCCGGTGTGCGAAAATTTTGAAATCTGAACAAGAAAATCGCAAAATCCTAACATCTAGACTAGCCTCAAGCCTTCCTACTGTTCGAAATTTCAAACCCTACACCCCCACTTAGGTTGGAAATTTTTCCAACTGATGACAATTCCAATGACAATGTTGACCAATTGTATGACAATATTGTTTTCTTAAATTAACTAGAAGTTTTTGACTGGCCACGGGGGAGAGACCAGGACACAAGCTTTCCAAGTGTTGGAAATTCCAACCTGTCACCCCCCTAAGGTTGGAAAATTTCCAACTGATGACCATTTCTGTCAAAAAATTTGACCAAAAATAGGAACATATGCAAATATTGGTCGAAAAACAATAAATTCCCCCAATAAATTGTTTTATAATCAAACTACAAGAACATGTTCAACCTATTGTTGGTGTGAAATTTCGTTGTGGCAGGTATGAAATTTCCAACTATTGAAAATATAGCTCTCTGCTGGGGGGGAGACAACCCCCCCCCCACACGCCACATCCCCGGGTACGACATCTAACTATAGACGGCGTTGTGGTATTGGGGCGATAATAGTATTTCTTGGGTATAGTAATTAAGTGAGTTTTTGAACTGGTGAAGAGAAAATTTTCAGGACAAGTTTATTTGTGTTGACTCGTGCGTATATTTATGGCCTTTTCTAAAAGGGACCAGTTTTTCGAAAATTCTTGTTGTTTCGATTGGCATCGTGCGGTATACTTCTCACATTGGTATCTATAATTCAATTCTTTGAGGAAAACATTTAGCGATAAGTTAATTGGCTTGAATTTGGTCCTATAAATGTATTGTTTAATTAGAAGCCACAGCATGTTCGTTAGAAAGTTCGGATTCGTTGGTGATGAACCGAGAATCATTGTCATCTGCTGGGGACAGAGATCAATGCTGTTAATTTTACCCCAATCGCTGAGTTCCTTAATGAATTTCTGAACGTGAACACAGTTCCAAAATATGTGGGAGATGTCTTCTGTCTCGCTTTTACATCTATCGCATTTATCATCTTCTCGTAGATTGGACATTTTAAGAAACTTGTTAGTTGATAATATTCGTGAGTTTATTCGGAATTGTAGCTTTGTGTCAGGCGTCGTGAGAAAGGGTAGTTTATCTAGTTTACACCATTGAATTGTGTTGTCAGGAAAAAACGCTTGCCATTTTCTGTGTGCTACTGTAGAAGTTGGAATATCGACTAAGATGTTATAAAAGTCCTGTCCTCCTCGACTGTTTTTAAGCAGTTTAATGAAATTATTTGGTAAAAAGGGGCTGCAAGTTCGAGTTATAGGCTGGTCAAGTTTTTTTGTGAGTAGTTTTATTTGATGTTGAATGTTATTAAGAGTGATGAAGTTTGTGCGTATGTTATAAATCTTTAGTAAATCGTCTCGTGTAAGAAAGCGGTCATTATCGTCCAGCATATTATTTAAAAATATAATCCCTTTTTCTCGCCAGGAGGTGAAATTTATTACTTTTCCGTACTGCTTTATGTTTGGGTTATTCCATAACGTACATCCTGATATTTTGCGATTGTTTCTGTCTTTCTCTAGAAATTTTGTGAATGCCATCAGGACATCATGCCAAAAAGGATTGGTTAATTTTTGTGCCTGTTTTTCTATGTAGGAATAGTCATAAGTAAGGAACATAGGGTCATCGCGTAAAGGTATATCTGTTAAGGGGATCCATTTGGCACTTTTGGTTACGAGGCGCCTCACCCATGTTATTTTCATGGACAGCATAAATTTGTTTACATCAACCATTTTTAATCCGCCGTTCTTATAATCTTGACAAATCACTTTGCGTGTGATCGATTCGAGTTCCAGAGAAAATTAAAGAGCGTTGTGTCAAGATTTTTCATAAAAAATATTACTGGGATTTGGTAGAGCTACAAAAAGGTGCGTTAATTTTGGGAGTATTAGTGATTTTATCACCGTTATTCGACCAATGGGTGTAAGTAACCGGTGTTTCCATGTTGCTATCAAACGTTTGACTTCAGTAAGTTTTCTATCATAATTGATATCCATTTTGTCAAGGTTGGTGTCAAAGTATATTACAAGGAGATTGAAAGTACTATCAAATTTTAGTCCAAGATCTGGGCATATAATATCCGTACGCTCCGTATAAGAGCCAATCCACGACGCCTGACATTTGCTATTGTTAATTTTCAGGCCTGAATAATCTGCAAATGAGTTTAAAACAGTATATACTTCCCTGAGGCTTTCTTCGTTACCGTCCAAGATGAGAGTCGTGTCGTCTGCATACTGTGTAATTTTGTATTCTAAATTGCCGAGGTTGATACCTTTAATGCGGCCATTGGACTTAATCATAATAGCTAAGATTTCCGCGCATATCAAAAAAATATACGGCGAGACTGGGTCACCCTGTCGACAGCCACGATATAGTTTGAAACTCTGAGATATATGCCCATTTATTAAAATAGATGAGTTGATATTCGTATAAAATATGGAAATCCACCTCTTCATGGCATCTCCAAAATTAAAAAAGTTAAGGCATTTATGTATAAATTTCCATGATACTGAATCAAAAGCCTTTTCGAAGTCTAGGAGGAGCAGTAACCCAGGTTTACCGGCCAATTTCGTCTCGTGAATAAGGTCATAGATAAGTCTAGTA
This sequence comes from Siphonodentalium dalli, assembly GCA_032622095.1. Taxonomy (NCBI): domain Eukaryota; kingdom Metazoa; phylum Mollusca; class Scaphopoda; order Gadilida; family Siphonodentaliidae; genus Siphonodentalium; species Siphonodentalium dalli. Next base: position 127,420,945 of record CP136069.1, on the reverse strand, counting down.
TTATCCCCGATGTAGCGATTTTTTAAGAATCCCGTTTGATCATCACTTATTATATATGGTAGAACACGTTTTAATCTTTCAGCTATGCATGAAGAAGCTAATTTGTAAGATATATTCAACAGTGAAATTGGTCGCCAATTTTTCAAATGATGTCTTTCTTTATCCTTTTTGGGGATCAGAGTAATTAATCCTTGTTTCTGGGTGATTGAGAGTTCCCCTTTATCATAAGCTTCATTGAGTGATTCATATAGAATTGGGCCTAAGTCAAGCCAGAAAATTTTCCAAAACTCATATGGGTATCCATCTAGTCCGCTGCATTTATCATTTTGCGATCGCTTCAACGCACAAGTTAGTTCAATTAGAGTTATTGGTCCTTCTATACTGTTGGCAGTGTCGTGGGACAATATTGTATGGTCTTTTTCAAGAATAGTATGAATATCAAGATTGTTTATGTTTTTCGATGCATATAAATTTTCGTAAAAATGTCTAGCTTCTTGCATTATGTCTGATTGATTGTCAATGTTTTTACCAGTGGAGTCGGTAAGGCCCGTTCCAAACGACGGATTTTTGTCGACTCGAATCTAATACCAGACCCACAATTGTATTAAATGCGTCAAAAATGCGACGTTTGAAACAATTAGATCCGTGTCAGACGCATCACAGACGAATCTCCGTCCAATTCAGACGAATCTTCGTCGGTGATGCGTCTGAAATCCGTCTTGGTTTCAAACGACGGATTTTTGACGACTCGAATCTAATACATGTGACGAGAAGAGCCGAAAGTTGCCGAAGAACAAATGCAAATGATATGATAATGGTATAATAATGAGGGGGCTCCCCTTATCTGAGGAAATACCCACACGACGTCATTTGTCGCACGCTCTCTTTGTCATAAAGAAATATATATCTATAAGCATTGCTTAGGTAACAATGTGCAAATTGTAATTGTTTTGGTAGTTTGATTCCTCAACGAACATGGCATGTCACTGACTCACATCTTATAATGGATATAGTATCAATGTTTTAGAATAATCCATATATACCGGTATAAGGGGTAGGGGTTGTAGCAACCGATTTATAATAATTCATATAGACCGATATTCCTTATTGTAAGGAATAGGGGTGGTAGTCTCTGATGTATAATAATTAATATTTACCGGTATTACTTATTATAAGGGGCAGAGGTGGTACTACTGATTTATAATCATGCATATATACCGATATTACTTATTATGAGGGGTAAAGGGGTGGTAACCTCTTATTTATAATAATTCATATATTCAGGTATTACTTGTTATAAGGGGCAGAGTGGTAGCCTATGATTTATAATAATTTACATATACCGGTATTCCTTATTATAAGGGGTAGGGGTGGTAGCCTCAGATTTATAATAATTCATATAAACCGGTATTACTTATTATGAGGGGTAGGGATGGTAGCCTATGATTTATAATAATTCATAGATACCGGTATTCCTTATTATAAAGGATATATAGGTGGTAGCCTATGATTTATAATATATAATTAATATATTCCGGTATTCCTCATTATAAGGGGTAGGGTGGTACCACTGATCTTATTTATACTAATTCATATATACCGGCATTACTTATTATGAGGGGTATAGGGGTGGTAACCTCTTATTTATAATAATTAATATATTCCGGGTTTCATTATTATAAGGGTAGGGGTGGTATTCTCTGATTTATAATAATTCTTGTATACCTGTATTTACATGCATGGTATACACATATATGGCAATTGGTTGCACGATCTAACATTTATTTGTAGCGCCTATTATATTATATTATATAACTATATGTACTATATACATCCTCATATACATATGCACATATATTCGCGCTGCAATCGCGCATATATTTATACATAATTTATACTGTATTTTAGTATATATATGTATACTATACCGGTATATATAGGCCTCTATATCTACGCGTGACCATTTTGTGAAGGTAACATGGGGTGCACCTTTAAATAAATCGACCGATGTATTAGATTCGACGCGACAAAGATGCGTCCGTCTGAAACAAAATTGACCGCAGACGCACCACCGACGGATTTAATACAATTAGATTCGAGTCGACAAAAATCCGTCGTTTGGAACGGGTCTGAGGTTGCATAGAGTTTTCGATATAGAATTGCGTTTTTCTAGATTGAGGAAATATTTTGTTGGTTTTTCACCTTGTTCAATCCATTTGGCTCTTGATCTTACCAAAAAACTGATTTTCTATCTGAAAATACCTGTCAAGTCAGAATAGCCCGTTTTCATTCCGTTTTGTTAACCTATTCAGAGTCTTATCATATATCATGGAATTAGCATGTATCTGATGAGGTTTATGTTATGGTAGAGTCTATTTTGTTTAAATATTTGATTTTATTTTGGGATAAATTGTCTAAAATTTGTCAGTTTTATGGATACAGCTGCACAACATGGACCACAATAAGCATAAATTCTTCCCCAATATCCAGTGCAATATCAGACATGAAATGCTATAATGGTTCAAACAACTCAGGCTGCCTATCGGCCGTCCATCCATGAAGTGCTACACCGACAGTGGTTGATTTGGCAACGGTTGCAAGTCTCCACTGTTTTGCTATCATGTTGGCTCGTTTTAAGTGTAGAATTAAAGATTCCTTTCTGCACTTCCACCATGTGATGAATCTTTAATTCTACACTCAAAACGAGCCAACATGATAGCAAAACAGTGGAGACTTGCAACCGTTGCCAAATCAACCACTCCCGGTGTAGCACTTCGTGGATGGACGGCCGATAGGCAGTCTGAGTTGTTTGAACCATTCTTCCCGTAAGATGTTGCACAGAAATTCTATTGACTGGGGGTAATGATTACCTTCCAAAAAGGAAAACAAAACTAGTCTTGAAGTTGCTGGGAAGACGATCAAAATATATGGAAGTCATGGCATATTTAGGAACGAATTTGGTTTTGGACAGTGACAACATTACTACACTCGAGGAGTTAGCATGTGCCTTATATGTTCAACGTTCGAGAAAAGTGAATAAAGCTAGGCGGATAATGTTCCAGCAGATGTTCGAGAATCAGCAGAAGGTACTTGATCTTTCTGCACTTCCACAATGTGCGGAATCTTGAATTCTACACTCAAAACGAGCCAACATGATAGCAAAACAGTGGAGACTTGCAACAGTTGCCAACTCGACCACAGATGAGATTGCATAATCCGTGGCAGAACTATTGCAATTTATTATATGAATTTTATTAACTAGTACGAACGACCTTTCGAGTTTTGTATAGCATACAATAGAAAGCATTGAGGACACTATCTTGGGGTAGGGTTAAGTTTTACTTTATTCTTAATTCTGGTCTGGTACATGATTATAGCATTTCATGTCTGGTATTGGGGATCAATATATGCTTACTGTGGTGCATGTTGTGCAGCTGTATCCATAAAACTGACAAAGTCATGGGAATTTTTCAGAAATTTTTCACTTAAAAATAATCAAAATTTTAGCTAATTCACCCAAAAAAATATTTAAACAAAAATAGACTCTACCATAATATAAACCTCCTCAGATACATCCTAATTCCATGATATATGAGAAGACTCTGAATTGGTTAACAAAACGGAACGAAAACGGGCTATTCTGACTTCACAGGTATTTTCAGATAGAAAATCAATTTAGGGGGGGGGGGTTAAGTTTTTGGAAATATCTCGGCTTGTTGGATATCATTGCTTGTGATGTTGATATTAATAAATCAGGTATATAATGCTAAAAAAAATTGTTGCACCACTGAGAGCTTTATACCAAAAAATTAAAATTTTATATAAAATCTTCTGGAAAACATTTTTGAAAAAGCACTGCAATTTATGCATTTTTTTGGCATTTTCGTGAATTTTTCACAATAATTGTTGGATAATATAACTGATATTCAAGTATATTGTATTCAACATTTGTCTTATTTTATTGGTTTTCCTGATTATACTGAAATTTGCAGGTCAAAAACACCAAAAAGGTCAAAAAATATATTTTTTCCACCTGCTCCGCCCTGGATACCTCAGTGTTTTTCATGGGGCAAGGATAATTGGAGACAGCGTCAAAATTTTTACCCTTTCGTGTGACACTACCCTCATCTGGGGGCCGGTCTATATAATCAAGATGTTACTTACGTCGTTTTAAAACACCAGCGCAGGAATTATTATATTTTTCAAAAATATATATGTTCTTGAATGTTTCATACACAAACTGTTTTTCTCAAATCGCTCGGATTAGCCAAACACCGCAAAAATGACAACATTAGAAAAAATAAAATTCGTAACGGCATCAGTTTTCCCTACCAGCATCATAGCATATTAGCAGGACCACTTGACCAGTGGTATGTATTCTCTATTTCTTACCTGGGCACGACTCTGTATTGCAGTGTTGATACCATGTGTGATAAGATCCACATGCAAGAGGCTCATCCCCCGGACACACCCTCTGTCGTTGTTTCTGCCCACCACCACAACTGGCGTCACACATACTCCATTGTCCCCATGGCGTCCAAACACCGGCTTGTGTAACTAGAACGACATTTACGCAGCAATTGTACTAACATGCATCCGGTGTCATTATTAGAAATTACACAACAAAATGTTACTATAATCTGCACCAGCAGTCAGCTATTTGTAATCGTTCTCAGTACCAATACTACATGCACTGTTGTGTTAAATGTTCAACATATCCTCAGGCAAATAGGTTCATATTGAACGTATTTCTAAAACCCAAATACGCCCATAGGCGTTATTTGAATCTGAATTAGTGTAAACATATTTTATTCCAATCAAAATAATAACATATATAAACATTTAACAGACATTTTACAGGAGTATAGAATAATATAAATTCGATTGATTGGAAAGGGGATTAAACAACAAGCCCAAGGGCTTTTATTAAGTGCTCCCCTTTTGTTTCGCGCCCGCTCTTCATTAAGTGTCTTCATTAAGTGTAGAGAGGAGGTCGGACGGAAGGAATGAACATATCATAATTATAGTAATGATGATGTCGTTAGAAGCAGGGAGAGAGATTGTGAACGAGAAAGAGATAGAGAGGACGAGAGAGATAGAGAGAAAGAGAGAGATAGAGAGAGATAGAGAGAGATAAAAGGGATGAGATGCTGGGAGAGGGGGTAGTTTTCAATAGTTGAGTTGATTTATTGCGTATTAGTAATGATGCTCGTCTATAGTATTCTTCGTGCGTCAGGTGCCATGGGAGGGGGTAAAGCCCAGATATTTATTGGTTGCATTTGTCAATTTGTAATTATATAGTGTGATTGGCTACTATAACAGCGACATTGTTTTTCGGGATAAAAAGGGAATAGTATACCTGAACTGCATGGGTATACTTAGCTTGCTATATTAAGCAATTATTTCATGTGTCTTTTGGGAACAGACAAAATTGTTGTCCCGAGGTATCAGGAATGACTATCGAACTGTTGCCCAAGGCCGAAGGCCGAGGGCAACAGTTCGATAGTCATTCCTGATACCGAGGGACAACAATTTTGCCTGTTCCCAAAAGACACATGCAATAATTTCTTTGTTACCCAATACATTTACTTGTATATAATCAGGTCATTGCTAATTAATTACACTCTTTAATAGTGTTATTTAGATTATTTTTTTAGAACTAACTGGTATTGGTATATACCGCGTGACAGTGACAATGCGGAAATCCGGTATAATTAAAAAACGAAATCGGAAATTTCCGGAAATAGCCGAAACGTCACGGAAATTGCAAACCATGTAACAGTTCGTTCGGGCCAGTCAACAGTTCGCTCGGAGCCAGTCAACAGTTCGCTCGGGTCGGGCAACAGTTCACTCGTGACGTCACGAAAGCTGACCGTGATTGCAAACCGGGCAACAGTTCATTCAGGGCGGGCAACAGTTCGTTGTGGCGTTACGAACGCAAATTTGGGGTTAACCAGTTAATTCTAAATACCAATGATTTACGAAGTAAAACTCTACTATTGGGTAACAATTAAGTTTAACTTCCCTATCTGGCATTGATAATGCTCTTCTGATTTCTTCTTAAAGTTTAACTCATGCAGAATGTAAAGCGTCACCTATAATCAGCAGCTACCATCTTGAATCTAAATATGCCAATGCTAAAAAAAAAGGTCACTCGACCTAAGATATGATAATATAGCTATACATGCATGACGCTAAGTACACGTGTATCTTAATTGATTCAATCATATATATTGTCATGTATTATGTGTGTATTAATACATAAATATAAGGGCTAGGATGACAAGTTCTGAGAAACTTAGGCGGACCTCCGCTCCCTACAACAAATATATATTCAAACGCACATGTACAAAGTAACATAACAGGTTTTTGGTACGATGGGCATGAGCTGTCAAATATGTATAATAATTCGAACTTGGTTGAATGTGATGTGGTACAAGATTTTTAAAAAGCGGTGCATGTTTATACATATTAGGAAATCGGATCGGACATAACTATAGGAGGGGCTGGGGGTTATTAAATACATATTATGTGCTTATTCGGGTTCGTGAAACTGATAAGTTAGTATTCGGACGAAATTATGGGAGTGTTTTTACGTTAGGTGGACAACTATATATGGGAGGGGTCGATCGGGTTACGATGGGTTGGCGATAATAGGCGGTGTATGGGGTCACGACAAGGGGGGGGTCAAACATTTTGGTGGATTCACAGGAGGTCATTCGCAACAAGTCCCAAACCTACCAGAAAATTTGATGAACATTAGAGCTGCTTCTCTAATAATACTGTTCTCGTTATGCGTTATAGGGTAATATCTCCTTTGATAAAAGCTTAATATGACGATAATACCCAAAACGATGTCATGGTTTGTATCAATTCCATGCGCTGATATATAAATGGGCATGCATAAACAAGTGTTCAGCATCTTCAACAGGGCTTTCACAGGCAAACATGTCGTTATTAAGTTTGTCACAGTTCAGGTCGCTACAAATGCTTCTGACAATATGTGATATCCTACGGTGGCCGAGATGAACGCGTAACGGAATCTTGGTCTTTGGAACAACTGTATATATAGATTTAAAAGCGTCATATGCTTTACTTTTTATTTCATTTGACAACACATTCCAGACATCAATCGTGATCGGGAAGAATGTTTTCTTGAAAGCTTCGAGATAACAAAACTGTTTTCTGAAGCATCTGAATTGCGTTGAAAATAACGGTTGATATCTATGACACGGGGTGTGTATATATAACTATAGGAGTCCAGTCAAAACATGGGGGAGCTTTGTTGTTAAAAATGATATGCATTAGACATAATGTATGCGCATCCCTACGTCGATGCAGGGGCTGTCATCCAAGTTCCTTTAACACTATCGCGTTTGACGAAGATCTCGTTGCATCGTATTGTAACGATTGTCAAATGTTGATTTCCCACTGTCGGGGGCAGTGTATCTTAATGTGTGACGAGTATCATATTTATTGGGCCCAAACGAGACAAAGTTGTCTATTAGAATTCCGTAATATCCAATAGCTATATCAATGATACCGATATTAAGTTGGTGGAAAAGAATATTTCGGTATCGATTGAACCAATGTGTATGAAGGGAACGTTTTTCATTGTCGGAGTGACTAAGGAGTCCAGCTAGGATCTATTCACGCACCTAAATGTATCGTGGTTGTTGTTGTTGTTGTTGTGGTTGTGGTTGTTGTGGTTGTAGTCGTCGTTGTCGTCGTCGTGGTCGTCGGTGAAGTCGTTGTTGGTGAAGTCGTAGTCACCTCTATACCTTCTGAAGATACACATGACATTAAACTATAACACAAATCAACGGTGTTCCGTAACATTGTATGCAATGTATTTTTCGTTAAGTTAAGTCAAAATGGTCGTCAGTGATATGTATACTGATCTGGTAACATAACGAATTTTTTTTCTTTCAAATAATGTGAGAGTATTTGATTTAAATTTTAATTCCGATGAAGTGATTATTAACATACATATTAATAGCTCGATATATGATTTGTTTATTACTAATATGTTTTATTCAGGTCACAGTTCATATCAGAACAATATACAAATAAATTATAAATTAAACGATACACGACATTTAAGTTTACAAAATCATTTATGTTTGACAGGTGAAGTTAACTGTAAAATAGATGTTTGGCTCTATTCATCTATTTGGCTATATACATATGTATATGTGCTGTCTGTACCTTATGTTGCCCTAAAGTGTATTGTAAATTTCTTGTGCGTGTATAACTACTCTAAGGAGTTGGAACAATTTCTTCTTTTTGTTTTGTCCATCTTTCTCTAAAAGAAATCTGTTATTTTTTCTCGATTTGGATCCTTTTGAAATGTATTTACGTTGCATAATAGATGTTCATTAATTAGAAAGTTCACGCAAAATGTCAACAATCGTGACGTGTTATTTGTACATGAAACGTGACTCAAAATAAGATTTACACAGACGACGTGTACGCCGAATTTCGAGCCACCATTTACAGTTCCAAGCGTGGAAACAAAATATAACTGAACCGATATTTCTCACCTGGATCATTTCCAATCAGAAACGCGGAATGAACTCATTTTACAGAAGGGTTAATTTATGGGTGAAGCGATATATCAATCAAGTATTCACTGCGTGAAAAGAATCTTTATGTAATTAATTTGATAATATTTGGATTCCGATTTACTGGGACGATCTTATGAAATTACAGATTATGTATTGTGTGTTTTTTTAAATCGCGTTGTTCTTGGTGGATAATATATGACATGTAGTATTTATCTTATCTGTTCTATATGCTCTGCTAATAGCGTCCAGTAAGTGCAACGTTGTTTGAGATATATTTAAACTATCTAAACATCTGCAAACAACGTTGCACTTACTGGACGCTATTAGCAGAGCATATAGAACAGATAAGATAAATACTACATGTCATATATTATCTATATTAGAGCATATAGAACAGATAAGATAAATACTACATGTCATATATTATCTATATTAGAGCATATAGAACAGATAAGATCAATACTACATGTCATATATTATCTATATTATTTATAAACTATCTAAACATCTACATTCACAATATATTATATACATTAAAAATAGACAACATTGAGTATAAGAAAGATACAATTGGAAAGGGATTTGGCAGTAAGCCAATGGCTTATTGTGGCCACCCCCCTTCAACTGAAATATCCATAGTAGTGTGATGGTTGACAACAATCAACCGACAGTGAATGTATAAATTTGGACTGTGGTGCGTTGTAGCATGAGACACCCCTCCCTATGTATACCTCTATCGATGGGCATGTTCTTCGAAAAATGTATATTTATCAGTGTTTGAAAACTAATGTACCTTTCGGGATATTATTGTCATTTGTAATACATTGTTAAAATAGAATTATTTATTGTTTGAATTGATTGATTTGAACCGTTTGGTCTTTGTTATGAATTTCTGTACCCTGTATGTGTTTAGATCACAGCAACCAACATGACATGGAGCTCCTTATCTCCAAGCATAAATAACAACAAAATTTAAAGCAGAAGGTTGTTTTTTTTATAGACTCACGCGATCGACAGTAGGCACAGCAGAAATCTGTGCAAAAATTCCAGTTCGTCTCAAGGTTAATCCATGAGCAGTCGTACCACACGTCCTGACATTGGTCCGTCTGCCCTGACGTGGTCTCAGTTGATGTCGTCGGCGTCGTTGTGGTGGATGTCGTCGTCGTTGTTGTTGTTGTTGTTGTTGTTGTTGTCTTCATTGTTGTTGTTGTTGTTGTTGTTGTTGTTGCTACTGTTGTGGTCGTGGTATCAGAGGGGCTGTTGCTTGTTGGCTGAGTGGTAATTGAAGTTGTACGAGATGTTGTGCTCACTAAACCAACTGAAAGGGAGACCAGATATTAACACCACATGAGAAGTGCTTCACTCATTGACTAAAGACTTACATCTCAGATGATATGTCTTGAGATAATTCATTGGTTATTGTATCTCATTTGAAAATGACAGTGTAAAGGATTCCCTCTCAAACACTGACATTTTACCATATTTTATTCCGTCTGTCCGCTTTATCGGATTCCAATTAATTGTTTCTATACGAAATACTCATTGACGAGTAGCTCCCCTAGAAAATGTTCAGGTAACAAGTTCAACAAACGACAATCTGAACATTTCCATCAATGAATATGAACGAGCCGTGAAATAGTGTGCCTGTCATTTGCAGAATGACGTCCCCAGAGGGTGAATTTAGTGATGCTACCCCGCATATCGGGCTAGCATCACCAAATTCACCCTCTGGGAACCTCATTCTGCTTACAACTCAGCAGAATGAGGTTCCCAGAGGGTGAATTTGGTGATGCTAGCCCACTATGCGGGGTAGCATCACTAAATTCACCCTCTGGTGACCTCATTCTGCAAATTACAGGCACACCATTTCAAGGCTTGAATATGAATCCTTCTGTACTTGTATTATATGTTCGTCTGTGACAGTCTGTCGTCTGCTTGTATTATCTGAACACCCCTCCAATTGAATAGTAGATGTTTACCTTTATAACTGAATGTGATAGTCCATTCAGTATAGAAAGGATTAAGCTCGGTTGTAAAACAACCAGCATCCTTTAATATGAAAGTCCAATGCGAATTCAACATAATTTAATTGGACAACAAGGTTATATCTTGGAAAATGTTATAATAACCATCAGATAATGGTGCGGTTGCCCATTATGTGCATTCCACGTGCTGTCATATTAGCAACTTGCCTTTGACACAGTAGGAGCAACAGTACTGATCACATAACCATGGAAATTTTTCATAGTTGTAAGTTGGACATTGTGTTGTATAATCGTCACATGGTGGTGTCGTAGATGTTGTTGACGTTGATGTGGGTGGTACTGTAGTTGAGGATGGTGCGGCTGTTGATGTTGTTGTCGTCTTCTGTGTTGTTGTTGTTGTTGTTGTTGTAGCCATTGCTGTGGTTGTGGACGTGGTCGTGGTAGCAGAGGAGCTAGTTGTGCTCACTAATCCGACTGAAAGGGAGACCAGATTTTAACACCACATCTCAGATGAAATGCATTGAGAGAATTTCTTGGCAATTTGGTTATTGTATCTCATATGAAAATTACAGATTAAAGATTTCCCTCTCAAACACTGACATGTTACCATAATTCTTTCCCGGACACTTGCTATCACCAATATTTGTATTAAAGGTGCTCGATCACTTTCCGGCCTCCAATTAGTTTTCAACCAATACTCAAATCGATGATTCTGATATAGCAAATTTATATAATATACAATCGAGTAGTTGGCGAATAATAGCAACTTACCAGTTGATGTGTCAATTTGAATTGAATGGAGCAAAGTAACCACAAAACCACGAGTGGACTAAATCATTAACCAAGAAATGCCACCATGGTGTGCATGACTGTTGTGTAACGTTCCATGATAGCTGTAAGACAGGTTTTCACTTTCAATCTGGAAGCTGTAATTCTTCCAATTATTGACATATAATATGGGGGTATATTGTATTTGTTCTAGCCATAATTCCGTTTGTCCGCCTTATCGGATTCCATTTAATTGTTTCTATATGAAATACTCATTGACGAGTAGTATCCTTCTAAATGTTAAATAAAGATAATAAGTTCAACAAACGACCAACAACACACTTCTGTACTTGTATCTTATTTTCGTCTGTCTGTTTCGATTATCTGCACAAGCCTCCAGTGGAACACTAGACCAATCCAATGTATACATTTATAACTGAATGGGATAACCCATTCAGTATAGAAAGGGTTAAGTTTGGTATGTACTGCACCCGGAATGAAAGTCCAATTCGAATTTTACATTTAACTGTAGTTGAAGATGGTGCGACTGTTGAAGTTGTGATAGTCGACGACTCTATAACTTGTGATACTGTAGTTGAGGATGGCGTTGTAGTTGAGGATGGCGTGGCAGTTGAAGTGGTGATAGTCGAAGACGTTGTGAGATCTGTTATTGGAACGCCTGGAACGCACACAATCATCAGGCAACCGCACCACGGACCTCACATTTGGCCCTGATAAACTCGAAATTGTTGAATCTCATCGGCATCTGGGAGTCATTCTCCAACCAAACCTTGACTGGGGTCTCTCTATTGACCACAATTACAAGATCGCATGTGCAAAACTATCTCAAATTCGTAGATTAAAATATATATTACCAAGTAAATCCCTTGACACAATGTTTAAAGCTCATGCCTTACCAATTTTAGAGTATGGAAGCTGCGTTAGTAGTATACGGGACGCTATCGGGTCAATTCTATCGATTTTTGCCCCCTTTGTTTCACCCTATTGAGGGGGTAATGGTAGGGGTTTATTAGGGGTCCTTATTGTATGAAAGCCCATCCTTTTCCTTCTCACTTATATGATAGGTAGAATGAATTAATGAAGCCACTCCTTTTCCTTCTTAATTATTTGATAGGTTTTAATTAATTAAAGTCGCTCATTCTTAATTATATGATAGGGTGACGAAACTCCTCCTTATTCGAGCCAACAATGGCCACCGTAATTATTTAGCGTCACCAAGCCTCGTACACCAGGCAGGACCTTTTGAAAACAATGGAAGTGTGCAGCTGTTTGGACCACGTGCCGGCGCCTGGTTAATGTTAATCATCCCGCCACAACTATTTAGCGTCACCAAGCCTCGTGCACCTCGTTGGACCTTTTGAAACAATGGAATCGTACATCCTCCTTATTCGATCCAACAATGGCCACCAGCATTATATAGCGTCACCATGATTCTCGTGCACCTGTTTTAGACCACGTGTACACGCCATTCTATGGTTCTATAGTTCGACTGTGGTTCTTTTGTATAAATATGGCCTTATGTTCTAATTGGGAAACCTCGGAATATTTCTAGGGCTATATAGTTTGATTTTGGGGTTATTTTGTATACATATTTCTAAGAACCTAGTCTGATGATTTTTTTGACCAGGCCTCATGGATTGTGAGTCAGGGTCCACACCACTGTATCAACACAAAAAACCAAGACATCAGTGGATAACTTTATTTGGAATGTTCTGGAAGCCAGTAACAAGGTCCCCACAAAATGAGCTGTATACAATACTATTAAATTGGATTTTTCCCCCATTCAAAATATAACTTTGTCTAGTCCTATAGTCTTATGATGGCCCCATTGTATGGTCTTAGTCAGGGGTCTTCTGTATACCTATTTTCCCAGGCCCTGAAAAAGCGGATGTTTTGATGGCCCACAAGGGCCATTTTTATATATCAGTAAACTGAAATCACTGGGTTCAATGTTAACTACATTTGCTCGTTGACTATTATCTGCATTTGATGGTTGAATATTAACTGCTATGTCTGGTTGAATATGTGAAGAAGGGCCGTTTTGATGGTCATTTTGGAGATTATTAATTATATTTCAGTAAACGTTCGTACCCGAAATCGCTGTTGAATGTTAGCTGTGTTTGCTGGTTGAATGTTCTCCGCTGCATGCTTGGAATGTTCTGGAAGTCAGTATACAAGGTCCTCACAACACGAGCGATGTAAAATACTATTAAATTGGATTTTTCCCCATTCAAAATATAACTTTGTCTAGCCCTATAGTCTTACGATGGGCCCATTTTATGGTCTTTTTCGGGGGTCTTATGTATACCTATTTCTCAGGCCCTGAAAAAGAGGATGTTTTGATGGCCCAAGTGCCGTTTTTATGGAGTTTAGTAATCATATTTCAGTAAACTTTCGTACCCGTAGTCGCTGGTTGAATGCTAGCTACATTTGCTGGTTGACCATTAGCTACGTTCGATGGTTGAATATTAGCAGTTTTGTCTGGTTGAATGTTAGCTGCGTTTTCTGGTTGAATGTTCCCCTCACACACCCTCACACATGAGCAACACATGTATATGATGAATGTGCAACTGCTATAATTATTGAAATTCTCTTAAATCTCGTTTGCTTTCCAAAATGTCAATTAACAAACATAATCATACATGGGTTGTGTGTATATATGACCATTTCACTCCCGTCCAACAGTATGCTTAAAAATCATATAAAATTCGAGCCTTCCAGAGGTTAAATGAATTACAAATCGCGCGTTCTTATAATATGAAAACCGAGCATTCTGGAAATAATTATATTCAAAAGTTTATCTGTTTTATCAGACAACATGTCCTTTGGCAAACATCTAGCGTATATTCAATAGCTGCTATTATATACAGTTGCATTTACTATATAAAGTTTATCACAAAGAAACAGCGTGAACAGTTGGAAAATCTGCTTGCATCTAATTCGTTTGAAATTTTTACTCAATGCGCGTTAATCAATTGGACAATCGATAATATATTTGACATATGCACTCTGTGTAAACAAATTGAAGTTATCTCCACCTGCCCCGTCTGACATTGTACATTCGATGCAACAATGTATGAATGAAGGTATTTATTTGTTATTCACTTCATAAATGGTTCATATAGCGTACTATTATACTTGTGGACACGTACCTTAAATGTACACGCCACTTTAACCTAATTCAGCGTATCCATCGATATAAACGCTCTTTATTTTCAAAATGTGTCTGAATCTCTATCGTTTACTAAAGTTATGTTTAAAATTAAGCATTAAACCTAATGTAACTATAAATAATAAATAAACAACGCTCTTTATTTTCAAAATTGTCTTAATATTGATATTGATTTTAGCAATATGCATGCTTTCATTCATATGAAATTGCCATAATGGACGTTAAATGACAACATCTCTTAACATATTAGCCTTAATGTTATACGTCACGCGAACATTCGATGTACAAGTTAACACATTACATATATGGTTGAACATATCAACCATAGTAAGCTAATTTAATCAAACTGGTATTCAATTTAAACGCAGGTTCATTCGATGCAGCAATGTATGAGTGTAGGGTTTTGCTTTGTCATTACTCCAGAAATGGTTCAGACGATACACTACATTTGGTTCACATACCTTAAAGGTACCCGTCATTTAAACCTAATTATTCCTTAATAAAACGCTCTTTATTTTCAAAATTATCTGAAGGTCCCATCGTTTTGTAAGTTATACGTAGTGTGTTCATTCGAGGTAATCCTGTACGTAATGGAGGTAATCGTTGTGTTATTCACTTCATAAATGCGTCATACGATGGACCACATTTGGGTCACGTGCCTTAAAGGTACACGTCACTTTCGGAAATTATATAATCAGATAATACATTACATATCTGGTTGGACGTATCAACCATATAAAGTTCATTTAATTCATTGGGTCTTTCAAATTATACGTCACGTATTCATTCGAGGTACTCATGTAGGAAATGAAGGTATTGATTGTTATTCACTTCATAAATGGCTCCCATTTCCTATAATAGCGGACTATTATACCTTAAAGGTACACCTCATTTAAATATAATGCAGCGTGTCCATCAAAACAGACGCTCGTAGTATTGTAACCCGCGGTAGATTGTTTCGTTTCTGTTAATGATACGGTGTTATTTACTTTAGAAAATGCGCCCTCACTCTTCACTTTGACTAATATGCAAGCATTTGTATCATTTAGAATGTCAAAATCTGGTCTAAAGCAGTCGTATTTGTTATATATAAGGCAAATTTCCTTTCAAATTATAACATATTAAAACTATGCATAAATGTTATGTACTTGGAATATGATAGGTCTCCATGGCCTTATTTGGACATATAATCTAACCGAGCGATGTTCATTCTCTAATCGATTACGTGTCTATAGGATATTGAGAGTAGATAAAGCCAACTAAGCATACTAAGATCCAGGTAGACAGTCTATATTGCGGCCTCATTTTATGGGGCCTTTGTCTCTATGAACATATAGTCTTAATTTTGGGGCCCTTTGTCGTATTTTTATGGATCTATTGTCTGTGTAATTCTATGGACCTATTGTCTGAAATACGGGCCCTTTGTCTGTGTAATTATATGGACCTATTGTCTGAAATACGGAGCCTTTGTCTGTAATTCTATGGACCTATTGTTTGAAATACGGGGCCTTTGTCTGTAATTATATGGACATATTGTCTGAAATACGGGGCCTTTGTCTGTGTAATTCTATGGATCTATTGTCTTAATTATGGGACCCTTTGTCAGTGTAATTCTATGGATCTGTTGTCTTAAATACGGGACTTTTCGTCTGTATATTTCTATGGATATATTGTCTGAAATACGGAGCCTTTGTGTATTTCTATGGACCTATTGTCTGAAATACGGGGCCTCTGTCTGTGTAATTCTATGGATCTACTGTCTTAATTCTGGAACCTTTTGTCAGTGTAATTCTATGGATCTGTTGTCTTAAATACGGGACCTTTCGTCTGTATATTTCTATGGATCTATTGTCTTAAATACGGAGCCTTTGTGTATTTCTATGGACCTATTGTCTGAAATACGGAGCCTCTGCCTGTGTATTTCTATGGATCTATTGTCTTAATTATGGGACCTTTTGTCAGTGTAATTCTATGGATCTGTTGTCTTAAATACGGGACCATGTGTCTGTATATTTCTATGGATCTATTGTCTGAAATACAGGGTCTTTGTCTGTAATTCTATGAACCCATAGTCTTACAAAACCTTTTGTTCTGTTCATAAACCACACGGTAAGCTATTTATAGATATGGGATAACAAGCGATTTTATGCCTAAAGAAGTAGGAACTGAGGTTCTGTATTCTTGTCACCAAGTATATGTAATTTAAATCCTCTAAATATCGTCTGTTATACAGAATAACCATTGACCATGTGACAGTCTCATGTCACAAAAGACATATTATGGGGACACATTTCATTCTCCAAAAACGGTATATATATGTGGGTATCAAACATTGGTCTGGAAAAGACATGGTATATGGACGTGTGTATTTACTAGATGTATTTTTAAACGTTCATTTCATATACATGAACTCTTTATTGTTGTTCAACTTTTTAATTGGTAACCAATTATCGTATATACTTTTGTTTGGAGTGTTCATATACATCACTATACGAAACACAGCTTCTAATAAACTAGTCGATGGTTAAATCACCACAGCCAATATCTCCAATGGTAAGCTATTTTTTAGCACATGGGGTACATTCATGACTAAAGAAGAAGGAAATGAGGTAAATTATACTTTATTATTTGATCACTTAACACACAGAACAGGTTTTGCTGACTCGCTCTGTGTAACCTATTTCTAGTATGTAGCAGTATGTTCAGCAAACACAGGTAAGCGATGCCTACGGTTGTAAGTGGTACTCGTCAGTGATCACTGAGTTAGGTCCAAATGAGTTCACTATCTAGTTCTGAAATAGTTTTAGTTGTGTTTACAATGTAATCCAATACTAGTTGTTCATTAAACATCTTTTCAATCGTGAAAATTTCACAAGGTTCTGGGAGAATGATGTAACCGCATATTGATGTTTCTTCTTCGAATATCCGACTTCTTTCATTGAAAAACACGTCCTTGTAAACAGAAATTCGAACAAAGTTATCTCCAACGAGTTCACGAATCCCACGTATATCGTTATTTTTAGCAATACCTCTAATTAGCCAACAGTCAGAGAACAGTTGATCCACAATATCTAGTAAGAAATCTGTTTCAAATTCTGTTCTCTCCAACAAAGATTCCAATCTCTCTCTACCATCAACAAAATGTCCTTCCAAAATTAACTTTATTATTAGCTTCTCTTCTCTTCGAAACCAAGTTTGCTGTAATTCATTCTTGATTTCTTCACATAGTGTTGATGAGTTAACTAAAGCTTTGTACACTTTCTGACGCATTTCTGCTGGTAGCATATCAATTACCTCCATAAGTCCTTACGAAACACTCTGTTTATTCGAGGTAATCCACTACAACACGGGGTATTGATCGTGAGTTTCTCACCAAATTAGCACCAGTGTTATACAATCGGTGCTCATACTATACATAGCGTTCACACTCTAAAGACGCTCGGAAAAGTATTTATTTCTTATTATACTATTTATAACAACCAATCAAAACCCGTCGTTCAATTTAACTATACACGGACAAGCGGTATGATAACAACCGTACAACAACTTGATGTATACTAATCATATTTCATATTATTACTCTAAAATCTCCATTACATGAAGCGAAATAAAGAGCGTATATGATGTAGACTGGTGTATAATACTTAGTTATTTCTTTTCAAAAATTATATGTATTGTAACTCCTATAAATATAGTCTGTTATACAGAGTAACCATGTACCACGTGACAGTCTCAAGATAGGCCTACTATGTGAAAACATGTGCATAACATATTCTTTTTACCGTTCATTCGTATGTAATCCAGCCTCTCTGTTAATACACAGGCATCAAAACATTGGTGTGGAAAAAGACCTACTATGTGAATGCGTGTATTTACTTGATGTATACTAGTTCATTCATATTATTACACTAAAATTTCCATTACATGGAGCAAAATAAAGAGCGTGTATGACGTAGACTAGTGTATAAATACTTAGTGATTTCTTTCCATCAATTATATGTATTGTAACTCCCATAAATATAGTCTGTTATACAGATTAACCATGTACAACGTGACAGTCTCACGATAGGCCTACTACGTGAAAGCATGTGTATATCACATATTTTTTTGCAATTCATTCGTATATAATCCAATCTCTCTGTTAATACAGAGGCGTCAAAACATTGGTGTGGAAAAGACCTACTATGTGGACGCGTGTATTTGCTTGATGTATACTGGTTCATTCATAGTATTACTCTAAAATCTCCATTACATGGAGCGAAATAAAGAGCTTATACGATGTATTCTTTTCATAAATTATATGTATTTTAACTCCTATAAATAGTCTGTTATACAGATGAACCGTGTACCACGTGACGGTCTCGCAAAAGGTATATACACATTTATTCGATGTATTCTTTAATAAGTCATTTCTCTATTATTTTCGTTCATTTTAGTAGTAATATTGGTAGAAATATAGCCTGTGTTTGCTGAACATACTGCTACATACTAGAAATAGGTTACACAGGGCGAGTCAGCAAAACCTGTTCTGTGTGTTAAGTGATCAAATAATAAAGTATAATTTACCTCATTTCCTTCTTCTCTAGTCATGAATGTACCCCATGTGCTAAAAAATAGCTTACCATTGGGGATATTGGCTGTGGTGATTTAACCATCGACTAATTTATTAGAAGCTGTGTTTCGTATAGTGATGTATATGAACACTCCAAACAAAAGTATATACGATAATTGGTTACCAATTAAAAAGTTGAACAACAATAAAGAGTTCATGTATATGAAATGAATGTTTAAAAAATACATCTAGTAAATACACACGTCCATATACCATGTCTTTTCCAGACCAATGTTTGATACCCACCTATATATACCGTTTTGGGGGAATGAAATGTGTCCCCATAATAGGTCTTTTGTGACACGAGACTGTCACATGGTCAATGGTTCTTCTGTATAACAGACGATATTTAGAGGATTTAAACTACATATACTTGGTGACAAGAATACAGAACCTCAGTTCCTACTTCTTTAGGCATAAAATCGCTTGTTATCCCATATCTATAAATAGCTTACCGTGTGGTTTATGAACAGAACAAAAGGTTTTGTAAGACTATAGGTTCATATAATTACACAGACAAAGACCCTGTATTTAAGACAACAGATCCATAGAATTACAATGACAAAGGGTCCCAGAATTAAGACAATAGATCCATAGAATTACACAGACAGAGGCCCCGTATTTCAGACAATAGGTCCATAGAAATACACAAAGGCTCCATATTTCAGACAATAGATCCATAGAAATATACAGACGAAAGGTCCCGTATTTAAGACAACAGGTCCATATAATTACACTGACAAAGGGTCCCATAATTAAGACAATAGATCCATAGAATTAGACAGACAAAGGCCCCGTATTTCAGACAATAGATCCATAGAATTACAGACAAAGGCCCCGTATTTCAGACAATAGGTCCATAGAATTACACAGACAAAGGCCCGTATTTCAGACAATAGGTCCATAGAATTACAGACAAAGGCCTCGTTTTTCAGACAATAGGTCCATAGAATTACACAGACAAAGGCCCCGTATTTCAGACAATAGGTCCATAGAATTACACAGACAATAGATCCATAGAAATACGACAAAGGGCCCCAAAATTAAGACTATATGTTCATAGAGACAAAGGCCCCATAAAATGAGGCCGCAATATAGACTGTCTACCTGGATCTTAGTATGCTTAGTTGGCTTTATCTACCCTCAATATCCTATAGACACGTAATCGATTAGAGAATGAACATCGCTCGGTTAGATTATATGTCCAAATAAGGCCATGGAGACCTATCATATTCCAAGTACATAACATTTATGCATAGTTTTAATGTTATAATTTGAAAGGAAATTTGCCTTATATATAACAAATACGACTGCTTTAGACCAGCTTTTGACATTCTAAATGATACAAATGCTTGCATATTAGTCAAAGTGAAGAGTGAGGGCGCATTTTCTAAAGTAAATAACACCGTATCATTAACAGAAACGAAACAATCGACCGCGGGTTACAATACTACGAGCGTCTGTTTTGATGGACACGCTGCATTAGATTTAAATGAGGTGTACCTTTAAGGTATAATAGTCCGCTATTATAGGAAATGGGAGCCATTTATGAAGTGAATAACAATCAATACCTTCATTTCCTACATGAGTACCTCGAATGAAGGCGTGACGTGTAATTTGAAAGACCCAATGAATTAAATGAACTTTATATGGTTGATACGTCCAACCGGATATGTAATGTATTATCTGATTATATAATTTCCGAAAGTGACGTGTACCTTTAAGGCACGTGACCCAAATGTGGTCCATCGTATGACGCATTTATGAAGTGAATAACACAACGATTACCTTCATTTCGTACAGGATTACCTCGAATGAACACGCTACGTATAACTTACAAAACGATGGGACCTTCAGATAATTTTGAAAATAAAGAGCGTTTTATTAATGAATAATTAGGTTTAAATGGCGGGTACCTTTAAGGTATGTGAACCAAATGTAGTGTATCGTCTGAACCATTTCTGGAGTAATGACAAAGCAAAACCCTACATTCATACATTGCTATATCGAATGAACCTGCGTTTAAATTGAATACGAGTTTGATTAAATGAGCTTACTATGGTTGATATGTTCAACCATATATGTAATGTGTTAACTTGTACATCGAATGTTCGCGTGACGTATAACATTAAGGCTAATATGTTAAGAGATGTTGTCATTTAACGTCCATTATGGCAATTTCATATGAATGAAAGCATGCATATTGCTAAAATCAATATCAAAATTAAGACAATTTGGAAAATAAAGAGCGTTGTTTATTTATTATTTATAGTTACATTAGGTTTAAATGCTTAATTTTAAACATAACTTTAGTAAACGATAGAGATTCAGACACATTTTGAAAATAAAGAGCGTTTATATCGATGGATACGCTGAATTAGGTTAAAGTGGCGTGTACCTTTAAGGTACGTGTCCACAAGTATAATAGTACGCTATATGAACCATTTATGAAGTAAATAACAAATAAATACCTTCATTCATACATTGTTGCATCGAATGTACAATGTCAGACGGGGCAGGTGGAGATAACTTCAATTTGTTTACACAGAATGCATATGTCAAATATATTATCGATTGTCCAATTGATTAACGCGCATTGAGTAAAAATTTCAGATGAATTAGATGCAAGCAAGATTTTCCAACTGTTCACGCTGTTTCTTTGTGATAAACTTTATATAGTAAATGCAACTGTATATAATAGCATCTATTGAATATACGCTAGATGTTTGCCAAAGGACATGTTGTCTGATAAAACAGATAAACTTTTGAATATAATTATTTCCAGAATGCTCGGTTTTCATATTCTAAGAACGCGCGATTTGTGATTCATTTAACCTCTGGAAGGCTCGAATTTTATATGATGTTTAAACATACTGTTAGACGGGAGTGAAATGGTCATATATACACACAACCCATGTATGATTATGTTTGTTAATTGACATTTTGGAAAGCAAACGAGATTTAAGAGAATTTCAATATTTATAGCAGTTACATTATATAGCTAACATTCAACCAGACAAAACTGCTAATATTCAACCATCGAACGCAGCTAATGGTCAACCAGCAAATGTAGCTAGCATTCAACCAGCGATTACGGGTACGAAAGTTTACTGAAATATGATTAATAAACTCCATAAAAACGGCACTTGGGCCATCAAAACATCCTCTTTTTCAGGGCCTGAGAAATAGGTATACATAAGACCCCCGAATAAGACCATAAAATGGGCCCATCGTAAGACTATAGGGCTAGACAAAGTTATATTTTGAATGGGGAAAGATCCAATTTAATAGTATTTTACATCGCTCGTGTTGTGAGGACCTTGTATACTGACTTCCAGAACATTCCAAGCATGCAGCGGAGAACATTCAACCAGCAAACACAGCTAACATTTAACAGCGATTACGGGTACGAACGTTTACTGAAATATAATTAATAAGCTCCAAAATGACCATCAAAACGGCCCTTCTTCATATATTCAACCAGACATAGCAGTTAATATTCAACCATCAAATAAAGCTAATAGTCAACGAGTAAATGTAGTTAACATTGAACCCAGTGATTTCAGTTTACTGATATATAAAAATGGCCCTTGTGGGCCATCAAAACATCCGCTTTTTCAGGGCCTGGGAAAATAGGTATACAGAAGACCCCCGACTAAGACCATACAATGGGGCCATCATAAGACTATAGGACTAGACAAAGTTATATTTTGAATGGGGGAAAAATCCAATGTAATAGTATATACAGCTCATTTTGTGGGGACCTTGTTACTGGCTTCCAGAACATTCCAAATAAAGTTATCCACTGATGTCTTGGTTTTTTTTTTGGATAAGTTATACAGTGGTGTTGACCCTGACTCACAATCCATGAGGCCTGGACAAAAAATCATCAGACTAGGTTCTTAGAAATATGTATACAAAATAACCCCAAAATCAAACTATATAGCCCTAGAAATATTCCGAGGTTTCCCAATTAGAACAAAAGGCCATATGTATACAAAAGAACAACAGTCGAACTATAGAACCATAGAATGGCGTGTACACGTGGTCTAAAACAGGTGCACGAGAAGCATGGTGACGCTATATAATGCTGGTGGCCATTGTTGGATCGAATAAGGAGGATGTACGATTCCATTGTTTCAAAAGTTCCAACCAGGTGCACGAGGCTTGGTGACGCTAAATAATTGTGGCGGGATGATTAACATTAACCAGGCGTCGGCACGTGGTCCAAACAGCTGCACACTTCCATTGTTTTCAAACGGTCCTGCCTGGTGTACGAGGCTTGGTGACGCTAAATAATTACGGTGGCCATTGTTGGCTCGAATAAGGAGGAGTTTCGTCACCCTATCATATAATTAAGAATGAGCGACTTTAATTAATTAAAACCTATCAAATAATTAAGAAGGAAAAGGAGTGGCTTCATTAATTCAGTCTACCTATCATATAAGTGAGAAGGAAAAGGAGGGCTTTCATACAATAAGGACCCTAATAAACCCCTACCATTGGCCCCTCCATAGGGTGAAACAAAGGGGGGGCAAAAATCGATAGAATTGACCCGATAGCGTCCCGTATACTACTAACGCAGCTTCCATACTCTACAATTGGTAAGACATGAGCTTTAAACATTGTGTCAAGGGATTTTCTTGGTAATATATATTTTAATCTACGAATTTGAGATAGTTTTGCACATGCGTTCTTGTAATTGTGGTCAATAGAGAGACCCCAGTCAAGGTTTGGTTGGAGAATGACTCCCAGATGCCGATGAGATTCAACAATTTCGAGTTTATCAGGGCCAAATGTGAGGTCCGCGGTGCGGTTGCCTGATGATTGTGTGCGTTCCAGGCGTTCTCACAACGTCTTCGACTATCACCACTTCAACTGCCACGCCATCCTCAACTACAGTATCACAAGTTACAGAGTCGTCGACTATCACAACTTCAACAGTCGCACCATCTTCAACTACAGTTAAATGTAAAATTCGAATTGGACTTTCATTCCGGGTGCAGTACATACCAAACTTAACCCTTTCTATACTGAATGGGTTATCCCATTCAGTTATAAATGTATACATTGGATTGGTCTAGTGTTCCACTGGAGGCTTGTGCAGATAATCGAAACAGACAGACGAAAATAAGATACAAGTACAGAAGTATTCATATTGATGGGAAATGTGTTGTTGGTCGTTTGTTGGACTTATTATCTTTATCTAACATTTAGAAGGGTACTACTCATCAATGAGTATTTCATATAAAAACAATTAAATGGAATCCGATAAGGCGGACAAACGGAATGATGGCTATAACAAATCCAATATACCCCCCATATTATATGTCAATAATTGGAAGAATTACAGCTTCCAGATTGAAAGTGAAAACCTGTCTTACAGCTATCATGGAACGTTACACAACAGTCATGCACACCATGGTGGCATTTCTTGGTTAATTATTTAGTCCACTCGTGGTTTTGAGGTTTCTTTGCTCCATTCAATTCAAATTGACACATCAACTGGTAAGTTGCTATTATTCGCCAACTACTCGATTGTATATTATATAAATTTGCTATATCAGAATCATCGATTTGAGTATTGGTTGAAAACTAATTGGTGGCCGGAAAGTGATCGAGCACCTTTAATACAAATATTGGTGATAGCAAGTGTCCGGGAAAGAATTATGGTAACATGTGAGTGTTTGAGAGGAAAAGGAGTGGCTTCATTAATTAATTCTACTTATCATATAAGTGAGAAGGAAAAGGAGGGGCTTTCATACAATAAGGACCCCTAATAAACCCCTACCATTGGCCCCTCAAAATGGTGAAACAAAGGGGGGGCAAAAATCGATAGAATTGACCAGATAGCGTCCCGTATACTACTTGCGTTTGGGATCATGCGCCTAATATCGAAAAATTCATTCTAGACAAGGTATATCACGATGGAGCTCGAGTCGTTTCCGGACTTAATAGATCTGCCTCGAACTCCACCTTACTATCAGAGTTAGGTTGGCAACCTTTTCAACGTCGACGCGATGCACAAAAGTTAAGTTTAATGCACAAAATATTTAACGGAAAAGCCCCGCCATTCTTAACAGACCTGCCGTTACCTAAGGTTGGTGACACCAGCCGATACTTTCTGCGAAACTCGAGTGATTTCGTAAACTACTTTTGCCTATACTCGAGACATTCAAACAATCATTGATTCCTAGTACTATAAAAGTTTGGAATTCTTTGGCAAAGGATATTCAAAATAAATCATACGATTCTTTTAAGTCATCTGTTCTCCCTAAAAAAGATCCCCGCTTACATTTGATAGGGGTGATAGGAAGACAGTCAGCCATGACTATATCACCCCTAGCAATATACATGTATAGTCTATTAATATTATATTTATTTGTAATTGTACCTTCCATGTATGTGTATTGTAAATAAAATTATCCTATCCTATCCTTCTCATAGGTGATCGTTCAACAAACATTTTGCATTGCCGGTTGAGAAATGGATGTAGCGATTTAAATCACGACAAAGTGAGCAACTTCATTGTCGATGACAGATCCTGTGCCTGTGGATTCCCGAAGGAAGATACTGAACACTTTCTGATAAACTGGCCTTTGTACTCAACCCAAAGAACTGATCTGATTGATACAATGAATTCACTTCAAGTATTTTCCCACAAAGCTCTTTTGATTGGCGACATCACGCTCAAAGACAGCGATAATTTCATTCTCCTTGATGCAACCTTAAAATTTATTAAATCGTCCGGCAGATCCTCGTGATTAATTAATAAACTAAATTTATTATCTATGTATCCTTGTGTATACCTGTATATCTATGTATACATAAGCGTATATATACGTGCATATACTGATTGAATTCAGTCAGCATAAAAACCATTAAGTATAACGTTCATGTATAAACTCCCCTGTCGGCTATATAGTTAGCCACCCCTAACAAATGTACCTCCATTAACATCCATTAACGAACCACATTATTTTTATATTTAACTCGCACCCCATACCCCCCCCCCCCCCCCCGCCACCACCACCACACTATCACTCACCAGTAATACTTAATAGTATAGTTATTCAAATTCAATTGTTATTGTATACTTACACCCGCCATGCCAAACCTATTCTGTTTAAATATACCATTTATATTTGTTGTCATACTTATTCTGTATTGTGGGGAGCGGAGGTCCATCTAAGTTGTAAGAACTTGTCCTCCAATCCCCTAGTATCTGTATATGAATATACTATTAAAATATGTTTAAACCAAACTAAACGCCTGGAATTGTTTTTGAATATTACTACAATGCGGCCAAATGGTGACAGCGCCACTCACAAATTTAATTTGACCAAAAGGATCAACTGTTGGAAAGGTCATACCTGCCATAATTAGTTAGAAATTCCAGACCAAAAATAAATAGGTTGAAATTATTCTGATAGTTAGACTTTCCAACCTGTGTTTACATTTAGTGTTAATTTTGTTGTTTTAGACCAAAATTCGGATATTATTGTACTTTCGGTATTTTTATGTTTACACTGAAATGGTCATCAGTTCCAACCGTATGAGGTGTTAGGTTATATAAAAACTATATGTACTCTTAGAAGACGTGCCGAAGTGATAGAAACTCTTTATCAGTTTTCAGCTATCTGTACAAACGCTTTTCATTTATTATTATATACATATTCAACATACACGTTTCATTGTTACATGATGTAGAAAACGTCAATATTGAATTCACAGAGGGCCATTCTGCCTTTTGATTAGATGAAGCGCCATCACGTGCATGGAGTAATTTTGACCAATGCCCGATAATAGAACTATTTCCCGGGCTATATTCCCGCTGACGTCACATGCTATCGCGAGGCCAGACTGATCTCAAAATCGCAGGTGCGCAGGTTCCCAATGATGGTTGACATATATTTATGTGTCATGTTCAAAACAAATTACCAGAAAATGACAGAATACAGGCTCGGAAAATGTTCCGGACGCATACACGGACGAGGGTCATTACTATAGAATGTCGGGGGACAGTAATTATTATTATACAGATGGCCGAATGAATATATCTGTTCGA
The DNA here is from genome assembly GCA_032622095.1 of Siphonodentalium dalli. Lineage (NCBI taxonomy): Eukaryota > Metazoa > Mollusca > Scaphopoda > Gadilida > Siphonodentaliidae > Siphonodentalium > Siphonodentalium dalli. The sequence goes on along the minus strand of CP136069.1, from coordinate 127,393,752 downwards.
ATGCAGTATACAATCTGTTCCATCCGGAAATGTTCAGATGATAAAAAAAAACCATACCCCCCCCCCAATAGAAACTCATCATTACTTGTGTTATCTTTTTGTGTGTCTGTCGTCTGATGTTATTATCTGAACATTCCTCCAAATGAATAAAGACAATTCCAATGTTCACTTTTATAAGTGAATGGGAGAATCCATTCAGAATAGAAATTGTTAGACTATCACTTGCCATACCTACACGTCCAGCAGCAGAATGGTTAGACAATCACTTACCATACCTACACGTCCAGCAGCAGAATGGTTAAACTATCACTTACCATACCAACACGTCCAGCAGCATACCAATCGTTAAACTATCACTTACCATACCAACACGTCCAGCAGCATACCAATGGTTAAACTATCACTTACCATACCTACACGTCCAGTAGCATACCAATGGTTAAACTATCACTTACCATACCTACACGTCCAGCAGCATACCAATGGTAAGACTATCACTTACCATACCTACACGTCCAGCAATAGAATGGTTAGACAATCACTTACCATACCTACACGTCCAGCAGCAGAATGGTTCGACTATCACTTACCATACCTACACGTCCAGCAGCAGAATGGTTAAACTATCACTTACCATACCTACACGTCCAGCAACAGAATGGTTAGACAATCACTTACCATACATACACGTCCAGCAGCAGAATGGTTAAACTATCACTTACCATGCCTACACGTCCAGCAGCAGAATGGTTAGACTATCACTTACCATACCTACACGTCCAGCAGCAGAATGGTTAGACTATCACTTACCATACCTACACGTCCAGCATCAGAATGGTTAGACAATCACTTACCATACCTACACGTCCAGCAGCAGAATGGACATAAGGAAGCCATGTCAATCAGGCCATAATACGTCGAACACCATATTCCCGTATCAACGCAATACTCATCCGGGATAATGGGCGTGGTGGTCGTTGTTGTGGTCGTTGTTGTCGTAGTCGTAGTAGTAGTAGTAGTAGTAGTAGTAGTAGTAGTAGTAGTAGTACTTGTCGTCGTCGGTGTTGTCGTCGTCATTGTAGTCGTAGATGTTGTCGTCGTTGTTGTTGTTGTTGTTGTTGTCGGTGTTGTCGTCGTCATTGTAGTCGTAGATGTTGTTGTTGTTGTTGTAGTCGTCGTCGTCGGTGTTGTTGTTGTCGTCGTCGGTGTTGTTGTGGTAGTTGTCGGTGTTGTTGTCGTGGTAGTTGTTGTTGTTGTCGTCGTTGTTGTTGTTGTTGTTGTTGTCGTCGTCGTCGTCGTCGTCGTCGTCGTCGTCGTCGTCGTTGTCGTCGTTGTCGTCGTTATTTCCACTGAAAAGTGATATGTATGAATTTTGAAGTAACACCGCATTTGGGGAACTGTTACCTCACACTATTTGCGCTAACTGTGTATATTCTGTACTGGGCAGACCAAAAGCCATATCCTGACGCTCTGATCATGCAGTGCTGATAGCTGGACTACGATGGTTGTTCAAAGCCATGTTTATCGTTACTGACTAACTTGCAGTGCGAGGTTGAAGATGCAAGTTATATGCCATGCATGCGCCCGTGAGTTTTTTTCTTTTCATTTCACAAAGAGAGTGAATCTACTAAATGTATACAACAATGTGTCTGACTGATGTTGCTCGTGTGGGAACATTGTGAATTATGCACGGTTGACACTGACGCGTTCTTTGGTCGACCACTGGAACCTTCCAGTTAGTTACAAGAGAGATTCCACTTCTATCGGTTGTACGGAGTATAGGGTTTCTACGTATGTATGTAAATGTGTAATGTGTACATCTATCCCTGCGTATACAATATGAATGGAACTAGACGTTGATAACATGTTACATGTATACGTGTAATACTTTTGAACGACGAAACAACATTGGAACAGAATGAAAGTAATACAAATGTTGTAAGTATTGATGCAAAACCGTTTTTCGTGCATCCACAACTGTTAAGTATAGGCAGACGCGACATTACTTCATTCCAGAACGGGTTTTGTTCAGGTTTTGTGATCAGATCTGGTCGTAACGACGTGTTATATGGCCATGACTATCTTACACGTTTTATCATCGATATAGTCCAATACATCTCCATTCTTTTTACATTTACAACTACATGTCTCGAGACAGCAACAGGATCCAAGAGCATTTGGTCAACGTAACATTACACAACTTTCGCACAGCAATGAACGACAACAGATAATTATGACGAATACGTATTTGCAGTAGATGACAACGAGTCCGTTTGTGAAACAATCGCACACACAGTCTAGTGGCGTAGTACCCTATTCGTAATAATTATCTGTCGTCGTTCATTATGCGAAATGTGTCTAATTAGCCCGCCCATGTGGTGTTTATTGACACGTACAATCATGATTGTGGATGCGATTCTATTGCGATCGTCGCGCATGAAAATATATCGAAGATCGAATTGTTTAGATTTGTTCTTTCATTGCAAACATATAATAGCAGTTTTTGTATACACCAAAAGAGACACAGCATATCTTCGTCTCTAAGCATGTAAAGAAGTACTCTCTTCGTCAAACAAATTTACAAATACGAAGACCAATCGATCGGACATGACATGCCGGCCATTTACATTTATATCACACATGTCGTTCCATGTAACACAATTACCCGTAACTTCGTTGCAACGCGAACAGCAAGTCACTGAACCATGAATGTATTGACGTGTGCACACAATTTACCACTTGGCGTTAGCCGTTTGATCGGGGGAACTTGTAATTCGCATATTAGCTAATTGTCGCCATACTCCGTTTATTAGTAACTGAGTACTCTCTAATAAATAGTCACATGTTTCTCCTAGACTCATTGACATCAATGTTCGTCGAATATGCTCTCCAAACATCTTACGCTGCTTGTTCGGTGTTCCACTGTGGCAATTTATACCTGAATATGATTTATATTCTTTATTACCTCCTTCTTGGGAGAAAATATATATAAATTATTACAGCATGATTTACACCCATCGTTGTGAGTGGTTAAAACCGCAATACCACGAGTGGCGAAAATTGTTACTCTGTGTTAATCTAGGTGTACTATATCTAAACCATAATTATATTTTATTTGTTGCGTAAATTATTGGTAGTCTACTACTTACCTTCAATGTGTAACCATCACCGAGCGACTCAACTATTCGAAGCCCTGGTGAATTTTGGACACGTGTGGTGATCAATAATTTTGGCCACTCAGTGACCAGTATGTTTTCTTATATTCAATTGATTACATGCAACAGCTTTCAACTATAGGTGAATTTAAGATAGAAACTACAGCGAAGTCAACAGATGTTAACCACGATGTAGTTCAACTATGGATATACACATTTACATGTAACCCATAAATTGTCATTGAAACATTTACGTCCACGTTATAAATGGATATACTCAAAGTAGGATGTAAAGCTAACATTGTCAAAATAAGTGTTTTACACACAATATCATAGACAATTGTGGCATAAATTACTGAAAACTCACCACAATCACCAACATGACACATCTGAAAGAATATAAGATCACAATAAATGCCCACAATGCGTCAGAATGTCAATGTTTTATTGAAATTTTGCCGATCAAATAACAGATAATTTATATGTATGAATGGCATCATCACCATTACTCCATCACGAAGTCTGAGCACCTTTTTTTCTGATATAATCCGATGTTTTGTCAATCGTCTAGTGCAGTATGGATAGGCTTGAGAGAAAAGTTTTTTCACCAAAATGGTTATCATGACAACGGTGAATATTTTCCACCCTTTTATTTAAACAAGAAAATTATTAGGGGAACACGACAGTAACAGTGCAACTGATTTGTCTATCAACATAATTATATCTTGTTTATCCAAGAGGTCAGCAAGCCCAACTGTGACTTCGTCGCTGTATTGTTAGCCCCATATCTCCGGTACCAATTAATTTCCATGGTTCGATAAAATATCTACACTCAATATGACACTCAAATCATCAAGAATCTAGTTTATGCTCCGGGTGCGTGTCATCACACTGCGCCAATACTTTGCGAATAGAAACGTTTAATGGTTGCTATGGCCAAAACGACAATTTTTCATTTTTTCGGCGCTCATTTTGGTGGCTTATTTGAATTTAGTGCAATAGAATATTCCCTCCGCTAATCCGAATGACATGGAATTGCTTAATATACAAACAATATGTCAGTGTAAACAAGAGTTATTTTAGGGATTAGCATTGTTTATCTGTCGAATGTGGTTTTTCCATGACAAACTTTATGCAAGTTGGTGTACACATTTGTCTATTGGACCCTTTCTTTACTAAATATATATTAATCTATGAGTAGTTCTCTTAGGAAATTTCAGATAAAATGTCCATAAATCGATTGTTGAACTTATTATCTGAACACATTTCCCACCAAATTTGAATCATTTTGCACTTGTGTTAGCTATTCGTCTGTCTGTCGTCTGCTTTTGTTACGGAACATCCCTCCAAATGAATAGTTGACCATTACAATGTATACTTTATAACTGAGTGGGAGAATATACTACATGGTTAAATTGTATATATGTACGTACGCGATTTGTACCACAAGGTGTTCCGGGAGCGGCGTAGTTCTGTGAACATGATTGACTATTAGCCTTCTGGCAATACATTTTATAGCAAATGTCTGCCTCAGCAATCGTAATGCTCTGAAAAAAATTGAATGATTGTCAGTGTTTAAATGCCCATTTAATTTTCAAGTGCACGATTATTTTTTATAGTGCCTTGATATACGGTTTTAATAGCAATCTATGACCTAAAATATGATTAAAATACTACAATTTATCACCATTTGGAAGGTGCCCATAGAGTAATAGAAAATAGCTGAAATCATATATAGAAACATTTACCTTTTCCTATCTAGATAAATGATATAATTTGAAGACAGATTAGTCACGGGCGTGTCATATGGTTGGTCACGTGTTCAATAATCTTACTGATATGAATATTCATATATATGTACGTCCCTGAATCATGTAATAATATGTAGGTATATGAATATTTACAGTACACAATAAGCTATTCAGCTATAGTGAACTCACTCTCACGTATTCTTTATACTCTATCCAACTGAACACATCTTTTCATCTTGTTTAAAAAAATGATATGTTACACATTTAGTGCGGGAGAGGGATGTCACTAAGTTGAAAAAACTTGTTTCTCCAATTCCTATGAATATAATTCATATACAATAAAATATGTTTAAATGAAATAAATCAATCAACACATAACGGATATTGGGAAACACAATTATATACAACTAGCCGATGAGCCCGATGTTGTCCGGGCTATTCAAAAACCAAATTTCAAGTCGATAGCTCCACCCGTTTCCGAGATCTGGTCTGCGCATGCGCGAAGCTGGCGTCGCACGGGCTCGGCGACCCGATAAAATTCGTATCCGGGGCAAGATACATTCACATACCAAATTTCAAGTCGATAGCTCCACCCGTTTCCGACCGTTTCCGAGATCTCGTCTGCGCATGCGCGAACCTGGCGTCGCACGGGCTCGGCGACCCGATAAAATTCGTATCCGGGGCAAGATACATTCACAAACCAAATTTTAAGTCGATAGCTCCACCCGTTTCTATATATTAGATGCTCCCGTATATCTCTCTGCAGATGCTAATAACGTTGAATGGTAAACAAACGCTCTTTATAGCGATGCGTTAAAAACAAACGCTCATTAAATTATCACTTGATTAACCACCGCAGTGCCGTTTTTTGTGACTGAGATTGAATGGTAAACAAACGCTCTTTATAGCGATGCGTCAAAAACAAACGCTCATTAAATTATCACTTGATTAACGTTTTTGTGACTGAGAGTGGAGAACGGGTGGTCTGAGCTTCTCCAAAACGCGACGCCGACGGTGTCCGTGGGATTTTACCCTTAGATATGAAGTTTGAACTCAATCGAGCCAGCCGTTTTCAATTCTATAAAGGACATACAGACAGACAGACAGACAGAGGTCTTCAAAATATATAAGAGACTAGCCGATGAGCCCGACGTTGTCCGGGCTATTCAAAAACCAAATTTCAAGTCGATAGCTCCACCCGTTTCCGAGATCTGGTCTGCGCATGCGCGAATCTGGCGTCGCACGGGCTCGGCGACCCGATAAAATACGTATCCGGGGCAAGATACATTCACATAGCAAATTTCAAGTCGATAGCTCCACCCGTTTCCGAGATCTCGTCTGCGCATGCGCGAAGCGGGCGCCGCACGGGCTCGCCAATACGACAACGTCCACCGCCTGGTCAAACTACACACACGTACCAAGTTTCGTCCCGATCGGTCGAGTATCGTAGATTTGTATTAATGACATACAAACATACAAACAAACATACAAACAGAGGTCTTCAAAATATATATGAGATAATCTTGTATTTCACTTTATGCGGTGAGCACTGGGTCCAATACGCTCCATGCGATTTTGCGCTTAGGTGATCACCGCTCCCGTGTTTAACGTGATTTTGTACCCGTCATATATGGTCTGCGCATGCGCGAAGCTGGCGTCGCACGGGCTCGGAGACCCGATAAAATTCGTATCCGGGGCAAGATACATTCACATACCAAATTTCAAGTCGATAGCTCCACCCGTTTCCGAGATCTCGTCTGCGCATGCGCTGCATGGGCGTCGCACGGGCTCGCCAATACGACAACAACGACCACCTGGTCAAACTACACACACGTACCAAGTTTCGTCCCGATCGGTCGAGGTGTTGGTATCTGATGCAAAAGACGAAATTGTGAGTGTTGGTTTGTAACCGGGATTTCTGAGAAGCATTATTGCTATATCCACACTAACTACCCCCTTAAGCCCTGACCTAAGTGTCATACATACTATAACAATGATGTTGTAAGAGTACTATGGCATCCAATAAATCTCCCCGCATAGGAAACCACTCAAAAGTATTGTTCCCGCATATCTCTCTGCAGATGCTAATAACGTTGAATAGTAAACAAACGCTCTTTATAGCGATGCGTCAAAAACAAACGCTCATTAAATTATCACTTGATTAACCACCGCAGTGCCGTTTTTTGTGACTGAGAGTGGAGAATGGGTGCTCTGGGCTTCTCCAAAATGCGACGTCGACGATTCCCGTGGATTTTACCTTTGGATAGGAAGTTTGGTCTCGATCGGTCAACCCGTTTTCGATTCTATAAAGGACATACAGACAGACAGACAGAGGTCTTCAAAATATATATGAGACTAGCCGATGAGCCCGACGTTGTCCGGGCTATTCAAAAACCAAATTTCAAGTCGATAGCTCCACCCGTTTCCTAGATCTGGTTTGCGCATGCGCGAAGCTGGTGTCGCACGGACTCGGCGACCCGATAAAATTCGTATCCGGGGCAAGATACATTCACATACCAAATTTCAAGTCGATAGCTCCACCCGTTTCCGATATCTCGTCTGCGCAAGAAGAATAGGGGGCTCGTTGGTGTCACATCTAAAAATAGAATTTGTGGGTCTAAAATTGGTTGTACTAAAATATTCCCAAAATATCAAAAACCCAAAAATTATTTTTCCAAAAAAAAAATTCAAAACTTCCAAAATTTATTTTTTACAAAAAATTTCAAAACTTCCAAAAATTTTAAAACCACAAAATTTCAAAAGAAAAAATTTCAAAACCCTCAAAATTATTTCTCTAAAAAAAAAAGTTTAAATAAAAAATTTATAACGAGTTTTCGGTTTCTGATAATCTCGATATTAAAAAATGTCGAATGTTAAATTATTTGCGTGTAATATCTTTCGTTATTTTTTTTTGTTCAAATATTTTTCATGAAATTATTAATCGATGTTTAGAAATAGCTTTATTGGACATTGTGACCATCGGTATGAATGCATACATTCCAGTGTTTATCGGACGCAGTTCATATAATTGTCATACCTGAAAATAGACACCATTACTTTTACATAAATAATAAAGAGCGTTTATTCTTTACACTCTCTCTACCCCAGATTGAGTATATGACAGGTGTGTATTATCGTGAATTATTGGAAGTATTGAGATGTACTATGTTGAATCACTAACGGTCGAAAATTGTAATGTGAAATTACAACCCTCCAGAATGAATTGTCATATTCGCTGGAACATATTTTCAAGTAATCACACGCGACATTGGTGGTAACAATGTGTCTTTCACACCTTTGCTTTACCAAATGAATTATATTATTTCCCCGGTCACAGTTATATGCTATTCAGAAAACATATCGATTTAATGTCTGAACAAACGGGTTAGTATCAATTAAGGTTGATAAACTGTGTCATTGTTAGCATTAACACGATAATTAGTTATCCAAAACATGCATACATATTACGTCAGGTCGTGATACACTCAATTATAGACATTGCTTTGATGACATTGTTATAACAACATTACGTAATAACCACTTATCACTCCATTCACACTTACGACCATTTTGTATGCCGAAAACTCCAGGTAGCACCGATGATGTAACATTATATCACTGCTATTGTACCAATGATAGGTTCAGACAAGTTCGATGTTTAGAAAAATAGATAATCTGCAGGTGTTCTCAGCGGGGGGGAACACAGGGTTACGTAATAATAACCAGTTAAACAACTAATGTTGCCTCGTCCGTACAAAACCAATTATCGGCCTATTCATACATTACGTTCATATATATATTCTTATATAATGTTACGTCATCCGTGCTTGCATATGTTCGGGATTTTATGGTATAAAAATATATATGACTAAGCTGTATTCCATATAGTGAATAGACGCCGTTGTAATCACTACTCAGGACTTCTCGAAAAATGGCTGAAGAAATAATGACACCTCTGACAGTGGATGAAATTTATGAAATAGAATGTATTCTGCAAGACATCGAAGAATACGACAAGGCTATCGTAGCTTATCAACTGGATGAAGATATTATTGAAGCATCTACGCTTTGTTCAGGAGATGACCCATGGCCGAACCAAATCGGATACGGAGAACATGATGCGCCTAAAAATGATGTTAACAACTCACAACCCGGTACAGCTGGACCATCAGGATTACAAAACCGAGAAGACGAACAGACACCTCATCAAGATGAAGCCGTAAAATCAGACAATCAAACAGCCGACAGTTCTGATATTCAAATAACCGGATATAGCATTCGCAAAAGGAGTGAACGAACCTTCGGAAACAATTTGGCAACACAGAGAACATATGAGATCAAATTAGATGAAATTTACAAAGAGAAAAAGTTAATCGACATATACAGGAATCTACATTCAATGTTCGAGGACACTATTCAAAGAGCTCGTGGAAATTTGGCTGACAATGATCTTGGCAGAGTTATCATTCACAATGAGAGTTTGGACAACCCTATAGTAGTTCCGTTACAAACGTTGCAAACGTTAAATGCTAACACTGTGATTGACAGAATCGAACTCGTTTTGAACAGCAACCAAACACTGACTGTTAATCAAAGTTTCCGCATAGATATAGGCACCATCGAGTTACCTAAAGGCGGAGCACGGAGGAAGATAACGGCTTTACATGATGAAAGTGACAATCTAAGAAATAAAACATCGATCGTTACGATTGAAAATACCGACAATATGTGTATGGCTCGGGCTATCGCCACATGTTGGTGTAAATTAAATATTTGCAGTCCTGATGAATGGCTAGAAATAACACAGAATAGAGGAACCAGAAATAATTTACAACTCATCATGGAATACAGAAAAGTACCGATCAATTATTACAAAAATGTGCAGCACAAAAAACGTACTGAACAAGGAAAATTAGCCAAAGCAATTAGTGTCATCGCAGGTGTATCAACAGACAGACCATCCAGTTTAGCAGATCTAAAAGCATTCGAGGAAACTCTGAATTTGACAATACTAGTCGTCAGTGCTAGACTGGGTAATAAATTCATTACCAGTGCGCCTACAGACGGTATAGAAAGACCCGTGATATATTTATATCTCACTGCTAATGAACATTTCCACGCTATACAATCCATAACGGGATTCTTTAGCGCAGCATATTTCTGTGTGCATTGTTTAAAACATTATTCAACCAAAGGAAAGCATTATTGTGAACACACCTGTTTCGTGTGTAAAAGTGATAAATGTGAACAAAGTGAAAACAAAGAACATTGTTCAGATTGTAATATGACGTGTATGTCTCATCAATGTTTCGTGCGTCATAAAGCAAAACCTATTAATCAAGCTTCGGGAGAAACGACAGCTCCTTGTCAAAAATGGTGGAAATGCTTGGACTGTACAAAAGTCATGGAGAGAGGGAAAAGACGTCCGAATCAACATGTGTGCGGAGAAACATTTTGTAGATCGTGTGACAAATACACAATGGGAGCACACGAATGCTATGTAAGGGCCATACCTCCCGTTACTGATGATGAAAAAGCTAAATTCTGTTTCTTCGACTTCGAAACCATTCAACACGATATATTGGAATGTTCCGAAGGATATTCACCCTTACATACAAAGGATTGCCAGGACTGTAAAGAGGATCATATATGCAAGAAATGTGCTAAGTGTCAGGTGAGTCTTAACCTAATTGTAGTATATATATGTAACACATTACAGTCGAAATCACGATAACGTAACGCTCTTTATTAAAGGCGCGCATAAGTAGAGACGCTCTTGCATTTTTTTAAATTATATTAGATTATCGCTGAACGCTCTTTAGCTGTTACCTCGCGTGTGCGGTTACCATATAACAATAACATACTTGAATTCGACCAAAGTTAAGGGGTCCCAATATTAAAATTCAACTGAGTCACAGATGTTAAATCGAGTAATTAACTTTTTTAATTCTTGACACATTGAAAATGTGTAACATATTTTTTTGTGAAAAGAGATTTGTAATTGTTATATAGTAAACTAACGTAATATATAATTGTTTTAACTTTATTGAACTTGATAGCTGCGTGCTTGAATCGACAATTATACAGGCTATATGTCGATGGTCGGATCATGATATACATTTTTAATATTGACACGTAGATTGGAACGAGTAATTTTTAGGATCAACCAACGAACAATAGTAATACGTCAACGCTCTTTATTAACGTTGAACCTATACCAAAACATTTTTTTTTTATAAATAATTATCTGAACAAAGTGTAGACGTTTTATTTTGGTTTTTTTATTATCGATAAAGCTAGAGGTTAAAACGTTCAATTATTACTTTTCAGAACTGTTTTAAAACATGGTGCGGAAAAGTCCAGCATACACCGAACTTCCTCGTCGCCCAAACAGCTTGCTACGAATGCATGCATGAATCGTTGGAAGTGAAACCGAACTGTAGAAATTGCGGACCTCTATGTGATGCGTGTATCGACAGCGATGCGAAGAAGAAGAAGAAGAAGAGTGACCGAAATTTATGTTCGGATACATGCGGACTCCGAGAGGTTATATTTAGCGGTCCTGATACCGGTGAAAAGTTTGGAAAATGGTTATTCTCGGAACAACACAAGGGATTCATAGCACTGGCTCACAACTTCAAGGGTTACGATGGATATTTTCTCATGGAATATCTCATTGATCAATCATTGAGACCCAAAGTTATATATAATGGATCCAAATTGATGTACCTATACGTGGAAAAAGATCTTCATATCAAAGTACTGGACAGTCTCAGCTTTCTACCAATGAAGTTGGCACTGTTACCGAAAACTTTCGGTCTGGATGGCGAGAAAAAAGGATGGTTCCCGCACTTTTTCAATAAATCAGCCAACCAGAATTATGAAGGACCCTATCCGGATGCCAAATATTACGGCGCTGATTATATGAGTGTGGCTGAACGAAAAGACTTCACGAAATGGCACGCTGCTCAAACAAATGCAGTTTTCATCTTCAAGAAAGAATTATCGGATTATTGTCGTAGTGATGTCAATATTTTGAGACAAGCTTGCATAAAATTCAGAACCCACATCATGAATGCGACTGGAAATATACAACCCGTAATTGACGAGTTTTCTGGCGATATGAAGTTCAAACTGGTTGGTGCTGTTGATCCATTCCAATACGTTACAATCGCATCGGTATGTATGGGTATATTCAGAACGAAATTCGTCGACGAGGAATGGAGAGTGCGTCTAAGTACCGAAGGGAAAACGTGGCTTCCTGCTAAATGTAAAGATGGAACTTTGTCTATTTTATACAAAGGTGAATGGGTTCAAGACACAAAACTTGAAGATGAACGCGGCGTCCAAATTCGTGAGAAAGAATTTCTCAAATCCCAGATAGCTCGAATCCCCAAGACATCATATAAAGATCAATACAGCAAAAGTTCGATTCAATGGCTGGAATGGATGATGTTCAAAGACAAAGTTCACATAACTCACGCATTGAACGGCCGTGAAAAGAAACTCGATGATGCAAAGTACAGATTGGATGGCTATTGCGAAGAATTAAACACGGCATTCGAATTTCACGGATGCCAATTCCATGGATGTGAACTTTGTCTGAGTCACGATAGAGACGTAGTCAAGAATCCGATAACCAACCAGACACCTAATGAATTATACGGACTCACACAGAAAAAGAAGAAGTTTATAGAAAGTCGAGGTATGAAATATGTGTGCATTTGGGAACACGAGTTCGTCGCTGCTCGAAAGACTAATCCGGAGCTTCGTGACTTCATTGCTAGCTTAGACATTGTTGACCGGCTAGAGCCTAGAGACAGTTTCTTCGGCGGCAGAACGAATGCAACTAAATTACACTACAAAACTGCCGTTGGTGAGAAAATACACTATTTTGACTTCACGTCGCTGTATCCAAGTGTGCTCAAATACTCTCGCTACCCGATTGGACACCCGAAAATCATTTTGGGCGATGACATTACCGAGCTTAAGGATTACTTCGGAATAGCGCAAGTCAAGATTTTACCACCTAATGGACTCTATCACCCCGTATTACCGTATCGATCCGAAGGTAAACTGAAGTTTCCACTGTGCAGGACTTGTGCTGATAATGAAAATCAACGACCTTGCACGTGTACGTGCCAACAGAGAGCTATTACCGGTGTTTGGTGTATTCCTGAACTGGAGACAGCTGTCAAAGTGGGATACAAGATTCTCAAAATATATGAAATATACCATTGGACCGAAACGTCAGACTATAGCCAACAAAATGGATTATTCACGGAATATATAAACACATTCTTAAAGTTCAAGCAGCAGGCTAGCGGTCCTCCGGATTGGATAAAATCTAACGAAGACATGGATAAATACATCACAGCGTATAAAGACAACGAAGGTATATTACTGGACAGAGAAAGCATCGAAAAGAATCCAGGACTGAGGCAAATCAGTAAGCTCATGCTCAACTCATTTTGGGGGAAGCTAGGCCAAAACCAGAATTTCAAACAGACCGAGTATTTCCATGAATCGGAACAAGACAATCTATTCCAGCTCATTTCAAATCCAATGAAACAAATGGAAAATTTTCATGTCATAACTGATGACATTCTTCAAATGGAGTGGACCTATCGAAAAGACTGTGTGCCTTGTGGAGCAGCGAATAACATATATTTGGCCACATTCACGACGTGTCACGCTCGATTAATGCTATATGAAGTTATTCATTCCTTGGACAGAAGAGTATTATATTACGACACGGATAGTTGTGTATTTAGCAGCACTGAGGATCAAATTAATCCCCCACTGGGCGACTATTTGGGACAACTGACCAGCGAGCTAGATCCTGATGAATACATCGAAGAATTTGTTTCTGGAGGCCCCAAGAATTACGCTTATCGAACAAATAAAGCTAAAGAGACGTGTAAAGTTCGGGGGTTCTCTTTGAACTTTGAAAATTCACAGTTCATCAATTTCCAGACGATTAAAGAGCTGTTAGAATCTGGAAGCACAGTGCCCATCACCACAACCAATCCAAGGAAAACATGCAGATCGAAAGGAAAAAGAAAATATATAACAGATCTGAGGACAAACAGTACCGAGTTGTTTATACCAAACGCAGACGATTGGATAACATGGATACACTGCCATATGGATATTGAACGAGGTACGTAATATATATAATTTAATCATCTATATTTGATCAAGGTTGTAATGAGAGTGTAAACATTCGATCGATGGTAGTTATCGGATTATACTAAGACTTGTTCAAACACGTTCGATGTTAGATAACATCGAGCGTGTATGAACACGTATTACTATAAACGTATGGCCGTCATTGGTCAATTTATCCAAGGTGTCCATTTTTTCGATCTATAAAATGCTACCCGATCCAGTTCACAATTACAAATTCGGTAGTCCTATACTGTGCGTGTGAAATATTCTATACAGGTTAGTTATGAATTAGTTGTTTTTTTTCTATCATTACATTTTTACCTCCTGTACAATCTCATTTTGGTTTATACTTAAACCAAAAACAACTATGTTTTTTTTTGTTTTTTTTCTCAACGAAGAGTCACCATAATTCCAGATTATTCCGAATGACCAGATTAATTCATTCTCTAATTCTGAAATATATTTCGATTTACTTGTAGAAATGTAATCCAAAATCACGCCGCTGTTAAGTATTTGTTCAATCGTGAACAGTGTACACGGTTCACGGAGAATGATATATCCGTGAATTATTGTCACTTCTTCAAAACTTCTCTGATTGAAAACCCAGTCTCGGTATTCTGCAAATCTCACAAAGTTATCTCCAACAAGTTCACGAATGTCATGTATTTTGTTTTTAGGAACGCCTCTAAATACCCAGCGATTTGAAAACATTTGATTCAATATATCTTGTAAGAAATCAGTTTCAAATTCAGACCTAGCAATCAAAGATTTCAATCGTTGTACAGGAAAATATCCTTCATCTATATTCTTCAGTATTATTTTAATTTCTCTTATAAACCAATTGTGTAGTAGTTGTTTTTTTATTTCTGGATTTATAGTTGACATTTCAATTAGCTGATTGTATATTTTCTCCAGTATTTCTGCGGGTAGTATTCTCTCCATAATGAACTGACTCAATGACTCAATTTTCTTATTCTTATAGAGTATGCGGGCGGGGCGGGCGGCGGCGGGCGGGCGGGCGGGCCTCCCCTCCCCAGGGCGGACGGGGGCGGGCGGGGGCGGGCGGGGCGGGCGGGCCTCCCCTCCCCAGGGCGGACGGGGCGGGCGGGCGGGCGGGCGGGCCTCCCCTCCCCAGGGCGGACGGGGCGGGCGGGCGGGCCTCCCCCCACACCCAACATCCACCAAACACATGAGCGGACTCCTTTCGGACTTTTGTATTCTCGATGTGTAACTGATAAGTAATGTTTTGTTTTCTTATTTTCCAGGTTCAAAATAAAAAACAATGACTGATCAACCCGATGTTGAAGGAAACCAACGGACTGAAACCAACGAGAGGGCGTTCCATCCACAATGCTTAGCCCCGTTAGGAAATGACATTTTCCTATTTGACGGCCGATTCCAGGGAAATCTGTATATACACATACGAGAGTGCGGTGAAAGTTCTGCGGGCCAAAAATTTCCGACAAAATCTGGAATAACATTAAATCTAAGGAGATTCAAAGAGTTGAAATCTTACTTAGCAGATATACATCAAGAAGTGGTCAGTTATCGTACCGGTGAAGACGATGTATTCATGAGACGTCATATCGGAGGGAATTTCTTCATTACGATAAAGAGCGGCATCCCGCGTGTTGACATTCGCAGGTATTGGCTGCCTGAACATTCAGATGATTTGTGTGCAACCAAATACGGAATATCTCTGACATTCGACCAATTTGAAGAACTAGTTGGAGCTATATTCGTCCTGTGTGCTAATATTCCTGAAATTGATCAGACTGTGCAGTGCTATTTGACCGACGATCACCAAAACCAGGAAGGATCTTTAAGATGTATGGAATGCTGCCCCAACGGCGATAGAACATGTTTGATTAACCGGATGCAGACATTGATCTAAACATTACTCCTATGATGCTACGAATAACTAATGTCGTATGTTCTGCAGATTTGAACTGTTCTATTAATCTAAGGGATTTGACACTCGGCTGTTCGAACATTGAATACAATTCCAAAAAGTTTAGCGGAGTTGTATGGAAACATTCTAAATTCGGTGGATGTTGCCTCGTGTTTAACACGGGTAAAATCGTTGTTAACGGGCGTTCTGATAGTGTCAAACAGACACGAGTTCGATTGCGTCGGTACGCTCGACATATTCAAAAATGTGGTTGGCGAGTGAGATTAAATTCCATAAAAATTTTGACAATGTCTGCATTTTGTCAGTTAAATGGAAAACTTGACTTAAACGTTTTAGTGAAACTTATGGAATGTTCTTACGAATTAGAGCTGTTCCCTGCGGCAATGTTCAGACGTGAGAAAATACATTTTACATGCTTTCATAATGGAAAAATTGTGATTACGGGCATTAAAAGTGAAAAGCAGATGTTAAATATTGTATATCCTACCATATGTGAACTTGAATTACTTTCAGAATAAATATATATATGTATCGATTATCTATTTTTTTCATTTGGGGGGATGGCTCACATACCTTTGTTTTTTGGCTTTTGACGAAACAAACAAAAACAATAGATTTTTTTGTTTGTTTTGACAACAGACCTAATACCACCTCACCGGACTCTCTCCACAGACCCCCCACCCCACCCTCTCAACCCAGTCATATACATATATATATATATATATATTTTCCCAGTCATACATATGATAATATAAGAACGATAAATGATTGTATTTACAATATTTTATTTATATACATAATATAATTTAAAGAGTGTTTCTCTCGTTGTCGCTAATGAAGATCGTTTACAGAATATATTTCAACATAAAATCCTTAATAATTAAATCATTATACATATAATTATTGGCACTGAAACGTCTCATTATATTTTCTAGACTGTATCCGCACAGTTTATAGAATGCAAAGTATATGCAATAGGGACCGCATATATTAGAACCCTGTAATCTGTAAGCATTGCACTCGTAACGGGGTCCATTCAATAACAACACGTGTTTAAATCGTCCGTTGTAACACTCGGGTTTTAATCCCATAGGGTCGAAGAACTCTGATGCGTTATGTTCCTGGAATGTCATCAATATCCAGTGGCGTCCAGGTTGGCTACTCTCGTCTGTGTTAACTATATACATCCGGGGATATTGGATATAAAGAGGTAATTTGTCTATGGGACAAACATCTATCTCATTATGGTTTGTGAAACTATTTATCGCCCTCATGAGTCCGCGTGTATTCATTATTCAATGCAAACTTTACGACTCTCGTCAACTTTGAGAAAGGCAGGAAATTTTGCGTAAACGATTACAGTACAATTGTCTTTCAAAGCCGATGAGAATTTAATCTCGAGGCGTGTGTGACCTTTGTGCGGTATGACCCTGTCGTGATTAATTCCTTGCGGGTTTATCCGATATATGCAATAACCTTTCGCATAATCCTCATAAGTAATATGAACGGCTTTTCGTTTCGCATCTTTTATTATCGTATTGTAAGCTTCTACATATTCCTTACTGGTAAAGTTCGGTTGGAGTGCTTGGGCGGGCATAGACTGCCCGTTGACGTAAAATCCGACGAAGTTGCATCCAAAAGTCGCAAAGTTGAACGGGTTCTTATCGCGTGAACCGCTTTCAGCCTTTGATGATACTAAGCCAATAATACAGCTACTGGGTACGTTTCCTTGAAATAGATTATCTTCTCCCAAACTGAATGCACCTTTTGACACTGTATACGTCTTTATGATAGATTTTGAAAAAGGATAACACGCGTTCTTTTTCTTGAGTGACTCAGTATGACTGAGTAATACACCGGGGGTAACTTTCACAGTGGCTAGTCTCAAATTAGCTTCCTGTATTTTCAACTTGTATGTCTCAGTGGTTCCCGCATACATCAGTCTAAAAACATCTCTCGTCTGCCAGAATTTTAACGTGAGCGGGAGACCATTTAGTAGTAATTTGTCCTGTTGGAAGAAGTCAAGCTGAATTGATCCCATAATATCCATTATTTGACTAGTACGGGTTGTTTTGGACCTGTAATACAGGCCAGAGTTCCCGCTTTTCGAATCTGCCAGGTCCATACCACCTGCCGTGTCCTTTTCGAACGCTTGTCCATGTAGCTGTTCCTTACGTTCAGTTTCTAAGAGTACATCGAAATATGCTTTGTATGGATAATTCGGCCCGACTTGACTCACGGGAACTTGCTGTATATTCAAATCGACCTGCGAAAATATTGAATGTAGGGGTGCATTTATCAGACCCACATCGTCATTAACGGTTAGAGCCGAACCATCTTGCTTGGTTATTTTGAGTTTGAGAAGTAGCAATGTCCGTTTGAGGTCCATGTAGGTTGTGGCCATGGCGGGAATATTGAACTCTAAAGCTGCAGTGTCTGTCAGCTGATTCACGGGTCTGTAGTTTATCCATTCTGTCGCTTGTATTCCGCTGTCAACCGCGGGCGATTCAAATAATGCCAATTTAGAGGTATGGTACTCTCTGTATTCATTCATGGTTTATCGAAAAAGGGGGTTTTCACTTTCTTAGGGTTATGAGCCAAATCGTTAGGTAACACCCTCTTATTGTGTTTTTTGGACGCCTTACGTGCTTGTGTCAACTTATTTTCTGCAACTTCGGCTTTGGCCATTTCAATCGCTTGCGCTATGGGTGTCACTACGTTAATATGCGGTTTTAGAACGTCTTCTTCTTCACTATCGCTATTTTGAGTTTTGTCAATAAAGTAGCGACCCTCATTATCTGGCGTTAACTTCCCATTAATCATGTCCCTGAAATGTTTTCTCCACTTTTCAATATCGGTTGGAATATACGTGATCGACATGTTTCTTCAGATGTAGTGTACAGGTCACTCTTTTTTCTGCATTTATTTTAGAAAGTTTATCGCCTCTTATAAAAATCCTGAGACGCTGAAGTTTATCCTGTCTTACGTTTATGTAGAATGAGTCCTCAAAACTCCGCCAATGACCCGTATCCCGTGTGTCTCTCTTTATAACCCGGAGGATGGGGGATGATGTGTCGCAGGCTATTGATTCTCCACATATGTCCGAACAAATATATAATAAATCCGTGTCTATATGGTCAGTTATGTTTATGTCTTTCAAACAACATAACCACGCTCCTTCCAATATTAATACACCAGGTAACTCTATTGTGAAGTCGAGAGGACGATTATCTGGATATTTATCTATGGAATCGTCGCTAGTCAGGTACAGATAATAATTATCCATATGACTAGTTTCTATTTTGTTTCAAATGAGAATCAATGTTCATCTCTTCTCTTATAGTTTTATCAACATCACTGAATATATACTTGAAGGCAGACCACTGGTTATACGGAATACTTATAATCGCGGGAGTGTTATTCACAACTCGCCTAATGCGTGTATAAATGCGCCCTTGATTATTACATAATGTAACAGTAATGTTTGATCGTATTGTCCACTTTTTCACGAACCCACAGGGGTGTTGTTCGTAATCATGGGGGCGTGACTCATTCGTATGACGTAATTCATAGTCCCCCGTCTGACGTGGTATCTTCTTTGGAACTAATATAACCGGTAGTGACAGAGTTATTACCATAATAGTAATTCCTATCCATTTAAGGAGATTCATATGTAGACGACCTCGTTCTGTTTGAAACATATTCGTCAAGGTATCTGTTCTATTATTCATGATTGTAATGGTTTCCCCCTCGGATAGCTTGCTCTTATTAATTTTGATATCTGTCGACATCAGACTCTAAAATCCATGAATTAAATTTGTCAGGCCATGAATGCCAGTGCACCAGGACTTCAGTTTGACCCTTTCGTGTCCTCTTTTTGACAATTTTATCTATTCTGTAAACTGATTCGTCATCAACGCGCACCCCTTGAAGTTCTGACTCGTAGAAAGCACCCTCAATGTTTTCATCCAAGAAATCTGTCAATATATACAAGGGTATGTTCTGCCTGTAAAACCTCTTAGTCACTTTGAACAACTCTCCAGTCCATTTCTGAGAATATTCTCGGTCAAAAACTGCTTTGGTGTGTGATATTCTAACGATATCATTTACATTGTATTTGAACTTTTTCTTCAATTTACTTTTAACACCTCCCTTCTGTCTTATTAACCACTGATCGAGACGAGACTCATCTTCATTCTCAACAGTTATGGAGTCAGGGGTGGTGCCTAACGAACGATGTATTGTATGGTTATAACTTTTCACAATATCTTGTAGAATGTCGATATATCTAGCATTATTATGCTTTATCATATAACGTGAAATCTTCTGCTTTATAGTTTTTATGACCCGTTCCGAATAATTGGCTTTCATTTCGTTTTGCGTAAAAATTTGAGATATATGAAGACCCTTAAGGTAACTTTTGACCCGTTTGTTTGTGAACTCCGAACCGCGATCCGTTCGGAGGATGCGCGGGGTTCTTCCACCTTCAAATATATGTTTCATAGCATTGATCACATTAATTGCAGTTTTCCTCTTTATAGCTTCACACCATAACTTCCTAGAAAAAATGTCAATCATTACTAACACGTAGGTGTAATTGTCGTTGTCTTTGGAAACATCATTCATATCCATGAGGTCTCCATCCCATTGACTGTCAGAAGCGTTTACAATAACACGAGACCTCGGGAATTTTCGTCTAACACTTTTTGTCAGGGAATAACTTTCATGATTTTGTAGCCACGCCACAATCTCGCGCTTGGAAATGTTGTGCTTATTTTCAGATTTTACAGTCTGATGCAACTTTGTAGCTCCTGAGTACGATGCGGGGTGACCCGGATTAAAATAAATTGAACTCAAATAATCTTTCCAATCGGCCATATTGTTCACAGTGATATCCAGCGTTTGTTCTTTATCTTGGTCAGTTTACCGGCGATTATACCCGGAGGTCTAGATATTTCACGCTTAACCCCTCTTATTTTCTTTTTTCTTTGCTTGGTATGTGTCTTTTTCGATGTGTTAACTTCTGATTTTTGGATTGCATCCTGAGGTTCAGTCGTTTGAACTGTATTAACAATCTGATTATTCATCGGGTCCCTTTCTTTATCCATTTCATCGGAATGGCTACTATTGTTTGCCGAGATGTTGCTGTGTTCAATGTTAGACTCCGATGAAACTTTTTTGTGTTCACTTTTTTCAGTGTACCTCATATATCTTTCATACGGGATCAAAACAGTTTTCTTCACAGACTCCATCACAAAAACTGTTTCAATTTAGGTTCAACGATGTTCAACATCAAAGCAATGGCGGTTGAGTGATTATTCACACTTTTTCTTTTCCTCAACAAACTCACAGATTTATCACCCAAGAATATATAAAATGATTTATATCGTCGTAATTTAGCTTTTTGTTGAACTGTAACTGTTAAACTATCATGTAGTAAATTGATCGTAATTTCAACCAGAACTTTCAACTGATTATTAGTTATCGATGTCAATAATGCGTTTCGTTGAGATCTTGATTGGGTTGATGTCAATAGTCTGACAAAATTCAACTCATTACGTAATAATCGACTCATTTTATCGTCGCGACTCAGCTCCGATACTGTCCCCTTCTTATTACCTAGTAGGTACGTAAATTATAGGGTCTTGGTTAGGAAACACGTCTGTTCGTAGCCTGTATTTATCCTCAGTGTGAGGGGACATATCTATTATAAGATACGCAAATGGTTTCTTCATACAATCCTTGTATGCATCAATGAGTACTTTAGATTTACCGGGATACAATTGTCTACCCAATGTGGAAATTTGTGATCCATCCCTCAAATTTTTGAATAAATTTAGATATCCTGTGTTTAAGGCTATAGTTCTCGCAGCCTTGCCTTGTGCGTATACATTTTGTGAAATAAACAGCACCGAAAGACAGCGATGATGAGTTTGCTGCGTAAATAGTGTTTCAATCTCTTTTTGGTCAATAATGCGATGCATCAAGTCGTCTAATATTAACATATTATGTTTACCGTCAGCAAATTCTTCGATTTCTGTTTGGGTAGGTAATCCTTGATGCATGACCAAATTTTCGATTGATGATTCAATTTCATCATAGAAATTTTGATAAATACCGTAACAGTACATTATTTTCTTAGGTGGATCTCTAGAATACATTCCATTAAGATTTTGCAGGAATCTGTAGACCCATCTCGTCTTACCAGAACCAGTTGGTCCGGTGATGCAAATACTAGAACAAGGTTCAAATGGTATGGAGCTATGGTTAATTGGACCCATTTTTTTTTTGTGTTCACTGTGTCCTATTTATTAGTAGCTATACAGTTCTTATATACATCATAAGTAAACATTTGTTATGGCTGTTGTAAATGAATTACCAGGATGACACTGTAAGCTATAATATTATAAAAACCTACAGTTCTTATAACATCATTGGTTTTGGTAAGTGATGTGAAGGTGTTTGATGGATGTTGGGGGTTGGGTGTGGGCTGGTATTATCACGTTGGTCTGTGATTGAGTGTACAAAATCTCTTTTCAAGTGAACACCTGCACATTATGTATTTTCTAAACATCGAACATGTCTGAACCTATCATTGGTACAATAGCAGTGATATAATGTTACATCATCGGTGCTACCTGGAGTTTCGGTATATGATCGTAAGTGTGAATGGAGTGATAAGTGGTTATTACGTAATGTTGTTATAACAATGTCATCAAAGCAATGTCTATAATTGAGTGTCTCACGACCTGACGTAATATGTATGCATGTTTTGGATAACTAATTATCGTGTTAATGCTAACAATGACACAGTTTATCAACCTTAATTGATACTAACCCGTTTGTTCAGACATTAAATCGATATGTTTTCTGAATAGCATATAACTGTGACCGGGGAAATAATATAATTCATTTGGTAAAGCAAAGGTGTGAAAGACACATTGTTACCACCAATGTCGCGTGTGATTACTTGAAAATATGTTCCAGCGAATATGACAATTCATTCTGGAGGGTTGTAATTTCACATTACAATTTTCGACCGTTAGTGATTCAACATAGTACATCTCAATACTTCCAATAATTCACGATAATACACACCTGTCATATACTCAATAACTTCATCTGGGGTAGAGAGAGTGTAAAGAATAAACGCTCTTTATTATTTATGTAAAAGTAATGGTGTCTATTTTCAGGTATGACAATTATATGAACTGCGTCCGATAAACACTGGAATGTATGCATTCATATCGATGGTCACAATGTCCAATAAAGCTATTTTCTAAACATCGATTAATAAATTCATGAAAAATATTTGAACAAAAAAAAATAACGAAAGATATTACACGCAAATAATTTAACGTTCGACATTTTTTAATATCGAGATTATCAGAAACCGAAAACTCGTTATAAATTTTTTATTTAAACTTTTTTTTTTAGAGAAATAATTTTGAGGGTTTTGAAATTTTTTCTTTTGAAATTTTGGGGTTTTGAAATTTTTTGGAAGTTTTGGGATTTTTTGGAAAAAATAAATTTTGGAAGTTTTGAATTTTTTTTTTTGGAAAAATAATTTTTGGGTTTTTGATATTTTGGGAATATTTTAGTACAACCAATTTTAGACCCACAAATTCTATTTTTAGATGTGACACCAACGAGCCCCCTATTCTTCTTGCGCATGCGCGAAGCTGGCGTCGCACGGGCTCGGCGACCCAATAAAATTCGTATCCGGAGCAAGATACATTCACATACCAAATTTCAAGTCGATAGCTCCACCGTTTCCGAGATCTGGTCTGCGCATGCGCGAAGCTGGCGTCGCACGGGCTCGGCGACCCGATAAAATTCGTATCCGGGGCAAGATACATTCACATACCAAATTTCAAGTCGATAGCTCCACCCGTTTCCGAGATCTCGTCTGCGCATGCGCGAAGCTGGTGTCGCACGGGCTCGGCGACCCGATAAAATTCGTATCCGGGGCAAGATACATTCACATACCAAATTTCAAGTCGATAGCTCCACCCGTTTCCGAGATCTCGTCTGCGCATGCGCGAAGCGGGCGCCGCACGGGCTTGCCAATACGACAACGTCGACCGCCTGGTCAAACTACACACACGTACCAAGTTTCGTCCCGATCGGTCGAGAATCGTAGATTTGTATAAATGACATACAGACAGACATACAGACAGACAGACAGACAGACAAACAGAGGTCTTCAAAACATATATGAGATAGTCACACAGCATAGTTATATACAAAAGATATATACATACACAATGATTTGAGGCCGCCCCTTCAAGCTCAACGCACTGTTGGTCCAAACTCTTTACTTGTCCCGGCACAATATCGACGCGGGAGTTCCACTCTGCCTCATTCCCATATGCCGCGCTGTTTAACATGCAGTTCGTCCTGAAAACCCACACAGATCAGTGATGTTACAGGATTCATTTAAGGCAAGGGCGGCGTTCGTTGTAGAAATATTCATATTTGTTCAAATCGCCATCAACAGAAGGAATATTAAAATATATATAGTTTTGTTCATATGCCAAACGTAATCAGCGCGCAAATAGGATATTGCCGACAAGACTTGCGATGGTGTACGTAAACAAGAGCATGGTCGTGTTACAGAAGTTTTGTTTCTGTTTACATAACACAGCGCAATTCTATTGGTTAATCACACACATATGATATAAACGGTCTTTATTATTTTCATATCAGGAAAGCAGTAACAAATAACGCTCTTTATGTTTACCATATCCGGATCTAAACAAAAGCCAGGTTCTCTAACGTTTTTTGCTGTTGTTTACATAACAAGGGAAAAACATTTGACAAT
Source organism: Siphonodentalium dalli (assembly GCA_032622095.1). Lineage (NCBI taxonomy): Eukaryota > Metazoa > Mollusca > Scaphopoda > Gadilida > Siphonodentaliidae > Siphonodentalium > Siphonodentalium dalli. The sequence goes on along the minus strand of CP136069.1, from coordinate 127,368,939 downwards.
AACATACTGTTTATGCCATATTTCTGATTGGTATAAGAACAAAGTCTGTCTATATTTTACAACTCTTTCTGTTTGTGGCGGTTTTGACGGAGGTGAATATTTTAACAGCATACCCACTTCCAACGCCACTCGTATCTTTAACGGTCGTGATAACTACAACGAACAGGTGCCGGCAGCACATTTATGATATATACACGCGTGTATTCACAAAATATAACCGTAAAAAACAGGCGTATTAGCCAATACAGCCTGGGAATCACTTGGTTTCGAGTCGATGAGCATCACTCACTCAAAATGGCCGAGGTGGTCGCGTAGAAACGACAAAGATGGTAATAAACTATGATACTGATATATTATATAGTGTTGGCAGCAACGAGCATATGCTATACTATTTTTTTTAAACAATCGGATACCTCATTTGTGTCCAAACTCACAGTTGTTTGCTCTAACATTCTGACCAAAGTTGTCACTCAAAGGATTCTCCGATATGTATGAACTTGTGTATTCCACGAACCTCCGACTGGCAACTTTGGTTAGAATGTTACAGAAAACTACTGAGTATTTCTGAACAAATAAGGTATGAACTTGTTTTAAAAATAAACTAGCATATGCTCGTAACAGACAAAATGTTTTGTGTGAGTTCCTCATATATTATGTTTGTGTCCGTTTGCAAATTTTTAAACCGTGGTAGTATCACTAAACTAAGATATACTCATATCGACTAATATTGCATGGAAAATCACGCGCTGGATTACAAGTCGCATATGGATCGAGGCATATATACAGAGCGGTTTTGAGTCAATAATCGAACAATGATTATTTGATATATATATATACTAGAAGGTGACCCGACTTCGTCCGGGCTATTCAAAAACCAAATTTCAAGTCGATTGCTGCACCCGTTTCCGAGATCTGGTCTGCGCATGCGCGAAGCTGGCGTCACACGGGCTCGGCGACCCGATAAAATTCGTATCCGGGACAAGATACATTCACATACCAAATTTCAATTCGATAGCTCCACCCGTTTCCGATATCTCGTCTGCGCATGCGCGAAGCTGGCGTCACACGGGCTCGGCGACCCGATAAAATTCGTATCCGGGGCAAGATACATTCACATACCAAATTTCAAGTCGATAGCTCCACCCGTTACCGAGATATATAGCCCAATGTCATTTGCGGATACCTCGACCTTTGATGAGTTAACGCGACATCGGCCGGATAAGAGTTAACGCGATCACGTCACGATATGTTGATGGCGTAATATATTTACGCAATGATTTTCGATGAGCGAAGCATGGTCCTGCGTTCTTCCCGATAATTAAGGTAGACACGTTAAACGTACACAGGCGTGTGATGCATCATTGGAAAGATGAAGCGCCACAGATTCTAACCGTGCAAATTATATGACTGGCAATTTATTATTTGCGCTATATCGAATCGATTTGTGAGCACCGAACTGAAATATATTAGCGCAAAACGGCGTAAAAACAGATTTGACCTCGGCACGTGAAAAGTTGACCTCGGATCTGAAAATCAATAGGCCTATGTTACTCCTGACCCGAAAATACCCCCACATACATATATATCAGTTGCAAACACGATGGTATTATGCTATATTCATATTGGACGACGTTGGCAAAAAAATTTGAAACTTTATCAAGTAAATATTCGGCCCGAAAGAGAGTATGAGAATCGAATTTTTACTTGAAAAAATTTATGCTAACGTCGTCCAATATGAATATAGCACAATACTATCGCGTTGAAACTGATATATAGAGGATATGAAATGAGTGTTTCTCTCATATGATATTTATGAAACGAGTCTAAGAATTTTCAGTTTTCTCGAGCCTCCGGCGAGAGAAAACTGAAAATTCGTGACGAGTTTCATAAATATCATATGAGGGAAACACGAATTACATATTATATTTATCATATGACACCTATAAATTGATTATGATGTCAAAAACACACACAAATCACTAAATAGCTATATGGCATCGGCAGCAAAAAGTTAATGTGACGTCACTTCATTGCACCGGAAGCCCAATTACACCTGGTGAACTAGCAGAAATAATATGCACGCGAAGATATAGTGCGCTATTCTGTTCTCAGTTTGTGACATTATATCGTATGTTTATTAGATAAATACGAATTACATATTCTATTTATCGTATAACAATGTCCAAAACTATATATTTCAAGATTATAATTGCGAGAATTTCGGTATCGCGTTGATTGACGCGCACGAATTTGACCTGCACTTAGTTAGAGATGCGGCTCTGCCCACGCTGCCATTCAGCCAATCAGAACACACTTTTTGTCAACAAACCAATCAAATTATCGGAAGGTGATATGAACTAGTAGTTCATATGAAATTGATTTATGACATACTTTCCAACGTAAATAATGATTGAGTCATTTGATAAATATATATATCAAATAACCCCGGGAATAATTTCCGATCAGAATAAAAAAAAAAACCTTGGTATATTAGTTTCGTCAAAACATGGCAATTTCATGGCACAACTAGTTCCCATCTCCCTGTAACATCACGGAATATATGCCCCCAACCACACCCCCCCCCCCCCCCCCCAACACCCCCACCCCAAAGAGAAAAAAACTTAGCAAGACATACCTTTAGATTTTTTGCGTCGTCGTATCGGTGGGAATATTGTTCCGGGATTTGGCGAGATGTATTTCTTTAGGGACCCTTACTCAGTTAAACCCCCTTCCTTTTAAAACATATGCACCTATGATTCTCAGGGGTGGGCCGAGTTTGGGTTTCCGGGATTTGGCGAGATGTTTTTCTTTAGGGACCCTTGCTTGGTTAAGCTCCCTTTATAAAACTTGTAGTCTTAATTTAGTATTTATTGAAGGATCTCTCATATTATGACTATTTAGGCTTCGCCTCATTATATGACCATGGCATGTCGAACTAGAAATAACCATTATACATTCATTGGCAATCATTCATAGTCAACCTGCAATAAATCACATCTATTTTTAGTTCTGTTTTTTGTGTTACCTCCCTTTTCATCAGCCTGGGTATATCCTTGTTAGGGTCTATCAATTGCAGTCGAGAAAACAGGCCACTTAGTCGGCACATTACCATGAAAACGAGACCTTTTTTTTTTTAGCTGTTTCTTCTTTTTTTTCTTCTTACTAGTATATTGAAACTATATTTCAAAATCCGATATTCACATTTATAAAATATTGTAACTTATTCCGAGTGGTGACCTGGGTAACAAGTTTCGACTTGGACTCATATCACGACTGGGTAATAGGTCATTATTTGGTCGCACTTTTAAAGTTTTAATCCTAAGTTAAAGGCACGTGAGGCCTTAATTGTCGAAAATATTCATATTTGTTCCAAACACCGTAAACAGAAAAAACATTAAAACGCATACAGTTTCGTTCATATATACCATGACCATCGCGTAAACAGCATGTTATCATAAATACCTACTATATTTTACCTAAGCAAGAGCCTGATTGGGTTACAGAGGACAGCACAATGCTACTGGCTAATCACACACAAATGGCATAAACGCTCTTTATTAGTTCCATATCAGGAATTCACCAACAAAGAACGCTCTTTATGTTTACCATCATAATATAAACAAACACCAGAAAAGTAACTTTTTATGCCTTTGTTTACATAACAATGGTTAAACATATGAGAATAACATACTGTTTATGCGATATTTCTTATTTATATACGGACAAAGTATGTCTACATTTTGATGTTCTTTCTGTTTGTGGTGGTTTTTGACGGGTGGAAATATTTTGACAGGATACCCACCGCCAAGGCCAACCGTACCTTTAATGTATAGGTTGATCCATAACAGTACATGATATCTACACAATTATGGAGTTCCATCGCTCAGCGCGTTATGGTGGATACACACATGCATGTAATCTCTGTAAATATCGTGTATTTGGCGTTTTACATGGATCATACACACCGTGTAATATGTGTCCGCTGACAACCCAATCATTGCGACTGTGTTTGACCACAGTGAGTTAAACTCTGAACCACTGAAGAGCCGTTGACTGGGACGAAGTCTTCAGGCCGCTTAAAATAATTATTCGCGCGATAACTCAAATGGTCGACGTTCTGTTTAAATCATTGTCAGTCTTCTATTGATGTTAATACCAGTGATGGCCTCTTCCCCAACGCAGGGGGCTATGACACCCAACATGCACGGGGAGCTATATGATCCCAGAAGCTACCGAATTCACCATTGCATATTTCCTCGATGGGGGTGTGCATGCAGCACCCTGAGTCCTGACACCCTGCTTTATAAATATCGTAGTCATGTATGTCGTGTCTGTTTTCTACGAGTGATTCATCTAATATGCAGCAATTTATGCTATTCATATAATTATGAACATATTATACAGCTTTAAATTTGAATGCGTGGTGTTGCTGTTTGTCTTCATTTGGCGAAATGGTTGCCTAGCTACGAGTTCCCAACTACGTCACCTTTCCTCTCCTATGTTATACAGTTATACATGTATACGCAAAATTTACAACTATGGAATATTTAAGTAAAACATTATATTGTAATTCTTGCCCAGATAATCCCGACTGATACATTTATTAACTCCCTTAGTTATTGGAAGCTTTCGAGAACCAGCCCCTCCCCCAATCATGGATTATGGTCGAAAATGTTATAATTCTAGCTTGTGACAGTTAGGAGCTTGTTCAACCTTTGGCTTGAGAAACATATATATAAATGGGGGGGGGGGGGTGTCACTCTTTTTAATTTCAACGCTGTACCTGCATTATTCTTTGGCGCTATAATGAATATTTGCAATCCCAATTGCATTAATGTTATCACATGAGCTGACTTCCGGTGTAAACAATAGGTCGCATAATTTTGTGCTCCACAAATTAACGTTTTTTGTTCTAAACAACAGAGTGCTATGGACATATGATTTACACGGACTTCTTGTGTTGTTTTTCCTGTACGAATGATGTTGAAATCGAAGGAGATCGATTTCAAAATTCAATCAGCGGTATGGAAACATTTTTATTATCGAAGTGAATGAGCTCATAATTGATTTTGTCAGCGCCACCATGTTTTCTAGCCCTACTCATTATTGTTTATGAACTGTACTCACGATGTATGTTCGCAGTGAAGGAACTCTCGCCGTGTGAAAATTTCATGCATGACTAACTATAGTACTATGGATCGCTGGTGTCGTACCAGGGGATTCCCCTATATATAGTAAATCGTCGTCACCGTGTGTATTATATTGAAAGACAATGGGTGATAACAGTAACCTGAGTGGTAGTGACCAGCGGTCTCTGGATGAATGTTTATCCACGTGGTATGACAGCATCGAATCGCAACAATATACCCGCAAACCAGAAGATAATACCAGAACTCTCGGCAATCTTCGATCTGTGCTACAATTCATTAACTCGACTACACAAGATGTTTTTACTGGTACCATAATAGACTTTGTCGCAAATCAAGACAAACTACTCGAAACATTGCGGGACAACGTGTTCATGAATGTGAAATCTGACGATTTATTTCCATATGAGTCATCTGCGTCAATGAAACAACGTGTGATTCGTAACCACACAGGCGACCACATAACAGATAAAAATACAAGGAATATGAGAATGGCTGTCGATATCTACAGATTGATGAAATTCATGGTTGACAAGGATGCAGACACAATTGGAGAGATTATTAGTAAAGGAGGAAAGTATAAAAGTGTCAGTCGCCCATCAATCTCGGGTATGATCAACGATGATGATGACGTCATTGTGAATGTGAATTTGAACAATTCTATCACCAAGATTTTACGAGATATTTCTCTGATCAAAGTTGAGAATGAAACATTTCATCGAGATTTCAATGAACGTATTCCCAATATTGATGTGTCGGTGAAACACTTGGAATCACGACTTGACAAAATAGAAGAAAAACTTGGAATAACTGAAGATGTTGACCAGTTGAAGGTGGATGTTTCTCGCATATACACCAAAATTAAAACAATCGACGATAAAATAGAACAAGAGAAGTTGACAATAGAACGCATACAAGATGACAAATATACTGGAGTGAAGAAAGTCAAAAGTGAAATTGGTGATGTTAAACGTGATATGTGTAATATAGTACAAGGACTCGAGGAATTTGACAAAAAACAAAAGAGTTTTGAGGGACAAATTGCAACACTCAGAGACATTGTAAATAAGAAACATGTTCAACCGACTCACTCATGTGACAAAATGATGAATGAAACCATAAAACACAACGTCAATATAATGAAAGAGGAATTTCGTAACTTCACGACTACGGTTACCAATAATCTTCAAACATTCGTTGAATGTGTGAGCAGCTCGATGGGAGAAGTTACCAAGACACAACGGGACATTTCAGAAACATTGAATGCAATGATGAACTATGCGGAAGAGTCATGTGACCGAGATGATTATTCAGAGGCGAGCAATCATTCTAATGAACCAAATGACGTGAGCTATCACTCAGAAGTCCCGTTAAATAAAAACAAGTACACCCGTCAGGCATCGGCTCACTATGCTGATGATTCACAGGATGACTATTATTACTTCAACAAACACGACGGTCCAATTAAAACTTCCCAAGTGTACCTCGGAGGATTCGCTGATTCAGTGACAATTCACGACATAAAGAAACATCTCCTTTATAAAGACGCTCGCTTCACTGTTATTAGAATGCTCAGAGGTAACTGTGCTCGCATCAATATATGTGATGAGGATCTCGACTGTGTTCTCGCACCTCGATTCTGGCCACGTGGCGCAATCTGCAGAATGTGGGTGCATAAATACAGTGATTAATCCAACTATTATTTATTTGTGTATAGCATGTTATCTGGTCCAGTATGTGCAAAATTGTTGCACTATTAGCATTCACATTATGTGTGTATTTAAGCGGTATACGAAATCACAACACTGGCTTGTCACAAATCAATTATAACGGCGCAATGGGAACCGCTAATCTTAATATGATTACATGGAATGCGACAGGCGTTATGTCATCTGGATATTACTTGAGCAAATTGCTCCGGAGTGGTATACATGACATAATAGGCCTGAGTGAGCACTGGCTCTATCAATGTGATATAAATTTTTTTGGTTCGCTCGACAAGTCTTATGAATACCATGCAGTGTGCGATTCCCGCCAAAGGATCCCAAATAAAAGAGGGAGGCCGAGTGGTGGGGTTGCGCTGTTATGGCACTCCAGACTCACTGAACGTATTAGTCCGCTTGCAATAGAAGATGACAGAATAATAGGAATACAAATCAGAATAACAGATACATGTTTTCTATATATTTTGCAGGTATACCTGCCTTCTACAAATTACTCGGTCGAATTTTATGAAGAATACACGAAAACACTTGGCGATATTTGTGATATGTACAAACCATATGGTAATGTAATAGTAATGGGGGATTTCAATGGTCAATTTGAGAAATCAGATGAACGAAACATGGCATTCAAAAGACTTGTCAAGCGAATCGAAATGGTGTCTGTGAACTATAATTACTGTCATGATTGTCCGCGATCGACATGCGTCCCCTTTGGCGACGGCATTTTTGAAGGAACTATTGTTGATCATATACTGATACCAACCACTCTTATTCCTTTCACGAGAGAGGTCCATGTCTTAGACGATGACGCAATTAATGTGTCAAATCACAGACCGGTTACTTTGAGCATGAACGTTGGATTACGAGATGGTCATAAAACAGAAGACACCGAAAAACGCGTTATCGTAGACTGGAAAAAAGCTAAATCTCAGCCGGAAATCCTTGAAAATTATAAACAAATACTTGACTCAGAATTAAACTCATTTGACAAATTAGATAAACAGGAAAAAGATGCATGCATAATATATGATTCAATTGTAAATGCAATATCAAATGCTTCTCAAACAACCTTGCCGAACAAGAAATATAATAAACGACTGAAACCCTTTTGGAATGAACACTTGAAAACTATGCATACAAATATGCGGACTCTCCGAAAAATTTGGGTGAATGAAGGCAGACCTCGCGCGGACACTCACTCAGAAAGTTACACGAACTATAAACTTGCGAAATGTAATTTCAGGAGAGAATACAGAAAAGCCTCTGTTCAATACTTGGCCGAACAAAATAATGAAATCGACGAACGCGCACAAATTGATCAGAATTATTTATTTCGCGTATTACATACCAAGCGTCAGAAAAATCATCTAGATATGAACGCATTTTTCTCTTATGGTGGACAAACTCTTCGGCACGATAACGAAATCGCGGAGGGATGGGCCTCCTACTTTGAGAAATTATATTCGCCATTGTACAGACCTGCGTTTGACAATAAACACTTCAACTACGTGAATGAATTTGTCACGCGAATAACCACCAGCGACCAAAATGATGACAATGAAAATGACATACTCTTTACTGTAACTCCACACGAATTGCTTTCTGTTTACCGCAGCCTGAGCTTTGGCAAAGCAACTGGTTGGGATGGCATATCGAACGAACATTTGATTTACGGAAGCCATAAGTTAACACAGACGGTATCGAATCTCATGACAGTCCTGATTCAAACACAAACGGTCCCACCACAGATGAAACGTGGTATAATCATAACATTATACAAAGGTGGTTCGAAATCCAGAACTGACTTTGATAGCTACAGAGCTATAACTCTCATGCCCACTCTATACAAGCTTCTCGAAAAGATTTTACAATCTCGAATAGAACTATACGCTCCAAAATTGCTTAATATACACCCGCTTCAACATGGCTTCCAAAAGGCCATTAGTGCAACTATGACGTCATATATAATGAAAGAATGTATTGCGTATGTATCCGAAAGTAAACAAAAGTTGTATAGCCTCTTTTTAGACGTCTGGAAAGCGTTCGATACTGTCTGGGTTAACGGATTGTTATACAAATTGCACACATGCGGATTCAGAGGAAACTTATTTCGATTGATGCGCGATCTTCTGATCAATGTAACCTGTTCCATTCGTCATAACAACGTTTTTTCCAGGTGGTTTGATGTGCGACAGGGAGCCAGGCAGGGAGGAATCCTCTCGCCGTTGTACTATATGATATACGTTGACGAGTTGATACATATCCTTTATTGGGCTGATTTACTGAATGGACGTTCCTCATCTCGCTCTTCATGTTTCGCTATGAATACCAAGATAAAGACCGCGGTCAGCTTCCAAAGTTGGATGGATAATTTCTACAACGAATAAGGATCATCTTCGAAATGATACAGTGTGAATTGTACTTGAGTATAACGTTTTTTGAACTGTTGAACTTTTTTCCCTCAGTCATTGGGACCTTCCTCTACCCTGTGTAATGTCGCCATATTTATCCACCTGTACATGTTAATTGTCTGTCATTGTTTCGCCAAAATTGGACAATGGCACACCCGACACCTCTGTCCAGATAGGTGTGATAAACAATCAATATAAACTGTATCCAGTGTATAATTGGTCAATTGCCACTCAATTGACGTCGATGAGTCTGCACTCGACCAATAAACACCTAGAAAGTATTCCTATTGCTCATTGAATTCTCAGCTATGGATAATATTCTGACTGAAACAGATGCCATCCTCAATATGGACTCCATGTGCGCCAACACGATTGTGCCTTCGAACCTTGATACCCCAAATATGGAGTCAAAAGTACCTGACCACACCTACGCTCAAAGTCAGGAACCAAATACATGTACTATGTTTACGAACGCATTCAATTGTTTCACTACGAGTTTGCAAATCGATAGCAGCGTCGATAAAGACATTAAGTTCTACATTATGCTAATGATGGAGTTCGTACACAATACGCCTAAGGACGCGTTCGTAGCCAAACTACTATACTCGACAAAGGAAGTAGAATCAAAACTAGAAGCAATGCGACTGACATTATTTGGTGAAATTAAAAAACTTAAAATTGTTAATATAGCTCCAGATGCAATTCTGAAACGGCGAATTCAGACTAAAACCTCTGAGCCTGTGTCCAAAAAGTTGGCAATTGACATCTACAACCTTTTCTATTGTCTACTTGAAGAGAAGGTAGAATATATTGTGCATATGTTGAGTGCATCACGTACCAGAAGCCAACATCAGAGCCAGTCTAAAGCCAACTCCACGCCTAAAATTCTGCCGGATGAAACATGCGATATGGAACCTGATTCCGAGAGAACTAACACCACAGAGGATATATACAATGACATCGGAGTTCGAACGAATATAACCCTTCTACAGCAGTCAAAGGACAAAATGCAAACACAGATTGATACCTTCTCGTCCGACCTCTCAGCTCGAGTTAGCACCAATGAAGTTTCACAACAAGATATTTTACGCAGACTTGAAGCAGTTGAACGTGTATCGTATACAAACAGCCTTGCGGTGGAGCGCATCGAGAGCGATAAATGCAATGGCATTGCTAAAATGAAGGCCGACATGAAAACAATGAAGCAAGACATTTCAACAATCTTGGATAAGTGTGAACTGTTTCTGACTCAAGTCAACTCAACCAAAGGCTCAATAGCATCCATTGGTGGAAGGATAAAAACACTCGAAGAGTTACACAACAAGAACAACTTGAAGGGCAAATCGAACTCACAAAAAACATCTGACAATGCCAATTGTGATTGTGAACATCGCTGCACAGAGAACCTCAAAGCTGATATGCAAAGTTTCGTCGGCCATATATATGGCGAACTCAACAAATTCGCCCACTTGACATGGAACACAATCCACGCTAACCGATCGCAAAACCCAATTGATACAAGAGGATACCCACAATCGCCGTCAGTTAGCCATGCAGACATTCAGCTGGTTGGTATTAGCAAGCACCCATCTTCACCCATACCTAGTGCTTCAAAATTCAACCCGCAGGAAACGTCTACACCAAGTTCTTCTCACGTTAAACGCACAGATAAAGAGCCAAAAAACACACCACTCGACAAGAAGAATAACTCTATTAACTATGCGCGTCACGCTAATCGTGACACGCACGTTGACAACCAACAATCCAATTATGACCTCCGTGATATTCCTGTGGATGATTGTGACGACACCCATCACGATTCCACAGAAGACACTCGACACTCCAATAAACGGAGCCACCTGCAATCAGAGAAGCCTGGTGCTAACGATGATCATTCAAACCACAACAGACGCCCTTCGCGAAATAACTACTCATCGAACAACGCATCCTTTTCCAGGTTCTATCAAAAGTCAAACGACGGCCCTATTAGAACATCGCGTGTGTTCCTCGGTAACCTAGATGTTAAAGTCGATGCATATGTGCTTTCTGATTATCTGGATGAATTTGAAGTGCGTCACTCAGTTGTTCGAATCCTGCAAGGTGGAAGAGCTGACGGTCCTGTGTCAGCCAGAATAAATATTCATGTGGATGATGTTGATGAAGTACTCAGGAAAGGTTTCTGGCCTATTGCCGTATTATGTAGACCTTGGCTGTCCAAACGTTCCTTTGACGATAGACGTGACAATAACTACCATAACACAACTGAGGATATACGTGGGAAACATCAATACCAACGACAACAACAACAATAAAATCAACTCGCATAGCAACAAATCAAATACCAAATCTTGTGCCTGCATATGCATTTGAACCTTGAATCGCTCAACCATGTTACACGTATTACGTAATTATGCTGGTGAATCTAGCGCTTGCCACTGTTTGTGCAACTTATTGATAATTTTCATAATGTTGTTGAATATTTGCACATGGAACGCTACTGGGATTTTCGGTAGCAGTTCCTACCTCTCGAGCCTTCTCGCACAGGAAAATGTTGGTGTAATTGGAGTGAGTGAGCATTGGCTCTGGGAGCACAATTCTCATTTTCTCAACACATTACACCAAAATTATCGCTACCATATAGTTTGTGACTATTCACAAAGAATACCGTTACAAATGAGAAGGGCGGGAAGGCCGAAAGGCGGAGTTGCCATTATATGGCATGCTAGTTTGGACAGTGCCGTTTCAGTCATCCAATACGACGACGATCGCATTTGTGGCATTCAAATACAGATATCAGAATCACAGTATGTATACATCTTTCAGGTGTACCTCCCTTCCAGCAATTACCCAGTCACAATGTATAGAGACTATATAAATCGTGTGCAAGACCTTATCGATATGTACACAGAAATAGGGCACGTCATTGTAATGGGTGACTTTAACGGCAGTGTACAGAGATCGGATGCCAGAAATAGAAGTTTATCCAAACTTATCTCACAAAAATCACTGGTGTCTGTCAACAATACTGACGCTTGTATTGGGCCTTCTGCGACATACGTACCCACCGATGGTGGACCAGGTACCATGATAGACCACATCCTCATTCCCGAGGAAGAATCGTACCTAGTACAGAAAATCGAAATCATCGACGACGATTCACTGGATGTCTCTAATCATAGGCCAATTAAAATGGTCATAAATTACCCACATAATAATAAAATGGGTCGCTCAGAAAACCAAATTTCAGCATGCAATTGGAAAAAGTTCACTGCCTCGGAAGACTTAATCAATGCTTATCAAACCGCCGTGCAGGACAGTCTTCCGAACTTTGCCATATCTGACATCGATGATCTCGATTCGTACTACGATTCTGTTGTTAGTGCGATAAACAAAGCTACAACGCAGCACATACCAAAAAAGTCTTTCAAATCTTTCGCCAAACCGTATTGGAACGACTCTTTGGAATCACTCCACTGCGAAATGCGCAATACTAGAAATAGATGGCTAGAAGAAGGGAGACCGAGAGGTATTGTAAATATCAGCTACGGCAACTATAAAGAAGCTAAACGCAAATTTCGCCGCGAACTTCGCAAATGTAATGGGCAATACATGTCTGCTCAAAATGAACAAATTGATAATTCAGCTGAGTTAGACCAGGGTCTCTTTTTCAAGCTCTTTAACAACAAAAGATCGAAATCAAAACCGGATAGTAAATTATTCAATGTAAATGGCAAAATAATCCGGAATACGTCGGACATCACCGCTGCATGGGCAGATTACTATGAACAACTATATTCACCTCTACAATCGCCCACTTTCGATTCAGAACATCTGGAGAAGATACAACTTTTGATTGCAGATATTTCTGAACATAAGTCACCTTCTAAAGTAGACCAATCTCTCATTTATGAGATATCACACAGAGAGCTCAATAACGCTATTAGTAATGCCAAAAAGGGGAAAGCCCCAGGTCCCGACCGCATATGCTATGAGCATGTGGTACATGGTGGCGATACATTGCTCAACTGCACAGCATACATGCTGTCTATGATGTTGAAACTCAGACATGTTCCAAAAATGGCCAAGACGGGATTAATGATTTCCTTGCATAAGGGTGGAGACAAACCAAAGAACAAGTTCGATAGCTACAGAGCAATTACACTCTTACCCATATTCTATAAGCTCCTGGAAAAGGTTCTGCTCAATCGCTTCGAAATTAATACACCATATCTCGTTAAAGTTCACCCCCTTCAGAACGGGTTCCAGAAAGAAATAAGTTGCTTAATGTCATCATATGTTGTTAGCGAATGCATCAATTACACATCAGAGCAGAATAGTAAGCTGTATGCATGTTTCCTAGATGTCCGTAAAGCCTTTGATACTGTGTGGTTAGACGGCCTATTGATCAAACTTTACAATCGTGGTTTCCGTGGACATATATGGTTCATACTACGGGAGATGTTGTCGGGCTTTTCGTGCTTCGTCAATTATGGTAAATCAATGTCAAGGGAAATCAAAATACTACAAGGGACGCGACAAGGGGGAATTTTATCCCCTCTTTTATACATGTTGTATATAGATGATCTGTTATATGAACTCGAGGCATCGAACTATGGTCTTCGGATTGTCTCCACAAACTGCGCGTCGCCAACTCAAGCGGATGATATGACGCTTTTTTCGCTCACAAACGTGGGCCTACAACGCCTCTGTGATATTTGCACAATGTATAGCCGATTGTGGCGGTTTACATACAACGCACAGAAATGTAAAACCATTGTATTCAATGAAAAAGTGAAGAATCTGCCTGTGCATCCAAGGAGATGGAAACTTGGTGACGGGTATGTAGACGAAACTGATCACATAACCCATCTTGGCATAACGTTGCATAGAAGCGACTTCGCTCGTGAGTTCATCGACTGTATTGTCAACAAAATAAGATCCACCTACTTCATGCTGAGCAATGCTGGTATGTATGCAGGTGGAATCACCCCTCAAAGTTGCGAAACTCTTTACAGATCCATAATTATTCCAAAGGGTCTATACGGATCTGAACTATTGTGTGGTCTATCAGAAACCCATTGGTCAACTCTTGAGAAAATTCATCGCTTCTGCCTCAAGCATATCCAGGGACTTCCTGTACGTGCTCGCACTGATATCGTTTTGGGGATGCTTGGCATCCATCCTATCAAGTCATTGATTGATGCCAGGAAACTCAATTTGTTTGGAAGCCTATGCCGTATGCCTCCTGGCAAAGCTTGCAAGGAAATTTTTGTCACAAGACTTCACATGTACTTCACGGGACAACTGGAAAACCCAAATTCCTTCATCAGCGACATTAACAACACTCTTGTTGAATACAACCTATCCGAGCATATGCATCAGTATGCTCATTTCTGCTCATTTCCTCTGAAATCCGAATGGAAACGCATTACAAAAACCGCGATTAACGACAAATGCGTACAGAAATGGACAGAGAGAACAAATTGTGACACTTCATTTGCGCGTTTTCGAGAAATTCAACCAAACCCTACTATGTGTCACTTATGGAGAACATGTCGTAAATACCCTATGCATAAGATTGCATTTATCACAGTCGGTCAGCTCATCGCAGGAAGCGCATTCTCTCAACAAAACACATGCACATTATGCTGTCAGTCACACTCTGATATTATCGAGCACGCACTTATCTCATGCAGTAGCCCACTTATGCATTCCCACAGAAACGAAATGTGGTACCAGATGATTGATCGTTTCGGCATACCGCTATTCGTATGGGCCACGAGTCTCAGCAACAGCGACCTCGTATTGCTCCATCTCACACATCTTCCACGTGATATATTCACATTTCTTGAGCAAGTTGAGGATACATCAAAGTTCACGAGATTCATTGTTCTTCACACAAACTTAATTTGGAGGCGCTATGTCGAACTCTCAGCCACTACGCATGACGGTTTGTGTTAAACAACCTTTGATCTTTGAAGTTTGAACGTTACGGGTGTTCACCATAAGTCGTACTTAAATGTACCACATTCTGTCCTGTCCATAAAATCCGAAGACGACAAATTAAATAAACATGAATAAATTAATAAATCATTATATATATATGTATGCATAGGTATGTGTATATGAGGGTGTGATGGTGTGTATGTGTGTGTGAGGGTGTATACGTGTGTGTATATGTTTTCTTGCGCTAGCGTTTGCACTGTCGCAACATCATCCTACATATAGTCTATTCCACTTAATGGGTGCATACATTTATAGGGGAGCTATTGTCGAGCAAGGGCATTGCGTTTGCTGACTCTTTGGTGAGAGAGATTCTTCTAAGCGAATCCAACTCCAACTAGAGTTCCTTTTGTAATTGTATGCACCTGCTTATGGTGTGCTGTTGTGACAGTGCATCATAACGTATGTATGTACGGTTGTGTTTGTGTCTGCGCCATGTGTTAGATTGTATATGCGTACGGGTGTGGTCGAGAGGGTTTGTGTTTTCTGTTGATGTGATATGTAAGCTCGTGTTCGTGTACATACAATTAGAATGGTATTCTTTTCCTCGGTAGTTTGTTCTCTTGTCTGTCTTTTCATTACTTCTTGATTGCTAAATGTATTTATGTTACATTCATGTATACTATGTCTTGTTAAATCTTCAATACTGGAGGCAATAAAGATATATATATATATAACTCTCATGCCCACTCTATACAAGCTTCTCGAAAAGATTTTACAATCTCGAATAGAACTATACGCTCCAAAATTGCTTAATATACACCCGCTTCAACATGGCTTCCAAAAGGCCATTAGTGCAACTATGACGTCATATATAATGAAAGAATGTATTGCGTATGTATCCGAAAGTAAACAAAAGTTGTATAGCCTCTTTTTAGACGTCTGGAAAGCGTTCGATACTGTCTGGGTTAACGGATTGTTATACAAATTGCACACATGCGGATTCAGAGGAAACTTATTTCGATTGATGCGCGATCTTCTGATCAATGTAACCTGTTCCATTCGTCATAACAACGTTTTTTCCAGGTGGTTTGATGTGCGACAGGGAGCCAGGCAGGGAGGAATCCTCTCGCCGTTGTACTATATGATATACGTTGACGAGTTGATACATATCCTTGCAAACTCGCCGTTTGGTTTAAACATGCTCGGTGTAAATTGTACGTCTCCGACACATGCAGATGATATGGTTCTGCTGTCTCTCAGCAAATCTGGTTTATCAGCACTATGTGATATTTGCTACGATTACAGTAACAAATGGCGGTATCGATATAACCCAAATAAATGCGCTGTAGTGGTATTTAATGAAACTAAATCCGAATTTTCGCGTCAGGATCGACTTTGGAACCTTGGTACCTCAGATGTCAAAGAAACCACCAACATAACTCATTTGGGCATTTATCTTGATAAGTATGACTTTAATGGAATATTCACAGAGCATATATGCGATAAGACTCGTAGCACGTTTATGATGCTCAACAACGCCGGTCTTTACCCGGGTGGTATGACCCCAACAAGTTGCTCGTTGATATATTCGTCGGTGGTCATACCTAAAGGGCTGTACGGGTCTGAACTTCTCTGGAATTTGAACCAAAAACACGTTGATCGCCTGGAACGAACACACAGATTCTGTTTAAAGTATTACCAGGGCCTTCATCGTCGTACAAAAACGGTTATTGCGCAAGGATTAGTCGGAACCTCGTCTATGGTGTCACTTATCGAAAAACGTAAAATGTCATTCTTCGGCTTTTTGTGCACCTTAAAATCTTCTAAAACTGTGAAACAAGTATTTCTCACCCGCTTATATCAGTACATTGTTGGCACTACATGTTCATCATCAAGTTACATGTCTGACATCATTGACACTCTTAACAAATATGACATGACCGAAGCTCTTGAGAACTACATCGAAAATTCAATATTCCCTAAGAAATCCACATGGAAATGTGCCATAAACGAATCATGGTCAAAAGTTAATAGAGAATATTGGGACATGAGCGTAAATGAGGATACTCGACTTGTCAGGTTCTCTGCCATCCATCCAACGTTATGCATGTCCCGGCTATGGGGAAATTGTCGCATATACCCAGCCCATAAAAAATCATATCTACTTATTGCACGCCTTATTTGTATCCTGGAAACAAATGAGGAAACCTGCGTATTATGTGACAACAAACATAAAGATCTTGTAAAACATGTCTTAATCGAATGTTCTTCCATTTGCGACTATCGAAATACCTTTGAATTCGAGCTACTAAACTTGTTTCATGTAGACATTTATATGCAGTATGACAAACTGGATGTAGAATCCAAAACGCGCGTTCTACTAACAGGTCTACATGAAAACATATACTGTGCTCCCGAAGAAGAAAATAAACTAATAGACTTTTTCGTGAACAAAGCTGCATTCCTCTGGAGAGTATATGTTGATCGACTGACGCCAAGTCCTGACTAGTTCTCCCAAAACTTCATATAAACTCGATCATAACATGCAGTTATAAGCGTGTTCGTAATTGTTCATATCACATGTATCTGTGTATTGTTTTACCAGTAAGTACATTAGTCTGTATGTATGTATGTCTGTCGTTTGTTTGTCTGGTATGCCTGCTTGTCTGACTGTCGTCTGTATGTCTGTAAGTACGATATGGCTGTATATATATATATATATATATATATATATATATATATATATATATATATATACATGAGTGGTGCTGGGAAATGGTCGGCTCCGAGTCGGTAAGACTGCACAAAGGCATTGGCGTTTGTGGGTCTTCCAGAGAGAGAGATCCCTGAATTGGGTCCAACTCCGGCTTGGTCGTCTCGGAGTATGCTATTTCTCTGTATATAAGTACGATATGGCTGTAGAATGGAATGTCTACCTTTTGTAGTGCATGAATGTGTGTATATGTGCATGTGTAGTTGGTTCATCATACATATTGAGACATGTGTTGTAGATATGTTTGTAATCTTAATTTTTGTTATACACTGTGTTATGTACCAAATTGTGTTTGTTCTAATAATATAAACATTTATATATGAATCTCCATATATGGAGGATAATAAAGATATATATATATAAAAGAATTCTGCATATTTTATTTTTGTTTTGGATGACCCTGTTTCCAAGAAATGACAGAAACAAATCAAGTATAAAATCGACCGGCTCTAATCCACTTTTCGAAATGAATTATAACTCGTGAAAAACAGCAACATATATCAGACAAGAATTACTCATTTCGGCATCCATGAAAGAAGACATGTTTATGACTGGCCTGAAATTTCTTGATGGCAGTTTGTTTGATAATGGCTTATAACTACTCACTGGTGAAATTGACCTCTCGCGCGCAGGTGATTAATTTGGTCAATTATTGGTGTGGCCATGTAAAATACATGTATTTTACATACAGACATTTCATGCATGTGTGTATCCACCCCTAGGGTGGATACACACAAGCATGTAATCTCTGTAAATGTCGTGTATTTGTCATTTTACATGGATCATACAGACCATGTACAATGTGTCCGCTGACAACCCAATCATTGCGGGTACGTTTGGCAACAGTGAGCCAAGCTCTGAGCGGACAGAGAGCCGTTGACTGAACGAAGTCGTTAGGTCGCTTAAAATAGTTGTTCGCGCGATAACCCAAATGTAGGACTTTCTGTTTAAATCGTTGTCAGTCTTCTATTGATTTTTATACCAGTGATGGCCACATGATATCCCAACGCAGTGGCTATGATCCCCAACATGGTGGGCAATATTATCCCGGAAGCTACCGGAATGACCATTCATATTCCCTCGACGGTGGGTGGGGGCATGCAGCAACCCGAGTCCTGACCCCCCCCCCCCCCACCACCAATGAAATCACTCCTGACTTATAAATATTGTAGTTGACAGTCATTTCTGTCGTGTCTGTTTGCTACCAGCGATTAATCTAATATTCAGCAATTTATGCTATTCATATAATTATGAACATAGTATTACAGCTTTAAATGTGAGAGTACAGAAGGTGGTGTGGCTGCGTGTCTTCATTCGGGGAAAGGGTTGTCTAGCTCTACGAGTTCCCAACTACGTCACATTTCCTCTCGTGTGTTATATAAAATATTAAAACATGTTGTACATTCATGCCCAGATAATCCCGGCTGATACATTCAACTAAATCCCTTAGTTATTCGAAGCTGTCGAGAACCAGCCCCTCCCCAATCATGGATTGAATGAAAATTAAAATGGGGGGGGGGTCACTCTTTTTACTTTCAACGCTGTGCCTGCATTAATTTTTTGGCACTGTAATGGATATTTGCATGGAAATCCCAATTGAATGTTATCACATGATCTCACTCTGAAACTATCTGAGGAATCTTAGAGAACCGGTATTGTCCGTCTTAATTTACCAATGCCTGTTATTCAAGGCATGAGAGCACCATATCGAATTGCTAATGGGACATTAAACACTCTTTTATCACAATCGCCCTAAAAGAGCTTAAAATTCTGCACATTTTATTTTTAATTTGGACGACTCTGAAATGATGAAAAACAAGTATAAAATCGACGGACTCAAATCCACTTTTCGAAATGATTTAAACTCGTGAAAACAGCAACAGATATCAAACAGGATTTATTCATTTCGGCATCCATGAAAGAATTTATGACTGGCCTGAAATTTCTTGATAGCAGTTAGTTTGATAATGACTTATAACTGCTCACTTGTCTCGCCTGTCGAAATTGTCCGATCGCGCGCAGGCGAATAATGCTATCAATGATTGGTGTGACCATGTAAAATACATGTATTTTACATACAGAAATTACATGCATGTGTGTATCCACCCTTAATGGTAACAATGAACCTCAATCTATTCTTAATTAACGATCCTCCCATTAAAAAAGAAATAAAGCTTTATACCCCTTGAGTACGATTCGCTACAGCTACAAGCGGAATCATTCTAATTGTTAAACTATAATTCCATATATATATAGATAGTTTATTGGATAAAGCATGTACATATACAATAGGATTTATAAAAATAATATTAGAAAATTCAATGCACATACAGAATCCGGGCGGTGGTGTGACCTAATGGCCGTCTTCCCAGCATCGCCCAGGCAAAAAGAAAATTAACGGCATGTTTTATCTCTGTTCAACAGTTCTCATCGACACATACATATTAGCATCTACTTGTATACTTGTATTGAATACTTCATTTCTCGACAATACATTAAAATAATGTAGTACTTTGTAGTAGTATAATGGTAATGTATATAAAATATACATAGAATGTGAATGTGACAATGTGAATGTGACAAAAGCGATATGCATGTAAGAAGGGTTTATATATACTTTGTTACTTATTGGTTCGTACAGTCAGGGCAATATCGATTTTCGCAAATAACTTTACTTTTTACATATATATACAAGTAGGCGCAATTGTTTTATATTCGTCGACTTCGCGGCACAAATAAAAATAATAATAATTACTGCTATTGTAAATAAAACAGTACGTCAATAGTATAGGCTGTATAGCTGAGAGTACACATTTTCACACAGGTGCCATTGTGGTTAACTCCACAAATCCACTCGTCGTGAAACTGTTTTACTCTCGGTTACTATCAGTGCATGCATTATATGTTTTATTACACTCATATATGCGATTTCCATTGAAAAAGCTGTTAATTAAAAATGGTATTGTCACTATGAATTATGCCATTTCCCGTGACGCCATTGACGTTACGTCGCTTACTGATCAAAACTGAATTTTCGATGATTGATCTTTCTTCATGCATTAATTCTGAGTGTTATTAATATATTTGGCGAACCAAATTGATGCAGAAGTGTAATAAATAGAGAAATCAATTAGTTCCGATAATTACGTTCAATAATTTACTCGAGGCGAGAGAGGTTTGGGTAAGAAACTCGTGCGTTAGCGCGCACTCGTTTCATACCGACGTCTCTCACCTCTCGTGAATTATTTAACGTAATTCTCGGAACCAATTGATTACTCTCTATATCACATGAAACCCCTATAATATCATAGCAAAATCCATTACATATTTTCTTATCTGTCACTAGTGGCTAATAGATAATAATCCAAGCGGTAATCACTTTCATTGTATATCTGCGCGCGTGATGTCATTTTGCTTCCGTACCAAAAGATCAACAAATTATATTATATTATTGACAAAATAATGTTATTGACAAATGCTACCAATAAATAACACAATAGACGTCAAATAAAGACGAAACTAAAAGGTACTATATTTCGTAGCACGTGTAGCGCAGTATTGACGTATATATAGTGGTGAAGCGTCTGCGCCAACACATGAATTGTATACAGTTTGCGTGTTCTCTACAGAGCTGATGTTGTTAAAAAGGCATACGGCTTTAGTTTTTTTAATGTGATATACAAGATCTTCAACTCGTTGTGTTGGGATATAAGATTTTATGAAACTCGTTTCATAAATTTGATTCACAACTCGTCTACGACTCGTTGTGAATCAAATTTATCAAACTCGTTTCATAAAAATCTTATATCCCAACATAACTCGTTGGAGATCCTCTATATATTACACACCAATTTCGATATTTGCGTTTATTAGGTTATTCACGCCCATTGGGTGTATACTGGTGGGGAAATTTTAGATCGCCGTGTATCGCTGAATGCGCCGTGTGTCTGTGGAGCTTTTATAAATAGATAATTGGTTTTTCATTTTTCGGGTTGTGACAATTCGCAGTAGGTCCCTGTTTGCGGAGGTCTATTTGCGGAATCCCCGAATTCGCGGAGGTCGCCTAAAATGGTCGAAATATGTTGATTTTAATGAGGGAACGGGTGCGTATAAGTCAAATGATAGGTATTTTACACAAATAACGACACGATGATCATAATAGTGGTTAATTGTTCTATCAATCATATCATCATCATCATCATCATAATACGGAACAAGTCTTGCGATTTTTCATCCCAATAACATTATTTGCAATGCTTGTTTACAAATATATGTATCGTCATTCGATATTTACTTGTTAATTTACTTTAGTAAAAAGGGAAATAGTATTCAACCAACTGATAGATAGCCTTTTGTGAAATTCGCAGTAGGTCCTTGTTTGCGGAGTTCTATCTGCGGAGTTCCCCGAATTCGCGGAGATTCCTTAAAATTGTCGAAATATGTTGATTTTAATGAGGGAACGGTGCGTATGTGTCAATTGATACGTATTTTGAACAAATAACGACACGACCATGATAGTGGTTTGTTCTATTAATCATATCAAATTCGCTGGATTGATAGTTGCAGTATGTAACTATTATGACTGCATTAATTGCTTTCAATGTTTAGATATCAACAATGGCTGGACCACTGTTGAAGATTTTATGGCGGGAACACAATGACTCCAATTTTTTATCCGAATTTTGAGACTTTTGGTGTGGTGAACTAGAAACCTGCAGTAATATGCCGTAGTCTTTTGTAATAATTTGAAGGATTAGTTGTTTTAACGGAATTCTGAGGCGGTGCATTCATGTAACCAATATATTTTGCTTTTTTTTTTATAATTTATATTTATGCGTAATAATATAATCTTGAGGGCGTTACCATTTCTGATTATGGTTTTCTTGTTTCAGCATGTGTGGTAATTTTACCCAAATGCATGCACTAGTGCGATGCCGGTAGTATGGTATGATTTAAATTACGTCACGTAGAAACACCCAGTTGGTACCTGTCGGTAATAGGACAATAATTTAACATCGTATTGTTTTGAGTAGATCTGACTAACTAGCACGGAAACCAATCGAAAAAAAATATTTGATGCTTAAAGGTACTCAACCCGATAAAACTCCTCTCAATTACTATTTCAATGGCTTCGGGGGTCAAAAATATTTGATTCGAGTCGAGGAAGTCACCCATCAAAGCTCAGATTTGTTAGATATCGATTTTAGAAATCTATTATTTTTCATTATCGGGAATACTATCTGGCCCAGAACTCAGTCAAAATTGTGTTAAAATTACCACTTGATTTTAGAGTTATTCATCCTTGTCTGTTTGAATAGATTTGGAGTACACATCCAGAGCAGATTACTGCAGTTATTGGTACTCATCTCGAGAACATAACAAATTTGAAAAATCAATATCTAATAACTCTGAGCTTTGTTTGATGGGTTCCTCGACTCGAATCAAATATTTTTTACCCCCAAAGCCAAATAAATAGTAATATAGGACCCTCTGATCGGATTGTTGTTGTTGGAATCTGTTGAGATGGGGACCCTCTTTACGGGTTGAGTACCTTTAAGAATATTGACTGCTGGTGTGCAATAAATACACCAATCAGCCCTCGACAGATGTAAGTTATCTAATGAGGTCAGGCCCCATGGGCAGGAGGAAGGCAGGGGCAGCACATCATGCCATGGATACACATGTTAGTAATTAAATCAAAACACTTGGTGATACCGAGTTCGCCATGCTAAAACTTCAGATTGGGGTTGGTATTAGGACGAGTTGCATGGGCATTTGCGATAACGTACATTTAATCAACACCTGTTGATTAAACGTGCCTACTGTTGATTAATCTTCGCAGAGTGGATTAAACTTTCTCCATATAATTTGAACGGAAAAGTGTTTATCCATCGCACTGTAAAGATCGTGGCATAAACAAAATATACGCATAGTGTTTCTGAATAACAAATTTAATCCACTCGTGGGATTGGTGATTTACACCACTCGCTGAAGCTCGTGGTGTAAATCGCCAATCCCACTCGTGGATTAAATTTGTTATTCGGAAATGCACTATGCGTATATTCTATATAGTATAAATCCGGCTTCGAATGTAGTATAGTGTGCTCTTTAATTAATCCAAGATTAACACAAAAGGTACGGACTTCATCATAAGATATTTAACAACGCGTTGAACTATATATGGGTGTAGTATCGAGTAATGGGGTATTGATTTGTTGTATTGACCGGACCAGGTTTGTAAGACTGACCACATAATTAATTGGTAAGAGAAAATCATCACTGATTGTACATTTCTCGGGCTGATTTGGTGTTATAAATATGTTATAAGCATGGCGTCCAATTTCCAATTCATAAGCTAAATAAACACCGCGCGCGCCCTCCGGGCGCTTGTGATCTTTATTTCTCTTATAAATCTGACGCCGTGCTTATAGCGTCTATTTTACACATGTGTGTGATTCTGTCTATGTATTTATACTCACTCTCCCAGACTATTGAGGTATTCCTTGAAATATGCGATGGAGCAGGATGAGAATTTCCACGGGTTGAGCTTGTTGGCCTCGGTTGCGTAGTATAAGCCTCCGCCAGATGCCATGACGTACTGGCTGTCAAACACACATGAATTCGCTGGGTTACCCTCACTGTCGTGCTCGGCACCAAGGCTACAAAGGAACATACATTAAAGGCAAGTGTGGGAATTATACTCGTAAATTTAAAGGTACAGCAGCGAATTTATCGTAAATCACTGGTTAGTAACGCCCTGTCACTAACTCGATCGTGGCCATGTTGGATCCACCAGGCCCGGTTCCGTTGTTTTAGTGCTACATATCAAAGTTCTGGAGTAGACTTTACCAATATGGAAGTCATGAATATTCAAAAGCTCCATATATGGGAATGCTACTCCAGAACATTGATCTGCAGCACTAACACAACGGAACCGGAACTGATTGAATCTCTGAAACCATGTACGGAACGGGCTGGGTCCAATACAGCCGCGACTCTGTGATCTCGCTTGTTCGGGCGATATTTAAATTTTGTTTCTTCTGACACAGAGAAGTAAACTACCTCCCGCTATGTATACCAGCGTTCGATTTTCCAAACTATATTTTTCAAAAGTACATTTATAAAAATCGAAAGCTGGTGAGAGAATTCACGAAAATGGATTCCGTTAATTATTTCGCATTACTTATTCTGTACTTATTACTGTTTTTGTACGCGGGATTGGGTTGATTTCAAAGTGGTACGCAGGATTCATGTACCCCTCTGTTAAGGGTCAGACGCACATTTTGCCAAAATTTCCTGGTATTTCAAAATGGATTTTCTCATGAATTTTTTTGGGGATTATTGTGACACAATATCTAGGAACCATCAACCTCATTACTTTACTTTTATGGCGTGAATTATATTTATAATTTCACTGTCTTCAGGTATCAAAAACTTCTGTAAAATTTATTCTTTTTTCAAAATTGAAATCCATATATCCATAATATCATTTCTGAAGATCATGAAAGGAGACTTAATTATTCCTGATATGTTAGTATATTTATTTAGAAAGGCAACAACCCATAAACGATGTTCTATATTTGAGAATCTTCATGATGTCATTGAAATTATGCAGCATAAATATAAGAACCATAATATCCCATTTTGTCCTCCGTTGAAATCAATTTGCTAACTAAATGAGCAACATTATTTTAATTCCCCACTTTTATTTGATATATAGAAAACTACAACGAGTCCCCAGTTTATAGCGGAATTTACAAAACGAGTCCAGACATAATTTACTTGACGAGTTTAGTAAATTCCGCTAAAAACTGCGGACTCTATTTATTATATGATCCAAAATCTCGATAAAACATACTTAATTAAACAATTAAGGTATTTCACTTAACTATGCGTTGTTTGCCCGCGTAGCGAAATAGTGCCAGATAAATAAAGACTCTTTGACGTATTTAATGGCGTGTATTTAATGAAATAACTTAGAAGCCGTAGTATTTTTGCGACATAGCGTATGAAATGTAAACAGACGACAAACCGGAAGACAAAGGTCACCGGCATTATTTTCTATTATGCAACGGACGTTGCATATCACTATTTATAGAATGGGCATATGGAATAAGAGTATAGGATCATGTAATAAATACATTAACCATCGACCGGGATATAGGAAAAAGAAGCTTTGTTGGCACATAAGATAATTTAGTGTGTTCAAACGTTTATGGAAAGCCATCACAGTCTAAATAACCGAAAATTCGTAAGGAAGTCGTAGCAATAAATCGTGAAATACGGAAATCGTCGAGTACATGCTTACACGCTGTGTTAATTAAGCAAGATGAAAAACAGAGTTCAGTCCCCTCGCTACACTGCCGGTATGTGTATTTCATCAATTAAATCTAACATTTTTATTGAAGTGTTTTGTCAGTTTCAATTAATTCTGGCTTGTTCTAGACAGTTTTCAAATGAATATGGACAGTTCAGTTTCGTTACAGTTGCGTAAATGTTCGGGTACAAAAAAATCTCCCAACGCAGAAGCAAAATTAATATTACCGTGCGTTGAGTAAAAACATTGCCCAACATTGGGTAAAATTTATCTAACGTTCGCGTGGTGCTAATTGCAACATTATGTTTGGTAAAATTTTATCCAACGCGATTTAGAGTGCATAATGGAATTTTGTTGATGACACCTGTCCGGGAAAGCTTCTATAAATTAATATAAATGTATTTAGAATGGCTTATGGCATTCATGCGGCTGTTACAGCCTGATAGCGGCTCTGTTTGGAAATCCACGTGAATACGGTCTGAGCGTAACAAGAAGAACAACTCTATCTTGTTAGCAACCTCACTGACGGCAAATTGCCGATCAGCTGCGACACGGGGGTATATGCATAATTCGGCCTTATTTTGATAATCCGCCCATGTGAATGATAATCCGGCCTTATAAACAGTATGTTAGATTGTAACCGACATAATTTTTCAACCACACTTATCTCATAATCAACACTAAATAACCCAACACAAATCTAATATTATAGTTATATTCTTATTAACATAATAATAAAGTTCCGGCATTTAAATCGCAATCATTGCTCTAAGCTCTTTCGTCACTGTCCGTGCCGATAATACACGTGTGTCTTACTAAAATATGAGGCCGGGTTTAGGGGCTAATTATGTGATAAACCACTTTGGTATGCCTTAACAATATACAATATACCCTATATTCAGTGTTAGGCCTATCTGTATTTATTAGCAAAATAGCTAGCTATTTGCAGTCTTGACATCCGGATTTATACAAATATTGTTGTTGTTGTTGTAATTGTGGCCCGGAAGTGACAGACCATCTTTAACAATTATATGAGAAAGATTCTGGCATGTGATTCAAATTGACTCACTTATGTCCCATTTCGTGAGAAGCTGTCCATGCAGAGTCATACCAGCCATGATCTTCGTTAGCGCTCACCCGATTTCCACCACACATTGCGCCCATGTACGCTTTCCCTGCGAAAATCAGAGGTGCATAATTCAAAATACTGGAATTTTAGTTTTAAATGTATAGATTATTCTATGGTATGTCATAGCATACAATAACTTACACAGAAGGGTTATCAATGGATTAGATCCGACAACAAATTGTAAGAATGACTTTTGACTAGGATATCCTAGGATCGGGATCAGGACCAGGATCAGCCACACGTACGTGTAACATATAACGTTTGTTACTATGGTATTGCTATGAATATGCACTTTGGCGGAAAAAGTCGTGTGATTTTACGGCGCCAAAGCTACACGTTTTGAGATAGTGGCCCCAACGAACAATAACCCGGTGATAGAGATAAGTCCACGGTGCGACCGCCGATATTCTCTATTAGCTTCAATCAAAACATAGTCTTGTCGCGCAGATAAGACCATTTATCTGATGTCTGAATAGCGTTGGCTGCGCATGAACTATATATCTTACATTAGCACATTAGCGACAAACAGATGTAGAAAAAACTGAAGCGAGAAAAAAGCAATTTAGGTTCTAGAACTTCCAGTAGGCCTGTTAAATCACGAAATGATCGGGCCTGTTTACCACAGTTCCATTATTTTTCCCCATGTTATCTGATGTTATCAGAAGATTTGTGTATTCCTCTTTGTTAGGGTACGTTCATACACTGGCAAGTTTGCACGGTATGTTTTTGAGGAAACCACATGGTGCCAGAATATGAACGGAACCGTGCACATAATATGCATCTTTACCAAAGGGAACGACATGAGAAGTAACATTGATCTAATTCCACTTGTAACAGTGCTATTGGAATTTGCCTTCAAATATCTGTATGATTTATTCTTGCGAGATAATTGCATGATATTTACAGGCAAATTCCGGTAGCATCGTTACTCGTGGAACTACAGAGATTTTACTTAGCACGTAGTTAGCTGTGGCACATATGCACTTTATGTGCTTGTTTCCGTTCATAGTATGGCATCATATCGTTCTCTACGACAACTTGCCTGCAAACCACATCGTGCAAACTTGCCAGTGTATGAACGTACCCTTACACGTTTCGTAATGCTACAAGTTTGCCACAAAACTTCCTAACGGTTTGACCATGTATGTGTAGGCGGAATGATCACGTGACGGTTTGACCATGTATGAGTAGGCGGAATGACCACGTGGTCCTGGTGACGCTCTTTAAAATAGCTTCTTCCAAAAAAAGCTCTTTAAAAACACACTCTTTAATAATGTTAACAGTT
The DNA here is from genome assembly GCA_032622095.1 of Siphonodentalium dalli. Classification (NCBI taxonomy): domain Eukaryota; kingdom Metazoa; phylum Mollusca; class Scaphopoda; order Gadilida; family Siphonodentaliidae; genus Siphonodentalium; species Siphonodentalium dalli. The sequence continues at coordinate 127,340,207 of CP136069.1, read as the reverse complement.
GAATGAATCACTCAGCATTCAACTAAGATCAAATGCCTTGAATTACCAACATGCAGAATTGTCATATTTTAGTGAGCTTGTTAATGTTGTGTAAACTCAATTTGACCAGTGTAAGCTGTCCATGCTTCATGTAATTTGACATGTGTAATTTGATGAATTAAAGACCACCCATGTGTATGCTTTTATCACTGAATGGGAGAATCCACTCAGTGTTGAACAGGTGAATACATATCATCGGACTGTTGTACTTACATACATGCATAAACTCACCTGCGAGATCTAGAAATTTTTCTGCGTTGTACTCATAGAACATGTCGTAGCTGTAATGGAAACGCCATGCCATTCTTATATGCTTAAATATAAATAAATACTTAATGGGCTATATACTACACTAAAGCTGCATGGTCATTTATGGGACTCTCTCCCTTTATACTCAACAGAATATATGCAACAGTTGAATGAATTTGAGCCATGGATGAGTGTAAAAAACACTCGTGTGCTCTATGAACGATGTAAACACATAGTAATTATAATGAAAATGAATTAATGGCTGCAGTCATTATATTTACCATGTTGTTCGTGTCGTTCATAAAGTAAACATCGTGTATTTTTAACTAATCCATGGCTCAAGTTCATTTATTTGTTGCATATATTATGTTGGAGTATATAATAGGCGATGGTCCCATAAATGGCCGTACCCCTGTATAATCGGAAGTGATTAGATATTGTTTTAATCAAGATATACATTAAGATTGATCTCAGGATTAATCCAGGATTAATATTGACCAAACAACGGAGGTAGTTGAAGAAGATTGGCCTAACAATATATACCTTGACCTTGTAATCCAGTGCATTCACTTATAATTGCACACCCTCTGTATCCACACAATTAGCTACCTTAAGAATCAGTTCAAATCGCGATACGGTTACACGCATGTTTCCGATGTTCATCAGGCAATAACCGAAGTGGACCACTTCATGAAAAGCGATGAACACTACGTCACTCCAAGCCGACCGTATAGTTTCCACTTCGCAAAAAGCGATGAACCACCTACGTCACTTCAAGTTGCGTGTTGTTATTGGGAGACTGTGTTTGGGATTTGAACAATAAATGTTACTCGCAATTGTTGTGGTACTTTTGAAAAGTTATTCAAATCATTAATGTTCTATTAAAATGTACTGGTATATGATTATAAGAAATGACTTGCAGATCGATTGAAGTCATTTATGATTATGGTCAAAAAATTGTTGGATAATATAACTTTTTGCACATCATAAATGTTAAGCAACCCAGATATAATAAATATCTGATATTCAAGTATATTTTATTCAACATTTGTCTATTTTATTGGCTTTCCTGATTATACTGAAATTTGCAGGTCAAAAACACCAAAAAGGTCAAAACAATATATTTTCCACCTGCTCCGCCCTGGATACCTCAGTGTTTTGGAACCCCCATGGGGCAAGGATAATGGACCTATCCGTACGTTCCGCCCACCAATAGGCTACATGGTTACTGTTACTAAGCACCACAAGCCATCTCAAGCTTCCGATGAGAACGGTCAGTGTTGTTAGCGCCATGTAACACGATAATATAGCTTCTTTCTGAGTTTCACGATTTTCAAGATACCCATGTGTGTATATATGCATCTTGTAAAAGTGACTGTCGTTAGATATAAACAAAAATAGAACCAGATTTAAACAAAAAACCAGGTGTGATTGTTAGGCCATTTCCGATAACCAACAAAGATCGATTTTTACGTTGAATCAAACTGTGTAAATGAAGCCATTATATAACTTCAATATCAAATAGCAAATTTAATATCGAAGCTATATGCTAATAGTTCACACCTTGATGAAATAAACCAAACGGAGGTGTACATGTGGTAATTAATCTATAATCCCTCTTTTGTCGAAATAAATATAACGATATCAGTTTCCCATACCTCGAGCGTCCTGCATGAGCCCCGGCGACATCAGATGGGATGCAAAGGATTATCAAATAATGGTCTTTTAAAATTCCACTTCCTATTTTGCCGCCACTAAAGTACATTAAAGAAAACGCCGACTATCATGGAGTCATGTATATGTTGCCATGACATTGTGGCAACAATGGCACAAAGTGAACTCGTTCGGTGAAGGTTGTATGTATACACCGCGAAGCACGTGCAATGTGTGAAATGTCGTGTAATTATCTTGGAAAACATCTGTTGATTCTCATTTACACGTACATTGTCGCATTAATATGGAGAAAGCTTTAGATTCTCAAATGGATTCAGTAAAACGTTCGCAGGAGATCCTACAGGTTAGTGTGAATAGCAGACATTTGAACTCAATATTACCACGGTGTTATAACAGCAACACATGTATACACTTATAACGAAAAACACTTCACATTACACAAATACTCGCGGCACAATTAATATTCATAACGCATCATCGATCGGGACTATTTCCACGTTTTAGTTTGAAATCTGTTATATTAATATTGGAAATTAAATAACATTAGGATCCGAGTGTGGCCGTTGGAATTGTTTAATCCAGCGTAAACAGATGTCTTAGTTACTTTTTGATTTAGGAAACCGAACTAAAACATGTGTATAAATATCGTTCGTCAACCGGACATGTTCCCCATGCACATTTCAACCCCATTGTAGCTTTTTAACATATTTTGCTCTCGCGTTCGTAAATTTCCTATGGCTTACAATGGTTGTTAAGGAACCGCCTGTGGTGTATTTCATATCACTAGGCAGGCACATGTCGCTTCGGCGATTAAGCTATCGGCTCATTGGCTATAATTGAAATTGGGTATGTAGTAGCTGTACCTACGGATAGGTCCATTGGAGATAGCGTCAAAATGTCTACCCTTTCGTGTGACACTACCCTCATCTGGGGGCCGGTCTATATCTTGTCCGGAATTGAACAAACACAAATTCGACAGATCTATCTAATGATTCTAAGCGAAACAAAAAAAGAAATTACATAATATGTATACACATGTGCAATGTATATTTATGGTGTGATCGTAGAGAGATATAGATAGAACCGCATGAGTGTATGGATTGTGACGAAATTATCGCACGACATTTGTTGGCGGAGCGATACCTAGAGTGCGGGACGCAATCCCGCACGAGAGGTAACGCGTTCCGCCAACAAATCAATTGCGATAATTCGCCAACATCCAGACACTCATGCTCTTCTAGTTGTATTACACATATCCGTATCATAGTAAATTGACTCACAATCGTACATCTCCGGTACAGAAAATGTGAATTTAATTGAGTTTTAACGGCATTTTAGGGTTAAAGCAACAATCAGAGAGGGATCCCGTATATCCGCGAGTGACCTTGACCCATCTTTAATGATGCGTTTGAAATTAAATTATGTGCCTCGATAAACATATTTTTGAAATGAAACTACTTGATTGAATCAACTCATCGATACAATCTTTATTGTCTTGATTGAAAAAGTAAAAATAGTAACGGCGAGTACCAGTCTAACAACACTGAATGAAACAGTTCCGTCGACAGATTGCACTAGTGCGATTCTGAGAATTATCACACGCCTGGAAACTCGTGCGATCATGCGAATTACGTTGATTGATTGATTGATTGATTGATTGGGGTTTTATGTCGCTTTAGCCACTAAGGCCATATCACGACATTGCCAGTTTTAATGGTGGAGGAAATCCGCACACTTACGGCTAATATAACAGTGATTTCAATGGCTGATAAACTCGTCGACCATGTGCGGCAAACCACCGGCCATCGGCAAGTAACTGGCAACTTTCCCAGATAACGATTTCGAGTTACAAAGTCCGCGATGGAAACATGTGGATTTGAACCCTTATCGCCAGCGCTGGAAGGCGAAACGGCTTGGAGTTGTACCCCTAACCGATTGAGCCACCGAGGCCCCCCGAATTACGTTGATAGATATGTAATAAAATTCAGATATCAATTCCCGAAATCTTGGTCGATCGCATTTCTCAAATCGGGGTAAATTTTAATTTCGTATTCAGAAAAATGTTAACTATAAATCGAGAATACATATATGGATCACATTGGGTGTTACATAAAATTGATGTTTTGACAAAATGTCCTGTATTTCAAAATGGATTTTCTCAAAATCTGTCACGAATTTCTTTGTGAAATTTGGTAAAAGAGATTATTGTGATACAATAATTAAGAACCCGTTGGATATTTTAATCTGATTTACTTTACTGTTATGACATACAATATATTGAATTTTCGGGTACCAAGAACTTGTAGAATAGATGTTTGTTTCTAAAGTTCAATTCATATATCCATGATATCATCTGAAGATCATGAGAGGAGACTTAATTATTCTTGATTCGTGAAATGTAAGGATTATTTTCATTTAGAAAGGCAACTACCCATAAATTAATTTCTATATTTTAAAATTCACATGCCATGTATGCCGGTTGATCAATGAAAAATTGGGCTGAGATGAGTTCCGGGTCATGGGTTCATAACCAATTTAAATCTGACCACCATATCTCTGTGGCTTATTTAAGAAATTAATGTAGTTGGTGGGTGTGTTATTGCGGGATACGGCGTCATGGTCGTTGAGGCACACTGTGTAAAATGTGTCCTATCCCCTTTGACCCCACACCGGAAGTCGTTTTAGCGACTTGTAGAAATGAAAACGAGTCGTTATAACGACTTTTAATATGTTTATTTCTACAAGTCGCTATAACGACTTCCAACAACTCGTTATAACAAGTTGTAAGTCATAATAACGACTTTCACAACTCGTTAGTTGGAAGTCGTTATTACGACTTCCAAGTCGTTATAACGAGTTGTGCATTGTATATTTGGGGGTAAGTTGGTGTTTCGGATGGCTCTCATAGTGCGCTTTCGTAACATGTTAGTTTAGTACATGCACCCCTACTGTACGTACTCGGTGAACAGCATCACGTGGTCTGATGGCATCCCGGCGAAATCGAGGTTCGATATGGCATCACGGAAACTTCCGAGAACATCTTCGTGTAGTAATTTCCGGTTAGGATTCAGCACAGTGTCTGTCACCAATTGCCCGGAGTTCCAAACCGATGACGCCGCCTCAGTCTACAAGAGAAGTTAAACAATTTGAGCCTCACAATATATATACGTAAAGATGTATCAGAGATATGGGGGAGGAACGGGGCCATCCGACCCGATCGACCCGCGATAACCCGACCCAGATGAAGAATAAAATATAACTTTCTCAACACTATTTAAAATAAGAATTTAAAATATACGAAAAACATGAGGATATATAAGTTGTAGTTGTGATACGTAGATAGAGCCACATATTTTTGGGACGTTGAAGTGATCATTGCACTTGAGCGTTTCGCGGAAGGATACCCCAAGAGCCGAAGGCTCGCGTGGCATCCTTCGGCGAAACGCTCGGGTGTTTATTTATTTATGTATTATATTTATTTAAAACTGCGCGTACTTCAGACGTTATCATTTTTAAATCGTACAGTCGACGTGCTTGGAATTGACGTTTGTTTGTTTGTTTTTTTTTATTGGGATCAAAACATGAACTTTAGTGGGATACACGTACCTCTGATCGTCGTGGGTACCTACCTCTGATATGATGAAACCTTGTAGTCGCACATATATAGATATATCTGGATCCGTGATACTCTGGTATCTCAAATCTATCTGTAAAAACGTTAACGTCAATTATTGAGTTATTTAATTGTTTCGGGGAAACAACTATTTGAATCGTGTCGAGGAATCCACCCATCACAGTTCAGAGTTATCAAATTTAGATTTTTTAAATATGTTATTTCTTATCACCTGGAATGGAATATTTTGCGGTCTGGCAAAATATCCGCGGACTTCTTCAAGATACAGAGGAGACATGTGCGGATCAAGTAAGGACACGACTCTCTGTACAATCATGCATCGGTGGCGATCGCAAATTAATTTCGGAACATGCATAAGACGATGAAAATGTATCACCATGGATAAGAATACGATATGTTTGGGTAGTGGACATGATGATACATATATATACTTATTTACACATCGGTAGTTATGTTTTATTCATGCAAATATACATGTTATATGGCACCGCGCTGGTTACACTTTGAAATACTATGTGTTTACAATTGTGATAGCACGTGTTGGGTGAATTCCAGTTTGAACTATGTATCACCATAGTTGAAAACCACACTCGCACATCGACCAAACTGCCAAGAACAAAACCGTTATTATATATATTGGACTTTTTTCTTCAAATAATTATGATACTGTGATTGGTATTGATGTGAGTATTTATTCGTAATAAACTAATTTGGATATCTTAAAGATGGATTATCTGTTTAAATAACAATTTTGAAATAGTTGCGCGGGCATAAAATAATAAATATGAAATGAAGACCCCTGTCCGGAAAGGCTTCTATCAATTAATATTGATTTTATTTCGAATATTTTATTGGGCCCGTTTATTTGTCTAGTTTTAGAACAGACCATTCGGGTGATACCATATATCGATATATAGAGCATTAGGCTGTCCTATGGCTACGTACCGAACGTCAAATGTCCCAGATTGATTGGTTGTTTTGTTTTATTCCATAGTTATAAGCGATAATGAGTATAATTAATGTTTATTTGTGATAAAATTACACCATAAAATTTCTGGTCTCTGTTAACAGTAACCACTATTGTTCGTTAGCTAAACAACCACACCTATTTAGACCAGAAAATATTCGAAATAAAATAAATATTAATCGATAAAAGCATTTCCGGACAGGAGTCTCCGATTCAGATGTAATATATTATACCCGGCAACTATATAATACATGTTTACAAAGAGATAAACCACCTTTAAGTCGGCTTTTGATGAAATTCAACAATTAAAAAAATGGAAGATTTCCTCATGTTATGTGTAGGTGATGGACGTTTTCGGGCTAGCATAGCAGGGGACTGAACTATATCTTACAGCTTGCACTTATTCTCTCAAGGTGGTAAGGTGGTACATATATTGATGTAAATCAGTCTCATAAGTCTTGATGTCTTGAAGTTATGCATTACTTTAGCAAATGTGTGGAATATGTCGTATTAATAAGATGGGTGTCGGAAAAAAATTCAGACACGAATGACGATTTTTTACCTTTGGCCCCCAGAAACACGAAAACAAACTTTTCGGAAGAATATTAGAATTTTCACCATTTACTGTCTGTTTCCTATCAACTACTTATTACATGCTGGTGTATGTGATTAGCTCAGTTTGACATGGCAGTGATTGCTTATGCAACATGTCCATGTATTTTATGTTCAGAGTTACCTAGACTGACATATGCCGGGTATTTATTAATTTTCCAACAAGGAAACAATCTACAATGACTGTCTAAATGGAGTGTTGATGTTAAAATTACGTTATCACTAAGTTTTATAGGCGAAAAATAGTTGAAAAAACTGGAGGAAATTTTGTTTTGAGCTGTGGAAAAAAGTGCTTTTATATCCTCTTTACCACACACCCACCCCCTCATACGTGCCCGGAAAAAATTGTTTGACACACCCTGTATTAATGTGAAACAACTACTTTTCTATATTTTCTGAACAGGTACGCAGGATTCACACATCTGTTAACTGGTATTCAGGATTCATAGGGGTAGGGGTGCCACCACTTACCTCATTAACCACGTGGGTGAAGTATAGTTTTAGATCCGCCAGGGCGTCAGCTGTGACACCGTTTGCACCATCTATAAATCTGAAGTAAAAGCTAGACACTATATAATACATGTACACGAACCCCTGGTTAAGTGGGCCTGCTAATTTGCTATGATGCTGGTGTGTCCTGCTGAATTAATATGATGTTGGTAGGGCACAGCAATACTGTTAATAAAAAGTACCGTTGTTTTTTGTATTTTTGTTTGTTGCGATGTTTGGTTATTCCGAGTGATTGATCAAAAAGCAATGACAGTGTATAACGGTTATATTTTAAATATTTTAATATTGGTGTCGCTGATGTTTGCAAAACGACAGTAATAGCCTATATTAAAATATGTTTTGTAAGTAAACGTTGTCTACACATAGTAGCTTCTCCTCTATTTGTCCAAATCAGACAAACACGTGAAAATGACAACTTTAAATAAAATAACTGTACTTTTCTAAACAACATCTCTTTGCCGCGGTCCATAGCAGTCGAGTATGAGAGTCTCAATTATACATACAAATAATCAAAATAAGATCTCAATTATACATAAAATAATCTAAATATTAATTATGTATAAATGGTCTAGGAGATGGGGGACCATGTAGACGTTTTCCCGCGAAAGACCTTTGGGCTACGTTCATACGCTGGCAAGTTTGCACGGTATGTTTTGCGGGCATTTCGTCATAGAAAACCACATGGTGTCAGAATATGAACAGAACCGTGCACATAACATGCATCTTTAACAAAGTGACAGACATGAGAAGTAAAATTTATCTAATTCCACTTGTATAACAGTGATATTGGCATTTGCCTTCACATACCTGTATGATTTATTCTTGCGAGATAATTGCATGATATTTACAGGCAAATTCCGGTAGCATCGTTACTAGTGGAACTACAGAGATTTTACTTCGCACGTAGTTAGCTGTGGCACAGATGCACTTTATGTGCTTTTTTTCCGTTCATATTATGGCACCATATCGTTTTCTGCGACAAAATGCCTGCAAACCATACCGTGCAAACTTGCCAGTGTATGAACGTACCCTTAACGTCGTTGTAAAATATCCGCCATTGTTATTTGTATGTTTACCTGAATGCCGTCTTGTGATTTTGTCTGAATGATATAAATTGAAGAAGGCCTAATGACGAAAGCTATCGAAGAACGACTTATTTAGTTAATTTTGTCGTTTGAGATATATGTATCTATAGACCCAGATAGTTGGCCATATGCAATCAATATCCAATTACTGTTTCACTAATGTATAAGGTCTTAATTGTGACCTGTCTCACCATTCAAACTAGGGTCAACCCTGGCTTTAACACATCGACCCGGTGGTCGTGGTGAAAATCCACTTAACCAGGCTTGATAGATATACACAGACAACAGTTTAGTTACTGTCACCATGTAAACTCTTTATCGGAAAATTTGGTATTGAAACAGGAAGATATTCAAAACCAAGCAACGAAATATTTTGTAAACACTGGACGAGCCAGGTTGAAAATGATGCCCATTTATTTCTAGTCTGTCCATCATACAATCTCATTAGGGAAAATCCTGTCACCCCATTTTACTTGAAAGATGTATAGATAACAGGTCTTTAATGATGTATGTATGTATGTATGTATGCATGTATGTATGTATGTATGTATGTATGTATGTATGTGTGTATGTATGTATGTATGTATGTATGTATGTATGTATAGCCGTGTGAATTATACAATAATGAGTCTATAAATATGTTATCATTCAATTCCTGTCATCTTATACCAGGTCTAAAATAGTAACTTTTGGGGCTACACTGAACTCAGAAAACAACAGCTTTTCTAGACAAGTGACCATATTTATTCAGAAAGCTCTAAAATCAGACTCAAGTTCACAACATGCCTACTATCTTTCAACATAATTAAATATGAATCAAGAAAACCAGAGCAGACTTAAGACTCAGACCCGTAGTAGTCAAACTTGTATTCACCTATTATAGTCAACAGTTAAAGACATATTATGTACTTGTTCGGGTGCGTGAAACTGTTAAATTAGTATTCAGGTGCTACGCCAACTGGAGGAATGTAGCATTCTACTAACATCACCGAAAATCTCAAGCAAATCGACCGTACCACTCCATAGAAAACATTGTCTGAACCACGCTAAATTGTAAATATTTACTACTCGAACCGGGATGCTTCTATCGGCGATAAACTAAAGTAAAGGATTTCGCCATCGGCAGTCGTTGCATTTAATTAATATATAAGAATGACGGTGTGTGTTGTCAATTTAGATACAGTATTTGTAAAAATAACTACTTTGAACAGGATTATTCTCCATTTCTATTTGATCACCCTACCGGAGTGTTTCACATCACTTTAACAACTAAACTAAATTCTTCATCGATTATAACTAAACTATAACTCTTACTGCTACTCCTTTGTATATAAAACTAATTACTGTCAAACCTTTGGTAAATGCTGTGGTCTATGACGACCACCAGTTCAATCCCATAATTCACCGTGGCCCTCTTATATCTCGTTCTGTTTGTGTGTTGGTGTGGTTTGTTCAAACCCCGAGGTCTATGTCTATCACTGCCTGCAATACCAAAATAACAACATCAATTCCATTGAGCATGTTGGTCAATGAGGCTCATGGTCGCAGGGCAGTATAGAGTGAATCTGTTCCAAATATTCCACCCGATCCACCCACAAATTGTAAGATTTGAAGCGTAAATCTGTTAGACTAACAGCCTTTTATCGACAACAAAGGCATCCTATATTTCTGTACGGGCAGACCATATATAATAGCGCTAACAATAACTCTAACAGAAATATTGCAAGACAGGTTGATTTTCAATATAGATCCACAAATGTGTCTGTTAGTGCTGTGCATCTATAGACTTGCACGTTATTCCATAAAAGTGAAGATTCTCAAAGACAATTGCACTCGCCCCCCCCCCCCCCCCCGTATACCCACCCACCCTGCTATGTTTTGTATGTCCATCTCTAGAGCTATCCGTTACTTCGCATTAATGAATTTTAGAGAAATAACGGACATATTTAGAGTTATTGTTCATTTTTGTTATTGTTAGCGCTATTAGTTGTAAAAGGTATTCTCGTACCCATGGTCGGAGATAGCGGATACCGTTGTTATTTATATAAAGCTGATTTTTATCCTAATTATTTACAATTGAAGCTATAACAGCCGCCGTGAGGACCAGGTGAATATTCAGCAGTGTGCAACATATTTGAAACAACATCAACAGTTGAATATAATAAAAGTAAAAAACATATTTAGTAAATAATACACATAATCCAGGGACTAGTGCCTAATTGGGTGCACAACTGCATGATCAAACCTCACCAATAAATGTTAAAATAGCTTATTTTTTCCTCGTTAAATAATAAATTTTGTATGCTCATCTTGTAATTGTATATTTATTTATCCAAGTAATTACAGGTACCGATTCGATGGTCCCCATATCATCAGATTACAACAACAACAACAATTGTTTAAATGCCGCTTCAGTTATCAGAATCGAGTAATTGCCCAAAAATAATGCTAACCACAGTATAAACATTGCACAAAACCTGTTATTTATCAACATTTTGCTCAACGAGATTTTGCCGGTTTGTCAAATATCTGACACAAAAAAGCCACTTGATTTTAGAGTTATCCATCTTCATCCGCAATTTAGTCCGAGACAGTCTTCTCGTCGAGTGTTTACTGGGCCACTTAAAAATTATCGGTGGTGAAAAATAATAGATTTCAAACATCGATATCTGATCACTGAGCTTTGATGGGTGGGTTCTTCGACTCGAATCAAATATTTTTTACCCCCGAAGCCAAGAAAATAGTAATTTGCGAGCGTTAATTCGGAATATGCATCTTTAATTACTTTCAATTACAGTTAATTACAAATTACAATTACCCCATTACTGTCTGTAGGACATTTTAGACCGAACCATATAACATCATCGAAAATTGAAACCGCGTGAGAGGATTATGACGCTGGGGGAGCTTGTATTCAGCGTATTCTAACCTGATATCGTGTCCCGGGTCGTGTCGTGTTCTGGTAGATGGTGTTCAGACAGTTCGTACAGATTAACGTCCACGGGATTGTAGTTTTCACTACTTTGCTGCTGCTGAAGACTGTACGGATTTCCGTCGATGTGCATGCTGCCATTCTGTGAGGAAATTTGTTGGCTTAAACATACATATTGTAAAACAAGGGATGGGGGCACTATACATCAGTTGGAAGGAAATAATTGTTACCTAATTAAACGAGCGATGCAAGGGACATTATAAATGAATGTTCTCCAGTGGATGATACCAGAGACCACACGAAGACTATAAATTCAAACAGGTCATAGAACTGGGACGTGGTGACAGGAAGTGTAGTCTTTCAACTTTGACAATTTTTTAAAACACTACAGGAAAGTCCATGCCTGGCGCAACAGTACTGGAAATTTCAGACCAAACATATGTTGAATGTGATCCAATAGGTTGATTCACCACCCAATATAGTTTATAAATTTTAATATTTTTAATTGTGATTAAATTATGGCCTGAATTCTCCTTCAGCGTGGTTGAAAAATGTCAACCATAAGGGTTGTTAAATTAGATTGGAAATTTCTAACAGTTTAAAAGAATGATGTACCAATTTGGGGATTACATCGCAAGGGGTGCAAATGTGATTTACACGAGTTTGAGGTTTCGGTCTGCTTCAAGTGAGCAGTTGAATTGGATATTCCAATTTGAGCACCCTACACGTATCAACGTTATCAACACAAAACACATACCCATGCAGAGCATTTGTGAAAACCTGAACCGTTCCAAAAATTCAAATCGAACAAGACAAAGCCTTTTTAAATTTATACTCACTAGTCTGCACATGTCGGTCCCTGTAGTACAGTTAACGGTGAATGATCCGCCTGCTTCCATGTCATGGTAGTGCCCTATCATCTTCAACGAAACGGTCGCAATATTATCAGCTATGTCAGAGAACGTATGTCTTAATTTGATCATGCCATGAAACTTGGAACTTGTTAAGAACCTTATGAAGTTGAAAAAATAACGCGGGGATATATTTATCAGTTATTATCTGTTCCTTAATAGTGTACTTCAGTGTAGGTGACGGTCCTAACTCGAAGTTTATCGATTTTGATTATGTGAGCAATTTTGCTTTGTGTCGCTTACAATTATATAATTTCTCCCGGGTAATTAATTCACAGAAAAGCATGAAATGTCGAATTGAGATCTTCTCCTTCGGTGAAGTACATTATTAAGAAACAGATAATAACTAAGAAATAGATTCCCCGCGTTATTTTTCGAATTTTCGTCAGTGCTGTTTTACTGGTGAATTGTGATCTCTACGAGCTTTGGCCAGAGTAGAGTTTCATGGCATGATCTATGTCTTAATTTGCTCTAAACACCCTTTCTGTTCTATATTTTTCATAGAAATCAGTAAGCTATTAGTCTATTGAACTATCATAAAAACTCATCTCGGAAAATGCAAAAAACAGATACCGAACATATTTGGCGTTCAAATTTCACAGACAAAATGGTGATCAAACCTGATCAAACTAGTAATTTTTAAAGTGATGTGAAACACTCCTGTAGGGTGGTCAAATAGAAATGGAGAATAATCGTGCTCACAGTAGTTATTTTTACAAATATTATATCCAAATTTACAACACACATCGTCATTCTTATATATTAATACAATGTAGTGACTCTCGATAGCGAAATCGTTTTCGCTAGTTTATCGACGATAGTTACGTCCCGAATCTATAAGTATATATTTACAATTGAGTGTAGTTCAGACGATGTTTTCTATGGAGTGGTACGGTCGATTTGTTTGATATTTTCGGCGATGTTAATATAGAAAGATATATTCATCTAGTTAGCATATATATAGCGCCTGAATACTAACATATCAGTTCCACCCACCGGAACAAGTCCATAATATGTCTTTCTGTCACTTGAACACTTATTCGTACATTTAATCCTAATTATTGTTCAGATTACCTGTTCTCAAATACATTTATAGATGGGTTCAACTTGTAATTAGGGCATTTCAGTTAAATTTGCATGTAATTTGAAGTTTAAATTACAGGACTAATTTAATTTAATTTAATTTAATCTTGAAGCTGCGTTGTGATTAATAAAACGTCCACCAATAATTTTATCACATCCTCCTAATTTATAGTGTTCAGAATGAAATAGCACTGAATTGTGCCAAAGTAAGTTATTTTCATAAATTTGATATCAAAATAGGCAGAAAATAGCGCCATTGTTATAAACGAATTGCACGCAGTGGTTATATAATAATTGTTGGCTGAATCATTGCCGTAATCGCCATATAATAGTTATGCCCAATAATGTACCCCGAGTAATTATTTACATTTTTGCGAATAGTTCAAACGTTGTGTTCTCTGAAATGGTGCAGTAGATGTGGTTGGAATGTTCGACAATCGTATAGTTGACAACGAGTATGTTTGGAATGGAACACTTTACACGAGTATGTGGTGGTATCGTCTACATTAACGCATTTTGTTCAGATACTTGGGCACTCGGTACAGATGGTTCGACCAAGACTTCAGGAACTAATATCTAATAAACGGAAGTATATTCCAATTCGATCCGCCACGCTGGTAAACATTTTGTTAAATGTTTATGTATATGGAACCAAAAATCCAAATTGGATTTGTTTAAATTAAAAATATATATATTACTATATGCATTCTTCCAGTGCATGTGTATTTAATTCAACTTATCTGTTTTACTCACTATGTATTATGGACTTGTTCTGGTGGGTGGAACTGATATGTTAGTATTCAGGCGCTATTTGCCAACTGGATGAATATAGTATTCTATATTAACATCGCCGAAAATATCAAACAAATCGACCGCACCACTCCATATAGCAAACATCGTCTGAACTACACGCCCAATTGTAAATATTTATTTCTCAATTCGGGACGCAACTATCGTCGATAAAATAACGAAAACGATTTCGCCATCGAGAGTCACTGCATTGTATTTATGTATAAGTACTATCTGATGTGCCCGACTTTATCCGTTTTATTTGTTAAATCGCCTCCGTCTGGGCAGAATATACAGTGTCCAGTGGACACACTAATGTTTGATCGGTCCAGAAACATGCCTATATGGGCGTATATGAGCGAGGTCAAGGTCAATGTCAAGGACATGGTCGCACGTGAAACTGGACCCGCCCATAATGTTCCCGGGATCAAAGTAGGCCTACATACAAAATTTGAGTCGGATCGGTCAAGGTCCAGAAACATGCATATATATGAGCGTATATGAGCGAGGTCAAAGTCAAGGATAGGGTCGCACGTGAAATTGGACCCGCTCGTATTGTTCCCGGGATCAAAGTGGGCCTACATACCAAATTTTAGTCGGATCGGTAGAGCAGTTTTCGAGTCTATAACACACACAAACATACACACACAGACACATCCAGACAGAAGTTCCAAATACATAATAGACTTCGTCCGGGCTATTTAGGGATTTCTGTGTGAACGAACAAAATTGAAAAGTATCAGGAGAAAGAAAAAACTATTGTTCTATCTGTCCAGAAACATGCCTATATGAGCGTATTTGAGCGAGGTCAAGGTCAAAGACACGGTCGCACGTGAAATTGGATCGGCCCATATTGTCCCCGGGATTAAAGTAGGCCTATACATACCAAAATTTGAGTCCGGTCGGTGGAGGTCCAGAAACATGCATATATGAGCGTATATGAGCGAGGTCAAGGTCAAGGTCAAGGGCCCGGTCGCACTTGAAATTAGACCCGCCCATATTGTTCCCGGGATCAAAATAGGACTAAACACCGGGTCGGTCGAGCAGTTTTAGAGCCTATAAGACACACACACACATACAGACATAAGTTCCAATATATATATTAGACTAGCCGATGAGCCCGACGTTGTCCGGGCTATTCAAAAACCAAATTTCAAGTCGATAGCTCCACCCGTTTCCGATATCTGGTCTGCGCATGCGCGAAGCTGGCGTCACACGGGCTCGGCGACCAGATGAAATTCGTATCCGTGACAAGATACATTCACATACCAAATTTCAATTCGATAGCTCCACCCGTTTCCGATATCTCGTCTGCGCATGCGCGAAGCTGGCGTCGCACGGACTCGGCGACCCGATAAAATTCGTATCCGGGGCAAGATACATTCACATATCAAATTTCAAGTCGATAGCTCCACCCGTTTCCGATATCTCGTCTGCGCATGCGCTGCACGGGCGTCGCACGGGCTCGCCAATACGACAACGACGACCGCCTGGTCAAACTACACACACGTACCAAGTTTCGTCCCGATCGGTCAAGAATCGTAGATTTGTATCAATGACAGACAAACATACAGAGGTCTTCAAAATATATATGAGACTAGCCGATGAGCCCGATGTTGTCCGGGCTATTCAAAAACCAAATTTAAAGTCGATAGCTCCACCCGTTTCCGAGATCTGGTCTGCGCATGCGCGAAGCTGGCGTCGCACGGGCTCGGCGACCCGATAAAATTTGTATCCGGGGCAAGATACATTCACATACCAAATTTCAAGTCGATAGCTCCACCCGTTTCCGAGATCTCGTCTGCGCATGCGCGAAGCTGGCGTCGCACGGGCTCGGTGACCCGATAAAATTCGTATCCGGGGCAAGATACATTCACATATCAAATTTCAAGTCGATAGCTCCACCCGTTTCCGAGATCTGGTCTGCGCATGCGCGAAGCTGGCGTCGCACGGGCTCGGCGACCCGATAAAATTCGTATCCGGGGCAAGATACATTCACATAGCAAATTTCAAGTCGATAGCTCCACCCGTTTCCGAGATATCGTCTGCGCATGCGCTGCACGGGCGCCGAACGGGCTCGCCAATACGACAACGACGACCGCCTGGTCAAACTACACACACGTACCAAGTTTCGTCCCGATCGGTCGAGAATCGTAGATTTGTATTAATGACAGACAGACATACAGACAGACAGACAGACAGAGGTCTTCAAAATATATATGAGACTAGCCGATGAGCCCGACGTTGTCCGGGCTATTCAAAAACCAAATTTCAAGTCCGGGCTATTCACATACCAAATTTCAAGTCGATAGCTCCACCCGTTTCCGAGATCTGGTCTGCGCATGCGCGAAGCTGGCGTCGCACGGGCTCGGCGACCCGATAAAATTCGTATCCGGGGCAAGATACATTCACATATCAAATTTCAAGTCGATGGCTCCACCCGTTTCCGAGATCTGGTCTGCGCATGCGCGAAGCTGTCGTCGCACGGGCTCGGCGACCCGATAAAATTCGTATCCGGGGCAAGATACATTCACATAGCAAATTTCAAGTCGATAGCTCCACCCGTTCCGAGATCTCGTCTTCGCATGCGCTGCACGGGCGCCGAACGGGCTCGCCAATACGACAACGACGACCGCTTGGTCAAACTACACACACGTACCAAGTTTCGTCCCGATCGGTCGAGAATCGTAGATTTGTATTAATGACAGACAGACATACAGACAGACAGACAGACAGAGGTCTTCAAAATATATATGAGACTAGCCGATGAGCCCGACGTTGTCCGGGCTATTCAAAAACCAAATTTCAAGTCCGGGCTATTCACATACCAAATTTCAAGTCGATAGCTCCACCCGTTTCCGAGATCTGGTCTGCGCATGCGCGAAGCTGGCGTCGCACTGGCTCGGCGACCCGATAAAATTCGTATCCGGGGCAAGATACATTCACATACCAAATTTCAAGTCGATAGCTCCACCCGTTTCCGAGATCTCGTCTGCGCATGCGCGAAGCTGGCGTCGCACGGGCTCGGCGACCCGATAAAATTCGTATCCGGGGCAAGATACATTCACATAGGAAATTTCAAGTCGATAGCTCCACCCGTTTCCGAGATCTCGTCTGCGCATGCGCTGCACGGGCACCGCACGGGCTCGCCAATACGACAACGTCCACCGCCTGGTCAAACTACACACACGTACCAAGTTTCGTCCCGATCGGTCGAGAATCGTAGATTTGTATAAATGACAGACAGACATACATACAGACAAACAGACAAACAAACAGAGGTCTTCAAAATATATATGAGATGGTGGTGTGTGTGTGTGTTGTAAATTTGGATATAATATTTGTAAAAATAACTACTGTCAGCAAGATTATTCTCCATTTCTATTTTATCGCCACATACAGGAGTGTTTCACATCACTTTAAAAACTTAGGTGAAACATGTGCAACACTGGGTGTTTGTTTTCGTGAATTATGATGCAATTATGAAACAGACAGAACGGCCTTGATATAATAGTGCTATTGTTTTTGTTGTTGTTGTTGTTGATGATGATGTTGGAGATACTGTTTAATGCTGCACCAGCGCAGCTCCAGTCATGAAACTTAGGTCAGACGACGTGCAAGTGTACTCAAAATTACAAGTGTACTCAAAATGGAGTTCAGTGTAACGGAACGCTGAACTTGTCTCATCAACCAAATATTTTGAGTTATGTCACTGTTTTGGACAAGATATGCGTAAGTTTACCCCAATAAGACTTTGTTGCAACCGATAGCGCCCATGCAAGCGTGAAATTTAATCCAAGTTTAGACATGCATGGCGACGCGTAAAATCGGCTCCACGTGTTCTTCCATATTAATTATGTCGCCATAAAACATGATGGGCGAACAAAAGCTCTCGCTGACGGTGTAACTAGGCATAAAGTGTGGTGTTCTGGTTATCATGTGTCTCGCACCAGGATTGTCGCGATTTTCCTGTCGAGCCAGGTCGAGCTTGAAATTTTGGACCCAAAATACAAGGTTTTGTTGACAGTTAAGACGGAAACATGATATTTCGGTGCTG
The DNA here is from genome assembly GCA_032622095.1 of Siphonodentalium dalli. Lineage (NCBI taxonomy): Eukaryota > Metazoa > Mollusca > Scaphopoda > Gadilida > Siphonodentaliidae > Siphonodentalium > Siphonodentalium dalli. Next base: position 127,321,665 of record CP136069.1, on the reverse strand, counting down.
TGATAGTCGTCGTTCTCAGTGGAGGTATTGGAGCTTGTTGGTCACGTTAATGTCATCTTAATTTGCAATAGATTTTTAAATGGAAAGCATGCATGGAACACCCATGTGGTAACAGACCGCTATATAACGCCTATATTTTCCCTAAGCAACAAGCACTTTAGCATCGTAGGAGTGATTGGCGAATCCGTTGTGGTCATCAGGTTATGCATTGGAACGTTGTAATTGGAAAATATGCAACATACATGCATGCAGACGGCTATGATACGTCTGTTATATACGTAGTTTTATCTGTTAACCTAACCAAGGGAGATAATTTTCAATGCAACGCAAGCCCCAACACACACTATATATGGCATGCGTCCGTATAATTATGTTCCATTGCATTACTTCTTGTTTTAAATCAATCAAAGAATAGTCTTTGAAATGGAGGTAATTTAACTAGTATTTTTTTTGTTTTTTTTGTTTGTTGAGACTGTAGAAAGGTAGAAGAGAAAAAAGAGTGCGAAGTGAATGGTTTATGAATGTTGTGTTATTTAGTTATATTAAATATCCATTAGTTATAATAATAAATATAATGAAAATGAAATATTGGGTATATGTATTATTTATAATATATATAGTCCCTCATGTTGTTAGGTATATATATATATATATATGCTAATTACATAATGCAATATTTTAAATTTGAGGGATTATTAATTAGTGTTAGCATCGAGCTAGAATCTTAATTTTTTTGTATATTTACGTAACGTGATTATGTACGGCGTGGATGGGTGGTATACAATTCATTTTACTCACTATATGATTTAAATAAGTAATAAGTAAGCATACAATTAGGTAAGTCACACAACACGGCACATGTCTGGTCTGCATTCGTGTTTAAAACACAGATTTTACAATACTAACTAGTATTTATATGAGAATAATTGCTTGGATTTTTTAATTTGACAGGTTTATCATTAACACAATATAATACACAATCTACAGCTACAATCGGAAGCTCTGCGTTATAACGAAACTCCCCATTGTTTAGTTTAAACATATATATTTTATTTCCATATATATTCATGTACAAACAGTAATTGCGATTGGTCTCGTTTCAACATTATATTATGTCGGTTCATCGATTATATGAGGTGGTGTATGTATATATTACATGTTGTGGTGTCTCCATTGTATGAGGTGGTTTCTCCATTATATAAGCTGGTTTCACCATTATACGATGTGGTTTCGACATGATGTGATGTGGTTTCGACATTATATATAGATGGTTTCGTCATTATACGATGTAGTTTCGACATTATATGGTGTGATTTCGTCATCATATTTATGAGATGTTTCGTCATTATATGAAGCGATTTCAGCGTTATATGTATACAATATGTGGTCCTCAAAATATTCTGTTGTTGGAACTTGTCAAATAGAATATATTGGCCGATGTCCTGCAAAACTGGATTGCATTGGTCCGTTTGTTGTAACGCCTTCGTTTTCCACTAACTATTTTGGATCAACATAGTATAATGAAATATCGTATTATTATCCAACTAACACTATTTCCCATTGGGCAAAAGCCGCCACGTGATAATCCGGGAAACAGTCATATTGGACTCCCGAATGCCATATTGGACTCCCAAGTTATGCAATATGACTTTTTTTTTATCGGGACTCCGTGAAGTCACGAATTAACTATTGCGAAATTAATCAGTGAAATTGTGATGCGCGCGCACTGGTGGATTTAGCAGACGTTTTACTTCCGCATTGAGTTTTTTTCTTCATTTCTGTGTTTACTGTTCCAAATCATGCTTTCTGATGATCAAATACAGGCTTTAATAGAGTAATTAAGTTCCGACAAATACCAAAAATAACCACAAAAGTTTTATTCCTAAAATTTGAATAAACATAGAGATGGATAATAAACATGTAATTATACAATGTTGTGTATAGTACGAGTTTTTCTTGTATTCGTCCAGGTTGTGGTCAAAAGTCATATTGGAATCGACACTGAACGCATTAATTTGACATCAACTGATAAGATCAGCATATATGGACCAGGTTTTTTTAATAATTTATGAATTTTTTTTGTTACAATTTGTCTGGTTACATATGAATTCCCTGAAATAAAAACGAGCATTTTAGTAAAACATATATGTTGATATTTATCTATCAATTATCTGGCCTCATGAGAAATGTGTCATATATTGGGGCTGAGATCTTTTTATGAGCCAGCTCTCCCCTCATATAGTCCACCATCTGTCCCATGCCCTCCCGTGTGAATTAGTTCACCTGGGGAGATTGGGACAGAAGCTGGAAGAATGAACGGACATGTTATTTAATTATATTTAGCTGGTTTTGTTTTATTATGCAAGAACTTTTGGGTGAAAACTGCAGAGGTTGTAAATGAAGTAGATTTTTGGGGTTATTGTTTTCATAGGGAAATCTTATGTTGATTACCAGTTTATGGAAGTCAATGTAAATAATTATTTGACACTGTCCCACTTATAATCGAAGTTATTTTTTATATGGACTAGCTTGGTGAAGGCAATTAAGGGGGCGCGCCATTCATGAATGTTCAAATAATCTCAATTTCAAACTATAAATTTTAAGGGGAAAATTAGAACGTATCTCTCATAATGTGAGGGTAAACAGGTGTCGTACTATAGCACAAATTGGTTACAAGGATAATGATTTTTTCCTTCAAACTAATAGTTTGAGATTGAGATTTTTTGAAAATTCATGAATTCTTAATGTAGATCTATGTAAAAATATATAGTGCACTAATTGTTTGTTTTTGTTGTTACTTCTGCCTCACCACCACCCTTTTTTTTAAAACAAGAATCTACCATACCTGAGACCGAGACCACGTGTGGTTACCCTCGGAGAGAACCAGTCTACCGCCTTCGAGATTTAGCATGAGCATCGGTGTTTCCATGCTCAAACGGGGATTCCGTTTCAGCCTGATGTTCAATCGTCTGTTGTCGTGGTTCATGACATAATGCAATGTATCTGGAAGTTCCTCTGTGTGAATATGGCGCGTGGTTCTGGGTACGGCCTGCGACACCCTGACTGTATGTGAATCTACGGGGGAAAGAATTGTTATTTGTGTATTAACCTACAGTAATGAAGAGCATACACAACTTATAATTATTGTGGCACAGGCACTATGTCGTCTGCACACACAAACTAGACAAATATGGTAATCGTTTCGTTCGGGTTCCTAGTGAAGTTCAACTTTCCATTGTTTCCAAATGTCCAGCTGCCGCTTCGGTCCACTCCGCGACCAGAGTCTGGTTCCTACGTCATAATTTGCTCGAAATGGCCGCAGGATGTCTCAGCTTGAAGTCAGTTTTCATAGTATTCTTCACATATATATATATGTATAATTATAAATACATGTAGCTCAACCAAAATTATATAGAATGAGCCACAATGTCATGTCCCTGGCACAATAGACCCCACCACCCAACGACATATATATAAGACTTATATATATGTCATTGGGTGGTGGGGGTCTATTGTGCCTGGGACCTGTGGAATGAGCTATGTATAATGTCATAAGACATATATATATATGGATGAAAATCGGGACCGGTTTTCAAGCTTGATTTGGTTTGAGGAACATCTCAATGTACCATTCCGATCGACACATGGCCATTTCGATAAGAAATGAGAATTTGTTCACGCTCACTGAGTTAAGCAAATATGAAGCAATTAACACTCATACTGAGTCCGTGCCTCCATAACTCTGACATATATATATACGCCAGTACCAGTAATCGTATGGTCACAGATGCAATTTCGGAGGAAGTGCATTGCCATGTTTCCAGAATGGCAGATCAAGAATGTCGAAGGCAGTGGGTTCGAACCCATGTTCAGACTGATACGCTTCCTAACTCCCGGTGAAAGGGCTTCCTTTTTAAGGATGTCCCCGTAGCCGAGGTGGTTAGGTCGTGGATACGATCATCACAGTCTGGGCTAGACGAGGTTGGCGCGGGTTCGAACCCCGGCATGGATGAAAATCGGGACCGGTTTTCAAGCTTGATTTGGTTTGAGGAACATCTCAATGTACCATTCCGATCGACACATGAATTCGATAAGAAATGAGAATTTGTTCACGCAAATATGAAGCAATGAACACTCGTACTGAGTCCGTGCCTCCATAACTCTGACATATATATATATGGGTGGTTGGGTCTATTGTGCCTGGGACCTGTGGAGTGAGCTATGTATAATGTCATAAGACATATATATATATGTCGTTGGGTGGTAGGGGTCTATTGTGCCTGGGACCTGTGGAATGAGCTATGTATAATGTCATAAGACATATATATGTCATTGGGTGGTGGGGGTCTATTGTGTCTGGGACCTGTGGAGTGAGCTATGTATAATGGCATAAGACTTATATTTATGTCATTGGGTGGTTGGGGTCTATTGTGTCTGGGACCTGTGGAGTGAGCCTGTGTGTGTCTGTGGATGTTTTATAAATAGATAATTGGTTTTTCCCTTTTCCGGTTGTGACAATTCGCAGTTTGCGGAGATCTATTTGCGGAGTTCCCCGAATTCGCGGAGGTCGCCTAAATGGTCGAAATATGTTGATTTTAATGAGGGAACGGGTGCGTTTATGACAATTGATACGTATTTTAAACAAATAACGACACGATCATCATAATAGTGGTTTGTTCTATCAATCATATCATGATGATCATCATCATAATACGGAACAAGTCTTGCGACTTTTCGTCCCAATAACATTATTTGCAATGCTTGTTTACAAATATATGTATCGTCATTCGGTATTTACTTGTTAATTTACTTTAGCAAAAAGGGAAATAGTCTTCAACCAACTGATAGCCTGAAATTTAGAGACTTCCGGTGTGGTGAATTAGAAACCTGCAGTAATAAGCCGTAGTTTTTTGTTATAATTTTAAGGATTAGTTGTTTTAACGGAATTCTGAGGCAGTGCAATCATGTAACCAATGTATTTTACATTTTTTTTTATAATTTATATTTATGCGTAATAATATAATCTTGGTGGCGTTACCATTTCTGATTATGGTTTTCTTGTACTTGTATGGTGTGCATTTTACGAACATCTGGTATAAAATGGTTGATGTGTGTTTCGTGTTCAAAATCGGGACACAATCGATACATATTTCCCTTGTAATTTCAGTTATAAATATGAATGTTTTAACCCTTCCAGTGCCAAGTCCGATTTTTGTATCAACCCATATACCCTGTGCCAATGCATTCTCTTATATATGCGAGGCGACCTATGTCGCCTCGCATATATAAGAGAATGCATTGGCCTAACAATTTTTCATCATTTGGTATTATTTTTTACAATTTTAATAATTTTTTCTTATATTCTTTAACTCTTTCAGTGCCAGACTTATTTTGTAGGTTTAGTGCCAGGGAATCTTACGTTTTTCATGGGCATCAAAATTATTACTATGAATACTTGGTGATAGTTTTGAGTTATAACATGCCCCTAAGGTTTTATCCAGTTTTTAAATTCGCTATACCATGCTTAAGCTTACCCAAAAAAAATTCAACCCAAAAAAAAATAAAAAATAATAATAATAATTTTAAATTTGTTTATGGCCGATTTTACAGACCATAAATTAGGGTCGATGAGATCGGCCCCTGGCACTGAAAGGGTTAACGATCGACTTTGAATGACTGGTTTATCCCCACAGACAAATTTACGTCTATATATGTTTTAAACAAATTTAAAATCAAACCCGCTTTGGGTTAGAGACTTGATTAATGGCCACCAATAAAACAGATACGATACGATTTATTTGCATAAACACTGGTCAATAAAGGCAGTGAGCTAAAAAATAGAATGCATAATAAAACAATAATTAATAAATAATTACATGTGAACATAGCATGTCTATATAACTACATGTGTTTTATTGATGGCATGTATAATATTCATTTAGAACGCTTATCAAAGAAGCGCATGACCACTTGAATTCGTTCCCATGTTCTTCCCCAACACAGGTCTGCGAATCATCTGCAGCGGGCTCAGCAAAAAAGCTATATATTGCGTTCATCTGTGTATGGCCCTCTGCTTCCATCTCCAACGCTTGGAAAATGTGACCGATGTCACTTGCATACTTGCCGTGCATGGCTTTTATTCTATTTTTATTTGGTATGATTGTTTCATGTGTCTCCGCATTCGTGATTGACTGCCGACAAATCCCATTGTGCTACATGTATATATCTATCCCCGATCGTGCTATATCCATGTCCGACTGTGCTATAAAACTCAATTATGTTTGTTCGTTTGTTTATTTGTTTGTTTGTCCGCTTATAGGCAACCACACGACAGGACCGTCATAGCTAAAAATTGTATATTTGGGTAATTTGACTCGGTCTTAAAAAGATCAGATGAGACTCCACACGGAATTTAGTTAACAAGTTGCGCACATAGGAGAACAGAACGCTCTTTATTCATACAATATCAGGAATAAATCAACAGTGAAGGCTCTTTATCGTTAGTTTACACAGAGACCACACTCAACGTCACACACCACCTCTTCAATTTCCAGTTAGACTCAGCTTTGCAATGACTAGAATTAAGGTTCAAGGGCAATCCCTCGAGTTCACTGGACTTAATTTAATAACGTCGTGTTTCTCCCGTTGCCAGCTTTACGTTGGGTGCTCGAGGGTTGGGTAAAAAAAAACTATTCTCATCCGCGCAGCCGAATGAGAAAAAAAGTAGTCAGTCATTCATATTGTACAAGTTAATTTTAGCTATGAAAGGCGATGGCAAAAGAATACGATACCTTGATCACATGGAAGACATTTTTGTGCGTGCGGATTGTGAAGACAACTGAAAAACACAATTACCCGTTTCGAATTCTAAACTCCAATGTATGCACAAAAAACTACTTGACAATTTTTTTTTATTCAGTGGAATAGTGAGAAGTATCTCAATCGTCACGAGGAGAATTCTATCGTAACTTGAAAAAATGTCCTTCACTTAGCCGTTTTTATGTTGAATGTCCTTTTAATTCAATTATCTCGCTACAGAGAATTCGTACCTCAAATCTTAGATTAGGCGTTGAGACTATGAAGTGGGCAAAATCTAAGAACCAAAAGAAAGGGATGTCAACAATTGGCTCCTGTCAGTTATGTGGCGCCACCATGTGCGATGAATATCATTTTGTAATAGTTTGTCCCAAATTACGTGAATGCCGGATGAAAGTCATTGACGAATCGATCTGGAAAAATCCATCGCGAGAGTCTTTTTATGGTTTATTAAATTCTTCTGAAACAATGAAGCTCAAAAAACTTTCAAACTTTATAAAAATCGGATTGAAGCAATTTAAATAACTATTCAAATATTTGGCGAGCATGGTGTGTATATGTGTCTGCTTATGTATGTGTGAATGTATGTGTGAACATACAGACATACATATATGTGAAAATCACGTCGTATTTTATTCATTCATAGTACAACCATGCATATTATGTTGCTATTTTTATGGTTTCTACGTGTTTTAGACAAGCAAGTTTCATAAGGAATAACGAATGTGCCAATATATGTGTATGCGTGTATGTGTGTATATGTGTATATATGTACATGTATATACATGTATATTAATATATATGTATGTATATTGATATATATGTATGTATATGTATGAGTATGTATATGTATGCATGTGTGTTTATATGTATGTGATGATATGCATGTATGTGTGTGGTATATATATGTATGTGTGTATATGCAAGTGCGTATATATATATTATATAACTCAATTTCATTACAGATAATAATCATGTGCGTGATATTGGTAAATCGTTATTAATGACATCTTGGTTTCAAAAATAATGACAAAACAGCACTATATATTGATCATGATGTAATATACCTCTTGCACATGTGATTTCTTTTTTTTGGGTTCGATTAGAATCTTTAGATTGGTCTGTGGAAATTTGATTTTTCTATTCCGGACCAGAGACGTGGCGACAGGGGGGGGGGGGGTGTGGGGGTGTGTCAAACCCCCCTCCCAACTTTGGTCAAAATTTTCAACAGTTGGAAATTTCATACCTGCTAAAACATTATTTGGAAATTTCACACCATCAATAGGTTGAAAATGTTCTTGTAGTTTGTTTTTCAAACAATTTATTGGGGGAATTTATTGTTTTTGGACCAATATTTGCATATTTTCCTATTTTTGTCAAAATGTTTGACTGAAATGGTCATCAGTTGGAAATTTTCCAACCTTATGGGGGTGACAGGTTGGAAATTTCCAACAATTGGAAAGCTTGTGTCCTGGTCCCTCCCCCGTGGCCAGTCAAAAACTGCTAGTTAATTTAATAAAACAATATTGTCATACAATTGGTTAACATTGTCATTAGAATTGCTATCAGTTGGAAATTTCCAACTCAATAGAAAGGCTTGAGGCTAGTCTAGATGCTAGGATTTTGCGATTTTCTTGTTCGTGGCCAATAAAAACTGCTAATTAGTATAAGAAAATATTCAATAATTTTACTACAATTGGTCAAAGTTGTGGATTGAAATGGTCTTCAACTGGAGAATTTTCCAACCTGAGAGCATGAGGTTTGAACTTTCCAACACTAGGAAAGCTTCAGTTGATGCAAATCTAGATGCTAGGATTTGCGATGTTCTTGTATAGTTTTCAAAATTTTCTCACGCCGGGCCGAACAACCATTGTCAGCCGGTGTGTCCTGGTCTCTTGCCCGTATAAAATTTTCCAGGTTAAAATATTTGTTTGTTCTCATACTGGGAATAGAACCATGGTTTATTAATATACAGGATATTAGGTCTGAGCACTGAGGTGCAAGGGGGGGGGGGTGCAAATGGGATTATGCAAAACTTGTGTTTGGTCTGATTCTGATTCAAGGGGGGGGGGTGCAGTTGGAATTTCCCAAGGTGAACATCCCCCCCCAACGGAAACCCTCTAGCCACGTCCCTGTTCCGGACATGCATGATAATGCAAAATTGGATCGTAACTGATTATTGTCTGCATTGTTTTTTATCTATGTCTACTTGTAATTACAATACGTTCCAATATTCGGAACAAACCCTGGAAAGTTCTAGTTTGTATATAGTGTATATATACGTTTCCTCATGTACCATGTATACTGGCTGAGAATAAAGCATTACTTTTTAATTTAATGGAAGACCACCAATGTGGTGTACAAAGATGTTCTTTGAAACTGTGTAAATGTATGTCAAAAACACTTCAATTTGTTTCCAATCTTCTTTACCCGAGCAACGCCGGGTACCCCAGCTAGTATCACATATGTTAAGAAATGAGTAGTGCTTTTCGGAGCTGAGTGTTGAAGATGCGAACTAACTTGGTGTAAACCCGAGTGTTTTCAATTTTACAAAATGTGTAAAAAAAAAAAATGGCGCTTTCGGTGCTTAGACGTTATTGAAGTTTCTTCATTTAATTGCATACATTCGAGCGTTGTTTGAGCAGCTATTAAAAGTTGCAATATTCGGTGTTTTCGGTTTTGTGTGACTCGGCTATAGAGCTGTGACAAAGTTTAGTCACCATACGCTCACAGTTTCGATGAGCCGAGAAACAATTCTGGTAGTACAGACTGTGTGCAGTATATACATGGGGTCTGGAAAAACGTTGCAGACACGAGGCCCAAAAACTAAATTCCGACATCAAGCCCCCCCCCCCCACTTGCAAAATAAATATTGTTCCTCAGCTAAATTTGGGACCCACCCCTCTTAACCCATATTTGACACTTTTTAAAGTTTTTTATTTTTTTTTTTACTATTTTTGTCATTAGGAATACCATCCCAAATGTTCACTCTTGTTTCCAATCCTGTTCCACTATCTATTTTTCAAGTCACTAAATATATTGCCATCCTACCATACCATTTAGTCTTCGCCATTAGTATTGCATGACTATTGATCAAAATAAATGGCGTGAAACAATTCTATCCCAATCTGCTTCAATCATATTATTACAGGTATTTTATTCTGTGAAACACACTATGCGTATATAAACCTGCCTAAGCACCAAATCTAACCCGACATCATTTTAGCGTGTTATCTGATGTTATTTTTGTCAAACCCAGTGTTAAAACCAGATGAATTTCAGGTCCATTCCTTTGGTGGGAAATGGTATTGTATGCATGTGTGTATTGTTTGGCAATTTGGTAACAGATCGGTGGTCCAGCTGAGCCAGTTAGTTTGCTAGAAACTATGGTTTAATGTCTGGAAGGATGACATTTGAATTTCCAATCTGCCCGACAATCTCCCCATGAATGCTGACCACATAGTTTTATCCCAAAAAGGTGTGACAATTTATTATGGTGGAGTTTGGTGACAATTGGTCGTCATAATTAGTATGCCACAGCAAGCCATGTCGCCCGCTGCATATTCGCACAATGAGTCCACCAAGCTCTACCAGCGACGGTCGATATCTCAACGATGTATCTACCTGAATGTCTTGTCGCTGCTGATCCTCACTCAAAACGCAGTGTTATATTTTGCATTCTAACACACATGTCCACTTGATAAATTAATGAATAACCCATTTCTGTCAACAGTCATCATTGTTCTTACTAAGAACAAATCGCTCGTGTAATTTATCAGCAAATGTAAGTGAGTCAAACCTTATGCATAGAACTAAAGGTCGCAAAATAAAAAACCCAATTGGGGAACTGTCTTAATACTCATGAAATTAATATAAGTAGATAAACATGCATTGAGATCATATACAAAACGTACCACGAGCATGATATGTGGGTGAATGAGGAATTGCCACCAGGCCACGACCAAACAAAATTGTGCATGATCGATCGTGAAATTATATATATCGTAGCGTATACAATTTAGCAAAACGTAATGAGTAGAGATCAACCTTGGTGAAACGCAATGGGTTAATTGGTCCAGTAGACTCAATGTGCGGACACACAGCGGGCAACATGGCTGACTATGGCATATTAATTGTGACGACCAATTGTCACCAAACTCCACCATAATAAATTGCCACACCTACTATGCCATCGCTACTGCATGTGATACGTGTGTCCGCAGCCATTAGTTTCCGTATATTTTTAATTATATTTTTAGTTCTATCAGATGGTGTCAACAACATATTTAAATAAATCACAGACAAACCATATGTATAGCCCCCTAAAGTGAGATAAATGTGTCCTAATTCATATTGCTAAATGATAATCCCAGATAATATTAATAATTTAAATTAAACGGAAATCGTATGCCAATTTCAATAACTTCCCGGTAATAACAACGATCTAATATCGATAATATATAGAAAAATAAGTTATTTGAGTCGAAGATGTCTTCTGTAAACGTTCAGGTTAACAGGTTATCTTAAAATAAAAGTTAGTAATTTGTTTATATAAAGTAAATTTATTACAAATTTCCGTGTACAAGACGTACATTAATCAAATTAATTGATGAAAAGTGGATTGGGCAACGCGTGGAAAATATGATCGTGTACAAAATTATGTTGATACGGGTGTGAACTCAAGCCACTCACTGACTAGACTAGACTAGACTAAGTGACCATACAATAAGTTAAAGGTACTCAACCCGTAAAGAGGGTCCCCATCTCAACAGATTCCAACAACAACAATCCGATCAGAGGGTCCTATATTACTATTTCTTTGGCTTTGGGGGTAAAAAATATTTGATTCGAGTCGAGGAACCCATCAAACAAAGCTCAGAGTTATTAGATATTGATTTTTGAAAATTCTTATGTTCTCGAGATGAGTACTTATAACTGCCGTCAATTTGGTAACATGCTCGAGATTTTACGCCAAAATTCTATACAAACAGAAAAGGATGGATAACTCTATAATCAAGTGGTAATAATTGACTACGTACTGGGCCAGAAAGAATTCCCGATAATGAAAAATAATAGATTTCTAAAATCGATATCTAACAAATCTGAGCTTTGATGGGTGACTTCCTCGACTCGAATCAAATATTTTTGACCCCCGAAGCCATTGAAATAGTAATTGAGAGGAGTTTTATCGGGTTGAGTACCTTTAAAGGTACTCAACCCGTAAAGAGGGTCCCCATCTCAACAGATTCCAACAACAACAATCCGATCAGAGGGTCCTATATTACTATTTCTTTGGCTTTGGGGGTAAAAAATATTTGATTTGAGTCGAGGAACCCATCAAACAAAGCTCAGAGTTATTAGATATTGATTTTTGAAAATTCTTATGTTCTCGAGATGAGTACTTATAACTGCCGTCAATTTGGTAACATGCTCGAGATTTTACGCCAAAATTCTATACAAACAGACAAGGATGGATAACTCTATAATCAAGTGGTAATAATTGACTACGTACTGGGCCAGAAAGAATTCCCGATAATGAAAAATAATAGATTTCTAAAATCGATATCTAACAAATCTGAGCTTTGATGGGTGACTTCCTCGACTCGAATCAAATATTTTTGACCCCCGAAGCCATTGAAATAGTAATTGAGAGGAGTTTTATCGGGTTGAGTACCTTTAAATGAGTATGTCGGATTATAGAGTATGCATATAATATAACATTTATTTAATACATTTGCTTGAAAACTGTACAAAAATTACTCTACGACGATAGTTCTATTTTGCATTCCGGCTAATCTGCCGTATGTAACATTACTTCGTACTCAACAGATATTCAAATAATGGAAATTTGGTTACCTTATTCTACGAAGTAGAAACTGTAGAGACCAAACAACAACATTTGACTACAGTATCGTTTTAAATGTTAAAAGTGTGACAGCATTTACCGTTTATTATTAAAATACTTCTGTTACTATAGGAAAATATTATTGTTCTCCAATTATGTTCTATGTTATATGCAGGACACAGATGTGGCTATTTTTAGAACAGTACACTGAAAATATTGTTGACTAATATGTCTACTCAACAAGTTGAGTAATAGTTTGTTGGTCGGTTTGTATTCAGCTGTTGAGTATATTTCACCAGTACGAAATGGTAGTAATTTCGAGATGTTTAATCTCCGTTTCAACATTATTTTTGGATCTACAAATGCAACATTGAGAAGGGAGGAGATGGTCGATACGTCATAGGTTCGTCACCTCACTAAAGAGTAAATATTTTGAAGCCGATATTCTAATTTCATGGACACCACAAACATGGCGCCTGACGCAATAATTAAGATTACTAGACAGAACATTAGTTTTATCACGATACAACCCAATTATTGACAACTCCCCTCCACTGTCATCAGCTCGCGACTTCATCTGCCCCCTCTGGTATTCAAGATTCTCCTCCCCCTAACTCTCTCTCTCTCTCTCTCTCTCTCTACCCCCCTATCTCTCGCTCTATCCCTCTCTCTCTACCCCCCCTCTCTCTCTCTCTATCACCCCTCTCTATCTCTATCCCCCATCTCTCTACCCCCTCTCTCTCTCTCTATCCCCCTCTCTCTCTCTCTATCCCCTCTCTCTCTCTCTCTCTCTCTCTCTCTCTCTCTCTCTCTCTCTATCCACTCTCTCTATATATATATATATCCCCCCTCTATCTCTATACCCCCCTCTCTCTCTCTATCCCCCCTCTATCTCTCTCTGTCTCTATCTCTCTATCCCCCCTCTCTCTCTCTATCCCCCCTCTCTCGCTCTCTATCCCCTCTCTCTCTCTCTCTCTCTCTCTCTCTCTCTATCTCTCTCTCTCTCTCTCTCTCTCTGCCCCCTGCCCCCTGCTATCCCTAACACAACTTCTCCCTTTTCTTCCACCCCTAATTCAAATATAGTTATATATCTCCATCGCCCGTCTGACCTATACCCATTCATCCCTCACTTATTGGAGACGGGAGATATAGCGAAAGAGGAGAAAACTTCATATAAGCCCTTGTTGATCATCGTTTCCATACATTTCGGGCGCGTACACATGGCCAGCAAGAAAATATCAGGTATGTCCCATGTGACTTACTTGACCAATGAAATAAATAATACCGGAAAATATCCGACGAAGGCAGCGCGCTGATATTTTATCGCAAATTGGTGATATGTGTTCACCTTGATAGGTGGCCATCGGTATCCGTTAACTAATCTCGCAGGGATCGATATGATCGTAACAATTCAAGCACTCGAGTTTTGATCCATCAATAGTATCGTCTGTTTCAACATACTACGTATTTCCATTTTATATTGGTTGTCAGAACCGCTGATGTATTATATATACATGCATATACGTGTGTACAGAGGCATGGCTATAGGGGGGTGGGGGCTTGGTGTGTCTCACCCCCCCCCCAACTTTGGTCAATATTTTCAACAGTTGGACATTTCATACCTGCCAAAACATTAGTTGGAAATTTCACACCAACAATAGGTTGAAAATGTTCTTGTAGTTTGATTTTCAAAAAAATTCTTGGGGGAATTAATTGTTTTTGGACCAATATTTGCATATTTTCCTATTTTTGGTAAAAATTTTGGTCTGAAACTTTCCAACCTCAGGGGATGACAGGTTGGAAATTTCCAACACTTTGAAAGCGTGTGTCCTGGTCCCTCCCCCGTGTCCAGTCAAAAGTAAAAAAACTGCTAGTTAATTTAAGAAAACAATATTGTCTTACATTTGGTCAACATTGTCATTGGAATTGTCATCAGATGTAAATTTTCCAACCTAAGTGGGGTGTCAGGTTTGAAATTTCCAACTCTAGGAATGATTGAGGCTAGTCTAGATGGTAGGATTTTGCGATTTTCTTGTTCAGATTACAAAATTTTCGGACACCGGGCCGAACCATGGTCTAATATTAGGCCTAAGAGCACTGAGATGCAAGGGGTGCAAATGGAATTATGGAAAACTTGTGTTTGGTCTGATTCTGATTCAAGGGGGGGGGGGTGCAGTTATAATTTCACAAGGTGGACACACCCGAACGGAAACCCTCTGCGTGTATGGGGATGCTTTATAATTTGGTACCTCACATGCCTTGATTTAGTTGTTTTACTTTAATTTGGACTGTATGCATAGAGGGGATGCATAGATGAACCAAACCAAATTTTTGACCAAAAGTAGAAAGATGTGCAACTAGTTACACTGGTTGGAATATCAAGTAATGAGAACATACATCAGAGCTCACCGCGTCCCTGAACACACATCCCTACTCCAACGACGAGGGCGCGTTCCTTTCTCGTTAAAATAGGTGGCATTTTAAATTGTCCATAACACTTTATAACGTCAACGTCAAATAACCCGCCGCTTTCTCACGGGCGTAATCTTTGCAACAAGAAAATATCAGAGCACATTTGTACCTGATATTTTCTTGCAGATATTTTCTTGCAGCTTCATGTGTACGCGCCCTAACTCTTCTATTTTGCATATGTGTCATCTATTATGTTATTTGCGTGGATTTGGAAATAAAAATATGTTTACACTAATCCAGACATATGAACCATAGGAATAAAATTATATTACAAAACATTTTAATTTCTTCCAACATACCATTATCGGATACACTATCGGGAATTTCAGAAATTTCTCAATATTTCCAATTCTGATTCTGTCGCTGATTATGGATATCTATTTACATACTAAGTGTGATTATCACTAAATCCAGCATTCTGATTGGTCGGCGCCCACGTGGCTAGTTGCAATTATTTCTCGGTGAACGCACAACAGCTCATAACTGCAGCCTCATAATTACATCGACGCGTCATAGGTTTGGGAAAGACGAACGCGTAATGTTTTGGGCGCATTTGGACTCGCGCAGGATTGACTTAATAAATCATCGGGTTTCAATATAAAGAGAAATTGTTCCTGTTAACTTTTGCCAAGGGTGCTAAGGGATATTTTGGGCTGGTTTTGTCACGATACATTTTTCGATTTAAATACATTTACAAAAGTGGCTTTTTCGCTAAATGTATATAAATATAAGGATTAACTGTCATGTGGACTGTTTTTTTATGGAGATGTAACCGCGAGGTGAGTGGTCATAACTTGTATGTAAAACCCTTCACAAATAAAAACAGTCCACATGACAGTTAATCCTTATATATAATCCAGTTCAGTGTCGAGAATTCTTCCAACAAATAATGCTAGCCAACCTCTTTTCTTAACTAAGAAAGTTACATTTTTTTTCAGTCAACAGTTACTGTTGACCAAAATCAATCGGTTGTTGGGTAAAAATGTTTACCGCCCCCTTTAATGTACCTGTAATTATCTACATATTTCTGTTATCTCCAAAAACTCACGAGATGGAACAAAAGCGAGTATATAACTTGAATCGTATTTCTTTCGACACAAATAACTTCTTTTTTTCTCAGCAGAGACTCTCGTTCATTTCGATTCACACACCATTTGAAAAACGGAACGTCTTAACAAAAACAGTAGGTGTCAGATTGTTGTCAGGAGAAATTCATTTCCTTGAAGTGAAATTCAATACATCTGAACAGGAATGAATTTCGCTCAACATAAACTAAATCCTCACCATAAATTCAAATTGGCCGACAAACATTAATTAGTTAATAATATCTGTTTTGAATTTTTCTACATTAAACATTTACATTTAATTTCTGTCTTGACAATTTTAGATTCTAGTTAAACAAAGAGTTCTCTTATATAGTAATTCCCCGTTTGGAATGCAAGTTATCTTAAGATCAATAGAATTTATCTAAACAGGGATTGAGTATCTCTGCATGAACACAAAGTTGGATATCTTTTAATTGAATTCCTCTTAACAGAAATTCAATTAACGTCAAATTATTTAATATATATATTTATATAAAATAAGCATTTACCCAGATTTGTTTAAAAAATCACGGATATTATAGTTTCGTTTCAAATATGGCAATAGATATTATAAAAACGCACAGCCGTGTAATTGGAACGTATCCAAAAACCGACCACGGATATTTCACCATCTTTGAATCCTTAAAATATGAGATATTTCATAACTACTACCGATAAGTTTTGCATGGACATTCCACTTATAAAGGTGTGCCACGGTTCCAAACTTCCAGTTACTACAACATATAATATAATTAATTCTTTTGCTTTTTTCCACTGCAAAAATGTTTAACAACAAATGTGGTACAGTAAGTAGACCAATTAATGAAAATAAATAATTTCATTGTTGAAAATATTAACTAAGTATATAACTATTGGCAATAGAAATTATAAAAACGCACAGCCGTTTAATTGGAACGTGTCCAAAAACCGACCACGGACAAATTCCCAAGTCATCCGATATTTCACCATTTTTGAATCCTTAAAATATGAGATATTTCATAACTACTGCCGAGAAGTTTTACAATGACATTCCACTTTTACAGGTGCAACACGGTTCCACACTTCCAGTTATTACAACATCTACAATAATTCATTCTTTTATTTGTTCCACTGCAAAAATGACTAAGAACAAATTTGGTATAGTAATTAGACCAATAAATGCAAATAAATAATTTCGTTGTTGAAAAAATTAACAAAATAACTATTGACGTCCCTCCAAAACATTGGAACTGTGTCAAATAATATAAATGGATAGAGCATTAAATATGAAACAACGTCTTGCATGCATGGGGTACTTATATTGTTCCAATTGTGTTACTTTTGACATTAGAATCTAAATATGACGTAAAATATGTTTCACAAAAAATACGATCCATTGATACATCTTTGTAAATCCTTTATAAATTGCTTACCAACACAGATAAAATATAACGCGACACATAGGAATCTAACTATGAGAAGTGAATCCATCCCGACCAGCAGAATGAGAAGTCGCTCGAGTTTTCAGAAGTATACAGTGAAATTACGAAAGTGATTAATATATAAACCCAAACGTATAATAATAAAGCCACCGGTGCGTAATCTATATGGCTGAGTAACCAGCAAAATATCCGTGAAAATTAAATCATTAACTTCATTGAATTTTAATTCTGGGTGGTTAAATTTAGATAAAGTATTTCTAAAATTTAAATTTGACACTAACGTATACGACAGACAGGATGCAAGCCATCAAGCTTGTTACTTTATCCACCCTGACTTAAGTTGACCTCTCACCCCGTAAGCATATTTTGCTTATTAGACGCATCATTTCATGATTGCACGCTTTTAATGACCATAGATTGTGTGTTCTCGGAATGGTTATAGATTCGCACTGGAGCTAAATGTTCATTAAATATTATTTTAACAGCAGGAATTCAATTCAATTCAGTTGCGCAAATTCACATTTAGGTGCAGCATATGATGTCACAATTGTATGGTTTATGTCACTAAATATGTGCGTTGTATATATTGCCAACATTCATTTCACACACCCATCCATATATAGGGTCCCCGAAACACGATGTCGGCGTCATGAACACCACGGGAGCCCTAACAAAAACTCGAGGGCCCTCTCTACAAGAAAGTTCAAAAGAAACACACAAAAACCGGACAAAATGTTAAAGGTACCCAATCCGATTAAACACCCCTAAACTACTATTTCTTTGGCTTCGGGGGTAAAACATATTTGATTCGAGTCGAGGAACCTACCCATCAAAGCTCAGAGTGATCAGATATCGATTTTTGAAGTTTGTTATTTCAATTGTTTGTGGCCTAGAAACACGCCGTCAAAAGGATGGTCTCGGTCAAAATTGCGGATGAAGATGGATAACTCTAAAAACAAGTGGTAATACGGCAAAATTTCGTGAATACTCAAGTGATAATACGGCCATATTTCGTTGAACAAAATGTTGATAAATTTGATACCATAGTTGACAGTGGTTAGCATTATTTTGTTGCAATTAAAGGTACTCAATCCGATCAGACGCTCCTAAATTACTATTTCTTTGGCTATGGGGGGGGGGGGGTAAAAAATATTTGATTCGAGTCGAGGAACCCACCCATCAAAGCTCAGAGTGATCAGATATCGATTTTTGAAGTTTGTTAATTTTTGGAGATGTGGGCCACCTTGTCACATCCACGGGGGACCATCTAGATGACACCAAAGGAGTCTAACTAGGGTAACGTTTTACGAGAAAGGTGCGGGTTAGAATTTTATATCGTGACGTTGTTGTTGTCAGGGCAGGGCAGCAAGTTTTTTTTGTTGCAGATTTCCATCAAATTTATACAAAATCATCCCCATGGTATGAGGAATCAAATGGTGTGGTTTAAAGATCTCAAAATTAGTGTGGCCGTTCGAGTTATGGGTGCCCGGAATTGGGAAGGGCACCAAAATTGACAAAAATATTTTTAGCGCCGATTTCCACCAAATTGATACAAATGATGCAATGTATCCTATTTTGTGATTTAAAGACGCCAACTTGGTGCCGTTTGGGTGAGGGTCCTAAATTTTATAAGTATTTGTTTAGTCGCCGATTACCACCAAAAAAAAAAACATTCTTCTCCATGATATGTGGAATCTAATGGTGTGGTCTAAAGATGTCAAAAGTGGCACCGTTCGAGTCAGGGGTGCACGGAAGGAGAGAGGGGCACCAAAATTGATCAAATTTTTTAGCGCCGATTTCTACCAATTTGATACATATTCATTTTTCCATGATACGAAGTATCTAATCGTGTGGTTTAAAGACGCCAAATTGGTGCCGTTTGGATGAGAGGCACTAAATTTGATAATAATTTGTTTAGTCGCCGATTGCCACCAAACTTATACATACTCATCTCCATGATATCAGGAGTCTAATTGTGAGTTTAAAGGTGTCAAATATGTTCGAGTTAGGGTGCATGGGGGAGACCCGGGAGAGGGACACAAAATTGATAACAATATTTTTAGCGCCGATTTCCACCAAATTATTACACATTCTTTTCCTTGACATAAGTAATCTAATCGTGTCAAATATAGTTTCTTTAAGAAATAACTCTCGTTTCTATTAAGGTTATGCAGTTAAAACCGAAAAGCTCGAAGAAATTTAAAATTCGATAATGCGCGTATAGAACCACCAAAAGTAGAACTACTGCTCGATATAATCCATTTTTGATTTCAGTAAGGTCTATATTTTGATAAAATACTATAAGAAACGCTGTGTTTCACACACATATATATATATAAGAAAAATTTGAATTTTACGAAATTTCACGTCTCGCCATGTTAAGTTGTTAATTCCATATTTTCTTATTTTCAAATGATAATGACCACATTTTGGATATAATTTAAAGAAGAAACCCATTGATTCGCCTGTAGGTAGTAAAGAAAGTGATAAATCTGGGAATTTTGCATGGACATCAGGTACCATTAGGGGGTCAGGTGGTCTAAAGCCCCTCTCCCCACAATTTTGAGAATATTTCCGACGAAAAAGACACATGAAGTTGAAGAGACACCTGTGTTTATCGTTGATCAGATCTGATCGGCGTTTCAGCGTTTTTGATTACCTTGTCGCAACTGATCACGCATCGCGCGGCACCGGACAGCTGTAGTTGCACGTGGGATTGATATTCAACGCGGTGACACAAACCCTTGTTAGTTTTAATTACCGTGTTTCATTTCTTTCCAAATGTTCCAGCTTGTTGATTTTTCTGGTTACTTGTGCACTGAATATTAGCATCTGGTACGGTATTGACAATACAGTCATACCCGAAGCAATTATGATGCCGAAATTTCATGCTAAATGGCAGGAGTATGAACAGTTTCCATGTACATTTTTTAGGCACGTGGTATAGGCATGGTCGCTCGGCGCTGCTGTCATTTTTGTAGCGGGGAAAGTAATACAAAAATTTAGGTTACCTAAATTACCTTAATGGCAAAGTGTTTGTCAGCCAATTTGTTTTAATGTATTCCGTGGATTGACGTCTTATGATTAAATTATTCTGAGATAATCCGAGGATCCTTCAATACTGACATCTGGCGAGGGTAAATCTTCCTGATACAGAACATTTCTGTCATTCTTTTAGAGCAGACTCATACACTTAAACTCTCGCTTTGTGTCGGGCACAAATAGCTGATATTATTATAGCAGCATTTCGTTTAAACTGAGAATAATTAGCCATTATAGCACCATGAACAGAGGAGCACATGGACATTTCCTTAAAACAACTGTATCTTCGTGAAGATATGATAACCAGGTGTCCTCAAAATCTTAGTCTAACTTACTAGATTGATTCATACATCTCTATGTAACACCCAATTGTCGTCTTTTATTTTTGTGAACTAATGTGCTTAGGATGTTCATGTTTTGATGCCAATAAAAATATTATTTTTTTTAAACATCAATTCCAACAACGTCGACTGTACGATTAAACAAATGACAAATGTGTACGTGTAGTTGTTTTATATAAAAAAAATACCTCTTTATTGGTTGGACGAATTAATCGCGACAATGACAATCACTCGGACAAGATGAGCCACTACTTATAACCCAGTTATAACGAGAGGCCGATCATGATCGGCAGATGTTTAACCCATACCTTGGCGACAGAGATGAGCTATTTTCATATATCCTTACCCCATCCTTTTCATGAGTGCAAAACTTTAAACAATTCACACCTTACTATTAATTCACAAGTGAAATCACACTTATTGGGCACCTTGCTCACATTAACACAATGTTAACAGACGTGGCTTTGATTTCAACCTATTAGTGACTCCAACACAGATACATGTATGTCTTATAGAGTTATAAGTCTAATTAAGCTCAATCCATAGTCGGAGAGAAGCACCATAGCTGTTAAATATCAAATAGTTAAGAAATTAGGTAGATAAACATCATAGCAACTCAATTTATCTATTTATTACATTGGAACATGAGACATTACATATTGTGTGGGTTTTTTTATTATCATTGCTATTTTTTGGTTTATAATATCTTGTGTCAGCTGCATATTAAAAATTCATAGCAACATATTAATATTTCACCACTAAAAAACAACCAATACCTGATCAACTATAGAAGTGAGGGATGTATAGACCTGGATATAAAATATGATTGCTAATGATTGGATATAAATGTTAATTTTCTTGTAAGTTGATCATTAGAAAGATATGTTTGTGAACAGTTTAAATATAATTAAAGTTAAGGTTAATATTATCACAACCATTCGATCGATACCAAAATCTATACAGGTGAAGAATGTGTCATGATTATCACAGATGTGATTATTTATAGAGTAATCATGCAAAAAATATTTAGCTATCACATTGTGTCAACAGGATTGGTGAAGGATGTTAATATATTTAAACAAATAAACCAAATGACCCTCACTATGCAGGTTAGAGGTGTGTTATCATAAACTGTGCCAGAACTATAAACATAATCAATGGAAATATTTGAGTTATCAAATTGGATAGTAAGGGGTTTATCTTACCCAAACTAATGAACTGATAAACACAGAGTAGTCAACAAAAAGCATGTCATTGGATTTAGAAACCCATACAATAAGTCAGTCTCAAGAATTCCAGCACTGTTAATATTATCCTGTAGCCCAAATGCAATTGAGGGAATTTCAAAATAAGACATATCCTCTAATGATGAATTTCAATTGGTCATTTCTTGAAACACTGACTGAACCTGGCTCAAAGTTAAAGTGATAATTTAATATATGTCTATCAGATAATATGAGTCAATCGAATGGGTTAATTTTAATCCCAAATCCATGCAAATTAAAAGTGGATCACCATCAACATGTACATAGAATAGGAGAATGATCAAATAAAAAACATCAGAAGACCATATGATGTGTGCAGAGGGTTAATCATTTTCAATGACATCATATGATGGAACTAAGGAATGTTGTATTAATTATTTTCTAAGTTATAACAACAGTGTCTCTGTAAACAATAATGCCATGAACTGCATGGTTTCAACAGAGAACAGAACTGAAATAAAGAGTCTAACATCAATCAAAGTTTGACAGATGTTTATATTAAGTCTGCAGCCACCAGTGGAACTATCAGGTCACTGTGTCCAAAGCAATAAATTATCTCATTCCAATAACACAGGTGTGTGTTGTGTCTTGTTCTATTCAAATTTAATAGTGTATGGAAAAGATGTATGAATTATAAAGGGCCATAACTCTGTTAATATATACCGGATCAAACCCATATTCGCACTTGATCTGTATTTAGGGGTCAGAAATTCATATACCAAAATTGGTGTCGATCAGATGAAAAATGTTTGAGTCATCTTGGCTTGGATGAATTCTATTTAAAAACAAGAGTGGAAAGGGTTAACTAAACAATACCAAAATCCATACAGATGAAGAACGTGCTAAGAAAGACCTAGGTAAGAAATATGAGGCAGATCAGAAGAAAATTGTTTGACTTTGATACATCAGATAGCATTTGTGAGCAGGGTTAATTATTTTCTAAACCGATCAACCAATCGATACCAAAAACTATACAGGTGAGCCATGTGTCATCATAAACCTGCATATAAAATATGAACACAATGGGTAAAAAAATACATGAGTTATGGCATCAGATAGAATATGACCAGGTATGGATGGAAAGTGTTAATCATTTCTAAACTGACCAACCGATCGATACCAAAAACTATACAGGTGAGGGGTGTGTCATCATAAACATGCACATAAAATTTGAACATGATCCGATAAAAACTACTCAAGTAATCGAATCGGATAGCAAGTGTCTACGGACAGACAGACGGACGGACGGACGACGGATGGTTGATCCGGACGTCGGCATTATGTGTACCATACATGGTATGGGTACACATAAAAATGACTTTTTTGGAGCAAGAGTATCCTCTATTCACACCAAATGTCCACATCATACAGAGGATTTCACATCTCTTTAACCTGGGCAACGCCACGTAACCCTGCTAGGATGAGATAAAATATGATTAAAATTCTATAATTCATCACCATTTAGAACGTCTGTGTCTCAGAAGGTGCCCATAGAGGAATAGAAAATAGCTGAAATCACAGAAACATTTCCCCCGTCTCGCTTGCAGAATGCAATAGAATTGAAACTAAGATACAGAGTTATTTCCATTCCATTGAAAAGAGTAGACTTCGCTGAAACTTAAGCACAGAAAACACGTCGATATACCTCAACAAAAGCAACATGTTCACAGCATAATATTTACATACTAAGTGTTGTCATCACTAAATCCAGCATTCTGATTGGTCGTCGCCCACGTGGCTAGTTGCAGTTATTTCTCGGTGAATGTGCAACGGCTCATAACACCAAGCTCATAACACCATCGATACGTCATTGGGTTTGGAAAGACGAACGCGTAATGTTTTGGGCGCATTTGGACTCGCGCAGGATTGACTTAATACATCATCGGGTTTCAATATGAAGAGAAATTGTTCCTATTAACTTTTGCCAAAGGTGCTATTGGGTATTTTGGGCTGTTTTTGTCACGATACACTTTTCGATTTAAATACATTTACAAAAGTGGTTTTTTCGCTAAATGTATATAAATATAAGGATTAACTGTCATGTGGACTATTTTTATGGAGATGTAACCGTGAGGTAAGTGGTCATAACTTGTATGTAAAACCCTTCGGGTTTTACACAAGTTATGTTCACTTACCTCACGGTTACATCTCCATAAAAACAGTCCACATGACAGTTAATCCTTATTTACACCGGGGTAAGTTGATGATACAGTGTTTTGGAGCTTCTTCTGTCAAATGGAATATAATATGGCATATATTTTATAAAATGTAATCTGGTGGTAGGGGTTCCAAAATTAAGTGGGTCTTTAATATAAATCAGGATTCTGCCATGGGGGGTCTACTGATCTTTTAATTAACCTCAGTTAACCTTACATAGACAATAGTCTTATCAACAAGAATATATCATTTAGAACAGATTTAGCTCCCTGTAGGGGGTTCTATATATGGTCTGAGGTTCCAATATCGGTTCAAATGCAGGCTTTCTGGCAGACATAACTCGAAGTTGCCAAGTTTGTGTTTGTTAAATCACTTGATAAAGTGGCGAGTGCCGAATGCAAAACACCCGAACAAAAACAACTTTACATTTTTGTGTTTTTCCATTCGTGTGCAGTACTATACAACTGTTAAAGGTACTCAATCCGAACAGAGGGACCTCATCTCAACATATTCCAACAACAACAATCCGATCAGAGGGTCTTATATTACTATTGCTTTGACTTTGGGGGTAAAAAATATTTGATTCGAGTCGAGGAACCCATCAAACAAAGCTCAGAGTTATTAGATATTGATTTTTGAAATTTGTTAGTTTCTCGAGATGAGTACTAATAATTGCCGTCAGTTTCGTAACCTGCGCGAGATGTGTACACCAAAACACAATTCAAACAGACAAGGATGGATAACTCTAAAATCAAGAGGTAATAATAACGCAATTCTGGGCCAGAAAGTATTCCCGATAATGAAAAATAATAGATTTCTAAAATCGATATCTAACAAATCTGAGCTTTGATGGGTGACTTCCTCGACTCGAATCAAATATTTTTGACCCCCAAAGCCATTGAAATAGTAATTGAGAGGAGTTTTATCGGATTGAGTATCTTTAAGAACATGGGGCTAATCACTAGACGGGACTAAAACAATATTATATCAGCATTATCGTTTCTGGGAATGTAGTTATCAGTTCTTGGGCTCAATGAATACAAACAGTTTTTAAATAGTTTATACCCCACTTATAATAAGATTACAGTTCGGCAATTCATACCTAATACATGTTGCTCATGACAACGTATCGAAACTGTTTCAGGGTTAAATTGGACAATTTACCTCAATAACACTCGATATCGTGGCCATCAACCATTGCAAGATTGACGGCATTTTGAAAATTCAAATAGCCAGTATGACCGAAGGTTTTATTGAGTAAATTAGAAAGATGGGGTCGAAGTGATACCTGTACGATATATAGTTTTCTTACATTGTTCTCTTATATTTTTAAGTGGCAATTTAATTTTTATTATTTTTAATTAATAATAAAGGCATGGCCTGACTCAGTTTCATTGTTATGGAACCTCATCGGCATAATATGGATTTAGCCCGTAAAATGATTAGTCCCATGTGCATGAGTAACACAAGTACTGCACAAACAGAGTAACGCAAAATGTAAACATGGGGCTAAACCAATGCAGTTCCATTTCATCCCTCCAGACATCAAACCAAAGTTTCTAGCATACTGACTCTGGACATCGGATCAGTCACTACACTGCTTCACGATACACACAATCAATACCATTTCACACAGAAGCAATGTACCTGGAATTCACATGGGCCCCATGTAGTTTCATGAAAGCAACTTACGACATATATAGTTGGGACTTAAGATGGTCTTACGTTCCAAACTCAAGTCATACATGTAAGTGTGTTTCACGAACAAGGTCCTTACTTAAGGCGGTCTTAACTTTAAGTCTGATGTAACGACTGGGTCCAATTTCATGAAGCAAGGACTTAAAGGTACTCAATCCGATTAGACGCTCCTAAATTACTATTTCTTTGGCTTCAGGGGTAAAAAACTTCAAGGAACAAAGTTATATTTAAAACGTATTTACAGGGATGTGTCTAGAATGTCTCCATTGATGTGTAATACTGGAATTTATATAACTGCACCTCCTTTGAACAATTTCCTTAAACTTGGGAAATTGTATTTGCATCCTCTATCCACCTGATGGAAATTTCTAATCGCTAACCGGACACAACTGTAAGGTTAGGAATTTCCAACTGATGCCAATTTAGTCACGACTAATTTCACACCACTATAAATAGTGGTTGAAATATTAAACTATGAAATCATTTGCAACCTATTTTCGATGCGAAATTTCCAACTGCATGATGGTGTGTTAGGCTTGAAACTTCCAACCAAATGTTGAATATTTTTACCAAAGTTTGGGGGGGGGGGGGGGGGGGGGGGGGGGGGGGGGGGGGGAGGGGTCGTGTCACCGCATCCGTGCGTATATAGAACTCATTTCGTCAATGTTTTAATGTTTCTCCAGCCGCAGGATACATGCAAGTTGCATGGAGGGGTGTGGCCACTTACAATATTGTTCAGCCTTATAGCAGAACATTCCGCAAAAATATAAATTGAATTAATTTATGCGTGAGAAAACGAAGTGGCATTGACGAAGTTAGTTCAATATACAGCTTTTTCATCGAAATTAGTTTTATTTTGTTTGACCCCCCCCCCCCCCCCCCCCATTTCCCCACACAGAAGAATGTCAATTGCAAAAGTATCGTGTTGTGGTTAAGAGAGTCGCGCTCGTGTTATGTAATTTAGCAATCAACGGACAACTAGATAATTCGAGCGTTGGTACAACTCGCACCTACTCTGTAATTGTCTGTTGTTCAATGCTCGAATGCTGGTTCGTTGATTTCTTGGTAAGACAACCCAAGCGCAGTGTCTTAGCCATTAAGAGCCATCAAAAGAACAAAAGAAAGTAGGGTCTGTATCGTCTAAATCCCCAAATTGGCAGATGACACATTGCATAATCGAGGTTCCCAATGGGTGTACATCACCATTTCATTACATTTTGAAACTTCAATCTTCAGTCATGTTACCTCTGTGACCTAATTTTGCAACATATTTTCTGAGCCGATAATAAACGCTGTTAAATCTTGACTTTAATATATTAATCATGCAATTTATCAGTTCCCCTTTAAGTCAAAGGTGCCTATCCCATGACATCTCCTGGCCATGTGACCATTGTGTACCAATTTTCTACATACATTCTAAGCTGATAAAGAATGCTCTTTATTGCTTATAAGTAGCCCTTTAAGTTGTCTTAAGTTAAAAAATGATGGCTGACAAACATGACATGCAGGAAAATATCATCACCGCTGCAAACAATATAAAGAAAGCCGGCAAATGGTGTGCAGAGTTTGTCCAGAATTTATGACAGACACTACTGAAACGACATCTGTCTTTAGAGAAGATAACGCATTATATCAGTAAAAATATCGCCTTGACAACCTTTGGGAAACGCGCTATATCTAAGGTTTTCTTTTAACAATTGGCCTGGAATTTTCCATGTGGTATTCTAAGATGTGCCTCAGGACATGGACACAATCAGATATGAGGGTGATATTTTATAAATGTGCCAAAATCATGACAGATAAACACACTGCTGCACACACACCCTAACAAACATTTGGCTTTTAGAAAGATAGATGAAACACACTCAAACTGCATTAATTTCCACTCAAACAACCAAGTGGAATGGATAAGAAACTGTATGATTTTCCAGCTGTACACACTGCAAAGACCTTGCAGGGCTTTAAAAATATGAAGATAAAAATAGTGATGTTTTATTCATACACATTTTTACACTTTTACATTCACATACATTAACATTTCAAGTTTAATGTAAATACAATATCAGGTGTTTCATAAATGCAAACATATGCCAAACAGTAGTGAGGTCTAAAGTAGCAATGCAAATTCATATAGTTGGTCAAATCATAAAAAATATCTGATGTTTGTAATTTTTCTTCAGCTCTGATATCAAGGGCCATCCCAGATGATTCAAATTGGGAGAAGTGACTTATCCCTGTGTTAGTCATTAGTTTAGGGAGTAGTGGGCTGTTGTCAGGGAGAAGTAAAAATATGTGAAATTCAGTTTACACCCCAATATCACCCTTCTGTGATCCGATAAGTATTATGCAACACAAGAGTCAATTTATAAAACTATTATAATGAATAAGAGTATAATTACAATATGTAAATATACATTAATATGTTGTTGGGACAAAGGCATACTGTTATGAGAGAGAAGTCACATCTACCCGGGATAAAAATAGAGAGAATTAAGTGACACATTTTAGGAATAATATGTCTCCCAAGTTGCCCCCAAGGCTGGTCCCTGCTTGATATACCATAAAACATATTCTGATATGTATAGTACTGTATTGTGGGGATTGTATTGCACCACTTATTATTAATACATGTTTATAGCCCAAATTTTGCTGCTCAGGGAAAACCCTTACTTCTAGAGCCAAAATTAGCTGCCTCTACATTTTCCATGCCTGGTTAATGCCTCAACTTCTGACTTCTATTGTCTGACATGTATCGCCATACGCAATGGAAAATCCTGGGCTGGGGGTGGGGGGATCTTTCATGTCTTCCTCTTGGGTGGACCCTGCAGCTAAGTACTATTTTGAAGTGGCAAAAATTTCAGACACACATACCAACCTATTAATAGTCTGTTGCATCAAAAAAGCCAAAAGTGCCTGTGGTGTTGGCTTGGTTTATCAATTCTTTGGCAGCTTGACTACATGGGAAGCTTGTAACTACTCATCAACAAGTATTCAGTTATGAATGTGTTAACATTGATGACTGGAGCTTCCTGAATTTTTGCGAAAACTATGTGGCAATGAATTCTCTCATATATGCAAGTTGCCCATATGGTACCTCGCATATATATAATAGAATGCATTGGCCTAACAATATTTACCTTGATCTTGTAAGCCAGTGCATTCTCTTATATATATGCGAGGCTCCCTATGGAAGACTTGCAATATATAAAAGAATGCACTGGCACAGGATATATAATGCTGCACCAGCGCATCAGTGTAATCAGTCCTTCCCAGGAGACGGGAGTGATTGCTCTCGCACCCATACACACTCGTAATTTTCAATTCACGGGTGCTAAAATTCGCACCCGGCCCTCTTCTCAAAATACTAATGGAGACTGTAATTGTTGATTCAACATTGAACTATTTTAAGGTTTATTTAGATCATTTACCATTTGAGTGCAATTATGGCATATGAAAGTGTAACTAGACATAGGTCTATTCCACAATGACTGTTTGTTTGAGAAAAACCCAACTTACAATTATAGTTTGGGTGCAATATTACACCCGTCTTCTGAATTACGGGAGCAAATAAATGCTCTCGCTGTGTTTTCCTCGTGTGAAGGACTGTGTCATGAAAGGGTTAAGGCCAAAGAAATTTAAATGTCTGGTTCGGGTTACAAGCCAGAAAACATTAGGGTTGGTTGGTAGGTTTAATTTTATTTTTTTTATGTTGACATAACGTTATTCTTATGGTCTTTCATGTCGTCAAGATGGAGCTAAAAATTTGTTTTTATTTTCTTTGTATAAAATGTGATAAACACAAGAATATATCCCATTCTGAGACAATGAAATGTTGTTTTTTTTGTATTTTTATTTTTTTTTAGAAATACTTGTAAAAGATTTCAGAATTTTTTTTTGGAAATCAAAGCCATGTACAATAAAAAAAATTAGGCTAGGGAGGGGTTTAAAATATGGTAGGAAAATCCGAAGCACATTTATTTTTTTCTTTGGCCTAAGATACATAATTGTAGAAATTATTCACATCACAAAATTTACAATTCATAAAATTCTAAACTCTTTTTTTTTGCATCTGTACAATTGATAAAAATTTAATTCTTCAAAGCTCACAAGTGTAGCACTGAGGAAGAATAAATTAATGCAACCTGATGACTTCATTTCAGCCTTTATTATTTAACATTATTTTCAGAGAGAAATTAATGGCACATTATTGGTAACATGAACTTCATATAATAATAGAACACACAATTTTAATATGGCACAATTGAAATTAACTTAGAATCTTCAAATTTCACATTAACCCTTTCTATACTAAATTAATTCTCCCATTAAGTTATAAATGTATACATTGGAATGGTCTATTATTCACGTGGGGTGGTTTTCATGAAAAATAAGGAAATTGACTCCATGGCCTAAACTAATCAACTTTAAAAAAACAAAATATTGAATCTATGTAGCTCTTGTCTTTTGGATTAATGGCGTAAAAAAAAACACAAACCACTGAATATTCTCCTAAACGCTCACAATACCTGTACATCATAGTATAAGGCAAAGCTATTGTGAGCATTTACCATATGACATTTGATCAAACAACTGCCTATTGACACAAAAACAGTTGATGAAGATGTAATAATTAAAAGTTGGAGAATAACATCCTGGCTATATATGGAAATTGAACCAAATTTCAGACTCTGTCCATGATAAGCTGTGTCTTACTGCTTTCCAGTCAGCTTCTTTGCTCATCAGTCTAAATATCTGATTGGCTGAGTCAAATGTCAAAATGTTAATGACTGGTCCATGCAGTGAACCCTCTGAAATGTTCGACATCCCAAGATGATCTTCCAGCATTGTTGTTAGTTGGACTAACCTTCCAACCACCATCTTTTATTCCAAGAGCCACATTGTTAAATTTATTGTGGCTGTTGGAATGGCATCACTGCAGTTGGTTGCTATGGCAACAGTTTTGCCATCATTAGCTTCAGTTAGCTGTAGTGCTTGTTGGCCTCTGGTCATCTTCCCTCTCTATCATTTTGTACATATCATGATCCCATGTATCGCCTGGAAAAGAAAATAGACTCATCAATAAATGGCGAATTTTCAATAACTTTCTATTCATTTTACAATGCCTCAAGGGCCTTTAACCCTTTGAGTGCCAGGTCCGATTTTTGTATCGACCCATATACCCTGTGCCAATGCATTCTCTTATATATGCGAGTTGACCATAGGTCGCCTCGCATATATATGAGAATGCATTGGCCTAACCCCAAAAAATAAAAATAAAAACAATTCATTTTTTTTATTTTTTTTAGGGCACTCTACAGACCATAAATTAATAGGGCTGATGAGATCGGCCCCTGGCTCATCGGCCCCTGGCACTAAAAGGGTTAAACATTATGGTAGCAATAAAAAAATTCCAGCAATTATATGCTGAGCCATTATCTTTGAATAGGTTCCGTCAAGCATTTTTTTTTTGCACAGAAATGATAGGTGTAAACAAATGTTTGTAATTTCGTTTGTTCATGCCATTTGTCAATGAGTTATACCCCTTGTTACATAATTGATACATAGACAGAACACAATGCGCATCTTAATCGAGACTCTTTTATCGAATGAGTTGCGGATGGCGCAAGGATATATTTCGCGAGAGCGTAGCTCGAGCGAAATATAACTTTGCGCCGTCCGCAACGAGTTCGATAAAAGATTCGAGATTATGATGCAAGTTGTGTTCTGTATTTATTCTACACCGTTCAGTCAGACAAGTTCAATCCATCAATGTCACCTTCATTGTTACAATAGCTACCTTTATTGTGATTTAAGCCTGACAAATAACCAGTAATTATGGGGGATCACCGGAAGCGGATGATCGACGTAATGTACGTCATCTTTCTGGGCGACAACGTCAACAAGAATAGTTCCGGCTTGTATTCCACTAGAGGTATACACTAATATGTATTCAATGGCTGGGATTCCGTTGAATACATGTGACTCACGTCAATGGGTGTGGAATAAATAATTTTACCCATTTTTAACTAGAATAAAAAAAATTCAACCCAAAATAGAACATGACGGAGAGAATGTCAGTAAATAAGCTTCTTCTACCTGATAGAGCTATGATAGTCCTGAGAAATATTTGAAATAGGAAAAAGGTTAGCAATTTAAAAATATTGTCTTGCAAGCGAAGATGACAAATTTCAGAGGAGAGAAATCAGGCTATTTTCCTATAACCAAACACACAGAGGTGGTCTGAAATGAGTATGAATCCAAATTTAAAACTTTTTTTTGTGAACTTTTTTGTAAAAGAATTAATTTTGTGAACAGTTTTGTAAAATAATTAAATCACCAAACCAGTAGTGTCATGATCAACACAGGCTACACTGGCAGTTATGCCGCCCAGATACTTGCCCTCCTAGAGCACCTGAAATTGTATACTGCTACTATGGGACAGGTGCAGTTCTGATTAAAATCACACTCAAACGCTCCACGTATTAAGTTTGACAAATTAAGTGGGGTTTCCATTACTACCAGCAGGTATTACGTCAGTGCCAGCCAATTGCAAAATCTATCAATAAAGCGATGCAACGACTAGGGGAAGTCCTTCAGCGAGCCCGATTGCAGTAAATCCCGCCCCATGGCTAAAAATAGCATAAACACTTTTCCGCTGCATCCCTCATGCCTGCATACACAGTATTTACAAAGAGTTTATTTTGTGAAAACGAAAGTCATTCGCAGAAACAAAACCGAATGTACATTTTGTCAATCAAAGCCATTTCAAATAAAAATGTGGGCTGCGATGTCATGCTGCAGGGGTTACATGTGGAAGTTATTTAGAGCGATGGTAATGTGACAAGTAGCGGATTTCGTCAGACTCAGTACGTAGAGCGTTTGAGTGTGATTTTAATCAGAACTGGGACAGGTTGAGACACAGGATCAGGTGTTTGCCAATTTTAGTCTAGGCATGCAAGTAATGTGACTGGAACATTATGATTTAAATTAGAGTTACCTTTCCTACTCGATCTGTATCTATCAGGAGATCGCCTCCCATACTCAGGTCTGGATGACCCTCTCCCGCGTGAAATGCCACGTGAAACACCACGGAAAGTGCCACGGAAACCTCCTCGACCACGACCTCTGCCCCGGAAGTCATCTCCTCTGCTGCGATCGCCACCTCTGTTATCATGCTACAAAGTGTCAAAAATGTCTATTATATAAATGACTATAGCCATTACATAAAATAAAGTGTCAGTAACATTGAAGCTCAAATCTCTAAAATACAAATGTGCCCTCTGTAATTTCAACAAAAGGTGAAAATTGGAACATGGATCCCAAGTTCGAAATTGACATGTATTTTGTGCTAGTAAACCCAAATACCACATTTCATTCCATTCAGTTCAGACTTACGAAAGTTATCCAGAACCCATCCCCCAATTAAGTGGTTCTAAAATCAGCTCATAAATTAACCTTGAAAATTATCAGCATATTAAATAACACATATCATAAGTATAGATGAAAATGTGTTAATAGCCTATATAAATAATAGTGTAACAGGTATACAACTGCATAGAACAAACACATGTGAATCAAGCTAATTGAAATGAATGACACAGATAACCATTCTCCCCCTATTTGTTTATCAAGGCAATGATATTCTGTCTCTTCCTGATTTTTCTCCCAGACACTTGACTGATTTCAACCAAATTTGGTGTGTTGATTCGGGGTACCCTAGTGCTGGGCGATATGACGATATATCGGGTATAGCCAGTTTTAATTTTGATATCGTCAATAATATCATCTGAAATAGGAATATCGTAATACCGTCCCAAGTTGTAATATTTTCCATGTAGGTTGAAACCCATCATATGGTCCCAACAAAGGGAAGTTAGAGTAAGTATAATAGTCCCAAACTTCCGGAAACATGCTGTCGAAAAAGTTTTAAAACATCGGAGCACGTTCTTGTCAAGTTGGATATGCTTCGTCGGAAACATCAAAGTGCTAGCATCAGTTGGCTACATTGTGAGATGATTGGTATGTCGCGCGCATGCGACTGGCACAATGACCTCCTTTCA
Source organism: Siphonodentalium dalli (assembly GCA_032622095.1). Taxonomy (NCBI): domain Eukaryota; kingdom Metazoa; phylum Mollusca; class Scaphopoda; order Gadilida; family Siphonodentaliidae; genus Siphonodentalium; species Siphonodentalium dalli. The sequence continues at coordinate 127,287,463 of CP136069.1, read as the reverse complement.
AGTTGGTGCAACCGTAACAGGTTGCCTGGAGACGGATTACCATCAGTGTTCGCGCTGTCGGTAGCCAAATTAGCCAATGGCCAATCTTTTTCGAATTTGGCTAATTAAAATTTCATTTGGCTAAACTTTTTTTTACCCCAATTGGAGACGGAAAGCATGGAGCTGGAAAGGCGCTGAATAGATCGACATTCAAGACGAAGTTAGGCGACGAAAGTATTTTGTACTTCGGAAATATCGCACCATAACGGTTCAATAAATAAGCGGATTTTTGTTTATACGCGGTCAATGACATCGACAATGTAAACATGTATGCTTTGAAGAGAGTTGTTATCAATGAGCACAATGAATAGGTGAATACCTAGTGATGACGCTGTTGTTTTATGGAGTATTTTTGTAATGTCCAATACGTTGGCGGATCGGAATAATATCCATGATTCACATTCACAGCACATAATCAAACTTCACCGAGACAGAAACAGGTAAGCTCTAACATTTAAGTAGCCTAATCGTCAAAACGCTTAATCTGTATACTGATTATGTAATTTTTTGTTGATTAGGCAGCCTGTAAGATAAAATACCTAAATCCATTGTTCCCTTAATTGGATGTACAGGCAAACAGTTCTTAACTCAATGGTTACATAATGTGTCATAAACTGCATCCCGTCTAATATCCACCTGGCTTCACATCATAAAAGGTTTGAATACAATAGATATTCAACAGTTAATACCTTACTATATATGATAAGCAATAGTTAGCGACCGTCATGGTGTCAGCGACATAGAGTTTATGTCAATCTTGCAGAGCAAAATACACACATGAAAAGGCATAAAAATATGTCAAAATAAAAAAATTAATTAACAAAATAAAATTTCAAGCCTACCTACTGACCCTATTTTTTTTCGGCTTGTAACCCAAACCAGACATTTAATTTTGTGGATCATGGCATTGCTAGAGCTTCAACAAATGTCAATTTCACAAACTAATTGATCATGTCTATATCTTTTTTCCTCGGGTAAAAAACGCAAATTTATTTCACGCCGGCTTTTGCCTCGGCACTGCCCGTTGCCAACGCTAATTCCCAGGACTGCTGTATATGTACACTGAAGTTTCATGATGCTACCAACTACCAATTCACACTAATAAATAGTCTCACAAACAACCAATTCCTCACTAATAAATAACATGGAAATTTGAAACCGAATGCAGTGCTTAATGTGTAGTGTTAAGCTCTATGGCCGAAGGGATATAACTCTAATAATTTATGCGACGAACGAGCAGTGATGACTATAGTTCCACTGGAGACTTCGTCTCAAGTGAGCTAAAAAGCGACGGACAGACTAATAAAATAATACGTTCCATTTTTTCAAAACGGATGTATACAAAGGGTCTGAACCAGGATAAAACACAACAGTAAGACCTTTTTGTTTGGCTTTGATAAGTGTTCGGTTTATAGAAAATTATGCCGTTTGGTGTTCAGAATGGAGATATATCAGATTACAGAGGTAATCCTTAGTGAGAATGCACTTGGGTGGATTTGCGGCCAAGTTCATTTAGTTTGGAAAGAGATTTGGTTTGTAGACGGTTTAGTCTGGTCTGGAGACAGTTTACTGAACATGATCATACCTCATAATACGATTCATTCTTTGGAATCAGGAGCGGGTTGTCCTTCCATTCTTCATAGGTGTATTTACCTGGATAAGATAAAAAAAAATAAGTAACTCAAAAACAGAATTTGTAAACCAAATTTGACCTTGCTTTAAAAAATCTCCTGATGACAAACAACTGCACACAATTTAATTGAGATTAATTGAGATACAATAAACCAGTGGAAAAGTTTGTTTGTTGAACTTATTAACTGAACATTTCCCTCCAAAGAATATGAATACGTCTGCACTTATTATCTTTTTGTCATGCTCATTTTTCCTGAACACCCCTCCAAATAAAGATGATGATGATGATAAATATATACTTGTATAATTGTTTGGGAGAATCAATTTAGTAAAGAATTACTATTATTTTTCACCACCAGTACTTTTTGGCAGCCTGGCAAAGTCGACAAGCCGACGGTCTCAGACCAATCAAGATGGATACCTCTAAAATCAAGTGGCTTTGGGTATTAAGACATTTGACAATCTGGCAAAATTTTGTTGAACAAAATGTTGATAAATAACAGGTTTTGGGAAACTTTATACTGCAGTTGACTGTGGTTAGCATTATTTTTTGGGCAATTAATCAATTCTGATAACTGAAGCAGCATTTCAAGAAATGTTGTTGTTGGAATCTGATGATATGTTGACCAACAGAATCGGATTGAGTACCTTTAACATCGTTGGCCCCTTTATGCAACTTTTGTGATTTCAGTTATTATGTGTGTACTTCAAACACAATATGAGGCCACATCATCAAATCGTGTATATTCAAAAATATCTCAATCAGTAGACCAATTCAGTGTTGACCTCACATAAAATGACTGATATCGACATCAAATTGATTCTTGAATATTTGCAGGGCCCTAGCTGAAATAAGGCATGGCATTTCTGCAAAATAAAATAAAATTGTATCAGACATCTAACGGTTTATCACCATCTTTTGGAAGAAACAGCCCAACTATTTCACATAATTTCACAATTGGGAGTCAAAGTCACATTTATTCTCATTACCTGGTCTCTTTGAAAAGTCTGGCAGTTCCCCCTCTGCAAAAGGCTTGGTAATTCTTGTTCTGGGACGTTCATCTGCAGATATATAAAATATGTTAGATGAGAAGTATAGATAGGACGTTACTTAAAGGCACGAGCAGCGTTCGTTGCAGAAATATTCATATTTGTTCAAAGCGCCATCAACAGAAGGAATATTAAAATATATATAGTTTTGTTCATATGCAAAACATAATCAGCGCGTAAATAGTATATTTTCGCTAAGACGTACAATGATGTACGTAAACAAAAGCCTGCTCGTGTTACAGAAGTTTTGCTTGTGTTTATATAACACAGCGCAATTCTATTGGTTAATCACACACAAATGATATAAATGCTCTTTATTATTTCCATATCAGGAAAACAGTAACAAATAACACTCTTTATGTTTACCATAACCGGATCTAAACAAAAGCCAGGTTCTGTAACGTTTTTTGCCTTTGTTTACATAACAAAGGGAAAACATTTGACAATAACATACTGTTTATGCCATATTTCTGATTGTTATAAGAACAAAGTCTGTCTATATTTTACTATTATTTCTGTTTATGGCGGTTTTTGAAGGAGGTGAATATTTTAACAGCATACCCACCGCCAACGACGCCTGTATCGATATCTTTAACTGACTGACTCAATAGAGCTCCGAAAATCTTTCTAAGTCAGCGCTGAGAAGATCAGTTCCATTCAGTTCTATTCATATTTCTAAGTGGAAATTTTAATGAAATTATCTACGATGAAATAAGAGTCATAACTCATTCAAATATCATAGAAATGAACCCTATCAATATGATACTCAGCCTGTAGATTTCTAACAGACACATGCAATATCATTTGACTTTGATGAAGTTGTCACAATGAGAACAGGGCTTATATTAGTGGTGGGAAGTATTTTGGTATAATTCCAATTATAGTGAACTGCTATCGCTGGTTGTTTCAGGCATAGGCTGATGTAAATGTTACGTAAATAAAGTTGATCATATACCACTGGTAAAGACTAATGAGCACAATGTATTCAATACCAGCACATTTCTCGGTGATGTCTAGGTTATAATATTTGTGAGTTCATTAGAACGAGCATAGCGATTAATTTCAGTGCTATGAATAGCCAAACATACAAACAATATAAAAGTAGGAATGCATGACAGACCTCGGTGGTTCCTAAAAAAGCAATCTAATGTTAAGGAAAATATAAGTTTCAACAAACTTCCAGAGCGTGATTAACTATCACAAAGGTGGCTCCCACCTGCAAATTTCAGGACTCCGAACAAGTTAAGAATTTGATAATAGTGAGTTGCATTCACCAGTCATCACACGATAAGCGATAGCATGTACTAGTAACATCTAAGTATAGTTATGCAAACAAATAATACTCGCAAATGACATCGCAGAGAATCTCGCTGATTAAAATGCCATAGATTCCCTGGTTTTGGATTTCTTGTGATTATGAGGAAGTATTGCTGAAGAATTATTAAATGGATACAGTTCACTTGCATTTGGGATCATCAATATGATATATATGAACTATGTCAATCAACTCCCTATTGGTCCAATCAAAGGTGAGTATATTCAGTTCATTGAACGCGATGACAGTTGGCACATTTCAAAGACGTAGTGCCGCCTTTCTTGTAGAATTATACGAAGATGTCGCCATAAGTTCAAAGCTGCTGTGCCGCCAATTTGTAGAATATACAACGACCCAAAGAGTAACCATGATGCATCATCAAATTAACTGCCGACTCTTTGCAACAAGACATTTGAGCCATTGAATCTGTGCTCATACACCAACCTTACTCTCAAAACAGTGTTTCTCTTAGCGGTCGCATCAGCTAGAAACATGAGCTAACTACATGCCCTTTCAGTGAAGGAATATCTCAGGATATCGCCAGCCGCTGCAGAACTTATCCCTTGTCCAGGTTTCTTAGCTAAGAATCAACATTCAACTCAATCCTGATGCGGACTCCCACCTTTGTCCAGTTCAAGCCCTCAAAATATACTTAAGTCGATCAAAGGTAAGACGGCACGGTCAGTCTCGTCTCTTCCTTTCTCTCGCCACTCAATTCAGAGACATTTCTAAACGAGCAATTTCACAATGTATAAAATGTGTCATACTTATGGCATATGAAGATATTGCTCCTCACCACAGACATTTGCTCAATATCAGAGTGCACAAGATATTTGAGGATTTGAGATGAAAACAGTTTGTGAACGAGCAGGCGCAACGCCGGGTTCACAAAATGTTTTTATGTTTGATTACCCGAATATCCAATGAAATGTTCAGGGTTATCTCCATTGTAATTCAATCCACAAAAAATATAATAGAAACTGCCCGAAAAGCATTTTTTATCAGTATTACATGCTATTAAGTGATCTATCTCTTTTCAGATGCAAAATCTCTAGTACGCTTCAGCGGACGATGCTAGTGAATCAAGAACTAAAATTAGCTGCCTCGACCAACCAGAAGGCATGTCTCTGCAACAAATATTAAACTTGTATTATAATGTCACTGGCACTCACCTGAGAGCCTGTCAAGAACACTTCTACGAGGTCTGTCATTTCTATCATTACTTTGAACTCGCCTATTATCATGAGGACTGCGCCTTCTCTGTTCGATTGTTCGTCTGAAGAAGAAATATTTTCATGAGACTTTAATCCTACACTGAGCAAATTGCAATTATAAATGGAATAAAAACTAGCAGCCAATATATGAGTTTAATATTGATAGCCTGTGTCTATTGGTTTGGCGGGAAGAGTTAATATAATTTTAAAACCAATTAATCAATCACTACCAAAATCCATACAGGTGAAGGCAGTGCCAAGATAAACCCAGATAGATAAGAAATGTAAAGAAAATCAGATGAAGAGTATTTGAGTTATTGCATCGGATAGCATGTGTCTATTGAATGGGTGGGAAGTGCCCTTTTTTCTATATCAAACCAGATTAATGGAGATATAAATTAAAGGTCTATAACTCTAAAATAAAAAATAGAATATTTCTCTGTTGAAAAATGGCAATAACTCCACCAAAATGAATCTGACTGAACTCAAAATCGCAGGTAGGTTCCCATGCTGGTTGATATATGTGCAAAGTTTAAAACCAATTGACTGGAAAATGACAAAATACAGGCTCGAACAAAGTTCCGGATGGACGGATGGACAGTCGAAGGTATATAGTCCTCTGACGGAATGTCGAGGGACAATGAGATGGCTCCCATTTAGAGGTCACCTCGAATATCCATATGGTTTGGTGATGATCGGATGAGGGAATTGGCTTCTTGGTGAGGCGAAGGATTTAGTCATACAAACAGTAAAATCCAAGATGGCCATTCGCAGCCATGTTTTTCAATGAAATTCGGAAACAGTTGATGGCTCCCATCTAGTGGTCACCCAAAAGATCCATCTGAAGTTTGGCAACAATCGGATGAGGGATGTGGTCTGGTCTATAGGGTGTGCCAAAGCATTTAGTCAGGCAAAGAGTAAAATCCAAGATGGTTGCAAACGGCCACTTTTTTCTCCAATAAATGCTGACTGCAGGGTGCGGCAATGGATTCAAATTTAAAATCCAAGATGGCTGCAGGTGGTGATGTTTTTTTTTAAATTTCGTGAAAAGATCGATGGCTCCCATCTAGAGTTCACCTCGAAGATCTCTATGAAGTTTTGTGATGATGGTGACCTGTAGTGTGTGCGAAGGATTTAGTCATACAAAGAGTAAAATCCAAGATTGCTGCTGGCGGCCATGTTTTTTAAATTAAATATTGAAAATATTTAAGGCTCCCATCTAGAAGTCACCCAAAAGATCCATATGAAGTTTGGTGACGATCAAATGAGGGATGTGGTCTGTAGGGTGTGCAAAGGATTTAGTCATGTAAAGAGTAAAATGCAAGACACTGCTAGTGACCATGCAGGGTGCGGCGATGGATTCAAATTTGAAATTCAAGATGTTTTTTAACGAATTTCGTACAAATTTTAGAGTTCACCCCGAAGATCCATATGAAGTTTATTGACGATGATTGGATGGGAGATTTGCTAATGGAAATTGTTGACAGATGGACGAACACATGGACAGATGGACGCCAACCCATGGCAATAGCTCAAACTTGCTTTTTGTCAAGTTGAGCAAAAAATGGGATGTTTTTGGGTGATTCATGGAAAATGACATGTTCTTCCTGCCTCTGAGAATGATAATTTCATATAATCTAGGAACTAATATATATCCGACCATATCAGCATCGTAAATGATGTTATGCACTGTTCATGGTCCACTTCTTTATAATGCAGGTCTCCTATTTAAGTTTATTTTTTTAGCACTTCTGAGCCAGTTTGAATTACCGGTACTTCAAATTGAAGGTTACCGAAGCATACATGTATATGTGTCAACTTTTTGAATAAATGTTTCCTTTGTTAACATATTTAACAATGTTCTGCATCCAGTAAGAAACAGTTGGTCAGAGAGCCACACATATCCTATCTCTATGTCTAGAGCAGTCAACATAAGGGAAACCAGACAACCGTTTCATCGTCTCTCGCTGGCCTGCTTTTTTCATGATGTCATTTATGTCAAACAACGTTATAGAGAGAGCAATAGGAGATTTTGACATTTTCTGCAGACCATTCTTCAGAATAAATATCAAATTGCTATGAATGACCAGGACTGTCGGCAGAACATATACATTATTGTGGTGAATTGATGGTAACATTGATGGCTAGGAGCCTATGTTCAACTCCAAGTCGTTAGTCAATGTTACTGTCAATCTACCACAATAACTTACATAATTCAGGCCTTTGTTAATCATTTATCAGGTCATGGAAAAGTCATGGAATTTTAGTCACACACAGGTGTGATGAGCTCAAAATAACCTTTGAGGTTTTAAAAATAAAACATTTTTACTTTAAATTTTTTGGGGGGATATTTTGACATATCAACATTGAAGAGCTTTCTCTTCAATATAAATCTGATATACATTTAATATTAAACAATGCAATGTCAACAATATGTCCACCACTGGCTAAAAATCTTGTTTAAACTGTATGTATTTGGGTTGTATAACAGACTGTTACATTGAAATTGTGTTAACAGTTAATCATGAAAAGACATATTTCACAGACTCAATACTGTTTTTTTTGTGAATAAAACCCATGAAAACCTGCCTCCTGGGTAACTATTTAGGTAATAAATAAATATAAAAACCTCTCTGTCTGCCCATTTCGAAACAAAAAGTGTCAGAGAAACAAATCAGGAAGCTTCAGTCATTGAAGGGTTAAAGTGACTGATGCGGTACATTACCTGGCATCAGCCCGATCATCATTTGGATGCCTCTTCATCAGACTGTTTCGCAGATCATCTGGTTTCATGGCAGTTCTGTCGATGGCATATTTATCATCCCTCCGCGATGTATCTCTGAATAATGCCTCATATCTTGGATCAGCCTTTGGAATCATTCTAAAAAATTTATGAGGAACAATTTTCATTTATGCATAATTCCAAAATCAGATTTGGTAAGGGATAAAAGTTACCTTAATCTCGGTACCCCTAAACCAAATATGGCCACGAAAATGCTCATGGTTCAGAACCCTGCCCGCGCAAACCACGGGCAACTAACGTGTGCCCCAGAAATAAATATTAAAATATAACTATGCTTGCGCACATGTTTTTCAAAATGTTTTGGCCTGAGAAAGGAAAAATTTACTTTATGTAGCCTAATATTAATTTGTTTGCATAAATTGATCTGGCTCATCAATCTTGGATACAGCGAAAAAGTTAACTGTCAGCTAAATAGCATTTTATTGTAGCAATCACAGTGATACCTTAGTTACAAGGTTTCACAGCTGAATTTCACTTGGAATTCATGATGGATGCATTAACCCTTTGGTGGTTGAGTAAGCCAAATATAACTTCATATCAGTTGGTGAATATATTTTGCAAATAAACGGAGTATTATAACTAAAAAAACATCATAAAACATTATTATCAAACATGAATCAAAGTAAATGATAAATATATCACTTCAGAACAGTCATATTCCATCTGAAAATAGCCTCAGAAATGCCAAACATGTAGGTCTACACCCATAAGCCGAATGGAGTGAGACCTAATCTGAATAACCATACTCCCCCTACCGATAGGCCTGGTCATGCTATTTTTTAATTTTTGTGAGTTGTCTCTTTAAATTGCGATCAAAAGCGACATTTCATGAATTAGAACTGTATAATATTCATCAGCGTAATACCTGAAAAAAATCCCTAAGGAGACGAATTTATGATGTTAACTATACACGGTAACATATTACAATAGATCTAAAGAACTACCGTAAATATCATTCCAACCGCCAACTCTAAAACAGAATAAATGTCATTCTACCTCCAAAAGAGTTAACATAAGTTTGGTTGGGAATTCGACCTACCTGATTTCCTGTTTCCCTGACCGACTTCTCTCCACAAGCCTGCAACAATAAACATACATGTTTGAGTTTAGTATAGTTTATTGTGGAATATCATTGATTCAGCCATTAGGTCTTATCATGATGTCGGTATTTACTATTTTATGGGAGGAGGAAAGACCACGCAGAAGATTAAGTTAACCGGGGACATCACTCCCTTGTATGTAGAAACCACCAAACCCCAGAAAGCAACTGACAAACTTGCCCATATACACAAAACATGTTAACTTCCCCTGTGTGGATTACAAATCTTACTCATTGAGAGTCATAACAGGTTCCCCATTTCTGGACAGCTCATGCTGGCCTAATCATAATCAGTGTTCACGCTGGCCCAGAAATTCCTATAGCCATTCTTTTAGCCAAATGCCATTTTTTTTAGCCACTTTGCATTTGCTTTAGCCACTTATTTTGGAATATATTTTGAGATAAATTGAATGTTTATTACATTTTATTTTCAAAATAAAACAATACCAATGTAACATGAGCAACAAATCGGCCATCGTTTTGACTTTCTTTGGATGGTCACTGAAATTTAGCTTTCTCTTACAATTCATTTAGTAAATTTTTGCAATGAAAACCCCGGGTACTTAAAGCATCATTCCCTGATCCCCACTCACAAGTTGTTTTTATTACAACACAAAGCGTTTGCCATTGACACGATATGAAATCAACACCAATGCACACCTATTACTCTTGCTCCAAGCGCATCGGGTCGTATAACATACACGAGGTGCCGACGCATTTGTTGCGCGGATGTTATCTGCGCGTGATGTAATTAGACCGAGTACGAAGCTGGCGTGTTTATAATCGCCTCCATGTCTGGAAGAAATTATTGTAGCCATTTTTTTCGCCATATGGTCATTTTTTTCGCCATTTACAATTTATTTTCGCCAATGGCTAAAATGGCTACCGCCAGCGTGAACACTGATCATAATGTGACATGCAGCTTACCAACCAAGCCATGTTGGCACCTAAATCTAGTGCAGAGCACAGTGTCATTGATAATGATTAATATGTGATCAATTCAAGCTGTTTATATTTTGGAGAAGTAAGTGAGCAATAAGGCCATCCAAATTAAATATTTGTTCCTCAGTCATTGCTTCATTGATTTTTTTGGCCTGTGTTGATGCATTGTGGACTTTCGTAGAAAACCAAAATTTGGCATTAAAATTGCAGAAAAAAACAAGAGAAACCTATAAAATAGATTGTACAGTAAAAGATGGGCAATTTAATAACTTGTGAATAACAAAGGTTGACTGGCCCACAGAGATGGCATACCTTACAAAATCATGAATGAAATCGAAAATAGAGCTATCATTTGAATATTAAATGTCACGGTCATCAGTGGGAAATTCCCGAGTAGTTGTTCACTTTCTAATCGCGGTATGTTACTGTGGCAAAACAAAACGAAACTTGCTGGCAAAGCTGTTCATATAAAAGATGTTACATCTACAAATTCCGAAAAAATGTATAATTTTGAATTATTTCTGCAGGAGTAAGTTATTGCGGGAAGCATCACTTCATATACTTCTGTTATTACTTCCCTTCATTCCATTTTACAACACAAGCAGGAAGTTTTCGTATCGATGAGGAAAACATGCTACTTTCGGTCGAAGTATCATACAAAAATAAAAAATTCAGAACATTTTTCAGTGGTTTCCGTGATAAATGGTCTGACAATGGGCCAAAATATTCTGCGGAGAGTTGGCCACCGATCTGAATTATCATTAATACATATCTCTTCATATTTAGCTCATTATGCAGGATTATAGTAGTCATGTTTTAGGTGATAGGAAGAGTCAGTCATGATTATATCACTCCTAACAAATTACGTATATTCTATTTTATCTATTTGTATTTGTACTTTCCATGTGTGTATATTGTAAATAATATTATCCTATCCTATCGCATCATTCATCACTGCAATTGGGAACATTTAAAAACAAAAAATAAAATCTTCCCTCCCTCACTGATCTGGAAAACAAATTGCTTGATAAACAATTAATTAATATTTGATGGCCTAATGTTCATAGCATTATCATAGCAACAATAGCCACATTAGTTTCACAAACACATGTTTAGAAACATTGCACGTCTTCGGCGAGATTCCAGGATCACCCTTGTGCAATCTGTCAAAATATTATCACACAGACTGGAACCAGTGCATTTACTAAGGCTGATAGGATCAGATGGCTGATCTATATATAGCAAGTTGGGACATGGACAAGTCTATAGTAAAATGTTCGGCAAAAAGTCTTGATTTGTACATCTCGGATATAAAAGTACATCTAAAAAAAATATTTCATTTCAAGGTAGTTACAAATGTTTAGTTTATGAACAATGCCATCTAATATGTCGGCTGTCATTGTTTTTGACACTATACTGAATATCTATTGGGCCTACTCAATGTCTCAATGTTGAATTGACTGGTTCCTGGGCCAAAACTGCAACAGTTTCAAAATGTAGTAACCTGACCTCAGCTTTGCTGAGATTTCAACAATGAGTATGTAATAAAACCGACTCCTGATCTCTCAATAACCCTTCCATGACTGCAGCTTCCTGAAATTTTGCGAAAACCCTGTGCCAAAGCATTCTCTTATAGCATTCTCTTCCCATAGGGAGCCTCGTATAAATAAGAGAATGCATTGCCCTAATAATATTTAACTTGACCTTGTAAGCCAGTGCATTATCTTATATATGTGAAGCTCCCTATGGGAGACTAGAATCTATAAGAGAATGCACTGGCACAGGGTCTTTAATGATGCACCAGCCCAACTCCTGTCATGAAAGGGTTAAGTCAATGGAGTATACCCCCATTTTTCTTCAACAAGACAGTCAATGACTGTGGGGTCGCTCACCTGACCAGTGTAGTTTCCAGTAATTATTTGGGGACACCGGTTTATATGCCAAAGTAATATCCGAAGGCTGCAGCCCTAAGTTGGGGAGGGTATGGGGTGGCCTCCCCCTTGAACTACATGTACATACTGCCATAAAATGAAAATTTATTGCTTTATTTGATGATTTAGTGTTAGTTGTGTTTGTTTTCTAGTAATAATGGTCAAAAAACTAATTATCTGAGGAATTTTTCTTCTTTCTAACTGTTTTTTTGTGCGCCTGGAGTTTGGGCGCCCATACCTGTTACAGGTACCAAAACTGGCCTGGAAATTGCCCTGCACCTGACTGTAAAGACTGAGAAGACAGGGACTCTGAAGACTACAACAGTCAGTAATTGTCAAAATTGCTTAAAGGGGTACTGTACGCCAAATGTTGTTGTTGGTTTCTATAGTCTCCGAGTCGGAGAATAAGGTAACAATTTTTCCATTATTTGAAAGTCTGTTGAGTACGAAGTCATGTTACGGATGACAAATTTACCGGAATGCAAAAATACAAATTGTCGTTGTCGAGTAATTTTTGTAAGTTTTCAACCAAATGAATCAAATAAAAGTTATATTATATGCTTACTAGTCCCATATAATCATTTAAGTTATTGTATCGTCGCTAGTCAGTGAGTAGCTTGAGTGTTCTCCCCGTATCATCATAATATTTTAAGCGATCGTGTGTGCGATCGGTTTAACAATCCAGTATCCCTCAATTACTGTTTTTGATTACGGTAATTCGTAAAGTAATTGACGCCATTTTATGGCTCCAGTCATAAATTCAATTTATATCAAATTATTAACTTTTAAATTATTAAATTTTAAGATAGCCTATTAACCTGAGCGTTTACAGAATACATCTTCGACTCAAATAACTTATGTTTCTATATATTATCGATATTAGATCGTTGTTGTCACCGGAAATTTAATGAAAATGGCGTACAGTACCCCTTTAAGACAAGTAATTCTAAACAGGGACATAGCTGGAGGTTCTAGATGAGCAAGGCTGTTCACCTTGAAATTTTTAATTGCACACCACTGACAAATCTCCAACCCCTTACCCTTTTTAAACAAGACAACCAGACCACAGTCCTAAGTTCACAAAATTCCTTTTGCACATCCCTCTTAGAATTAAATTTTACAACTGGTACCAGTACTTCAAGCTCTCGAACTTGGATATTACCAACCTGACATCGCCCATAAAGTTAAAATGTGTGGCCATTTAGGTCTTACAGTTTAACCCGAAGGAAAAAAATATGGACTGATACTGGTTGAAATCAAATCTACATCTAATGTTGTATCAGGCATGAAATTTCCAACTGTTTAAAATTTTGATGAAAGTACGGTAGACACCATCTCTACAGTTCCACCCCCCCACCCCGCCCCACCCAGGCAGCTTAGGAATCAATAGGAATCTATATATTATTACACCAGCATCAAACATCACAGATACCGGCAGGGTGGGTGGTTGAGTGTTAAATCTCTTATCTCTGCCACTATTTTCACAAACATGAATCCCCATCTATGAGATCCATTCATCTAGAAATTTCAAACGGTATATTTTAAGAGTTAAAGAGAACTGATTTTCCTCAAAAGTTTCCTAAAAATAACCCCATGTATACACATCTACATCTGAACCCCAGTCACGGAAGGACCCTCCATACCAAACATAAGCTAAATAGGCCTGATAGTTCTTGAGAAGAAGTTGTATTTAAAATTATAATGGAGGGAAAGAGTTATGACCCTGGCTTCTCACCTATATGACCTGATGAACTCATTTGAACAAATCTGAATGTGAGTCACCTTGGGGACATCCACACCAAAATATATAAACCCATAAAATATATCTGGAGAAGAAAAATTGATGGACAGATGGAGACATCCTAACAGAGGGTTGGATGGGAGGACAGACTGACAGAAAGACAGACAAATTCAATCCAATATACCCTCAATGTTTTCTTTTCTTTGCAAATCAGGGTATAATGAGTTCAACTGGATAGGTGGTGGTTAAGAATATAATATTCAGCCAATCCTGAATATAGTATCTGACATTTGCAGAATGAGGTCCCTAAAGGGTGAATTTAGTGAAGCAATCCTGCAAGGTGGGATAGCATCACCAAAGTCACCCTCTGGGGACCTCATTCTGCTTAGGCCTCGACTGCTATGGGAGACATAGGAACAGACTGATGTTCTCCAGTTAAAGTTGGTGATGTGCACCCATTTGGCACCTCAATTATCCATTTTACCTTCTGCAAATTAGGGGGATATAGAAACTAAACAGAAGGGAAAAAGTAAGTAGAAATTTAAATTTGAGACCCTATATACTTTCCTGAAGATGAGGCATAATGAGACTGAGGTCCCTGGAGAGTGTATTTGGTGATGGTAGCCTACTGTGTACTAAATTCACCCTCTGGGGACCTCATTCTGCAAATGTCAGACACACAGCATTTTGTTTTGATTTGATTTTAATGAAACATGGGACATGTGTGCTAAGCAGTTGTTTACAGTTTACACATGTCTGCCAGATAACATCTCATTATATTTACATACTAAGTGTGATCATCACTAAATCCAGAATTCCGATTGGTTGGCGCCCACGTGGCTAGTTGCAATTATTTCTCGGTGAATGCGCAACAGCTCGTAACTACAAGCTCATAACAACATCGATACGTCATTTGGGTTTGGAAAGACAAATGCGTAATGTTTTGGGCACATTTGGATTCACGCAGGATTTACTTAATAAATCATCGGGTTTCAATTGTTCCTGTTAACTTTTGCCAAGGGTGCTGTGAGATATTTTGGGCTGGTTTTGTCATGATACACTTTTCGATTTAAATACATTTACAAAAGTGGCTTTTTCGCTAAATGTATATAAATATAAGGATTAGCTGTCATGTGGACTGTTTTTATGGAGATGTGACCGTGAGGTAGGTGGTCATAACTTGTATGTAAAACCCTTCGGGTTTTACACAAGTTATGACCACTTACCTCACGGTTACATCTCCATAAAACAGTCCACATGACAGTTAATCCTTATATGACTGTGTTATTAACTCTCTCTGTCTGGAAATAATACCACTGGCAGAATCTGCCAGTGGAAGAGATCAGTTGGGAGATGAGATGGGTGGGGTGCTGTTGGTTGGGGGCAGGGTGTTGGCCTGGGTCATATGTGGGGAGGGGGTGATGGAAAGGGAAAGTTTCCATGCTTTTATTAAAGATTTTCATAACTGATCTTTCTTACAATGGTGCATAGTTTTTTTAATTTATTTTTTTCTGGACAGTGGCTGCATGGGCGGTGCTGAGTGGGGGGGGGGGGGTTGGGCTTTGGAATGGGGGTGGGGTGGAATGGGGTATTTTTGGTGTGACTAAAAAAAAAACCAAGGGTTAAAATGAAAAAAAATAAAAATATTTTTCATTTTGAATATTGATTTTTTTTTTTTTTTAAATTGAGCAAGGATTTCAATTTAAAATTATTGTTTTTTTTTAAGAGTTATGTCCCTGATTCGGCCCCTATTTGACACAGTGACCCCATTTAAACAAATATGAACACCAGTCACCCAAGGACCCTCCATACCAAATATTAGCTAAATCGGCCCAATGGTTCTTAACAAGAAGTCGTTCTAAGAATTACTATGGAGGAATAGAGTTATGGCCCTGGTTTCATCTAATTGACCTGGTGACCTCATTTGAACAAATCTGAATGTGAGTCACCTAGGGAACATCCACACCAAATATGAACCTATTCGGTTCAATGGATCTAGAGAAGATGTTCAAAGAATTGTGGATGGACGGATGGACGAAGGATGAGGAGTGATGACTATAGCTCCACCAGAGAGCTAAAAAGTAGGAGTAAAATTACCTTTCAGTATGTGATGATTTATTCTGCGTGGCAGACGGTGTGACCGATATAATCCTTCTCTCTTCATAAACCTCATTTTCTAAATGGTCGTCATGGTGAAACCTCTTTACCTCTTCTCTATCAAACAGTGCATTCTGCCCTTCATCACTTTTTCTAATTAACTCAAAAGTTCGCGGATCAAAATGACGAACAATGTGAACAGAAGGATCGTCACGAAGATGTGGTCCATGCCGCCTGATCCCAATTGTTATATTGTCGTCTGCTCTGTATGGGCGACCATACACTCCAGTTGCCACACGGTCACTGAGCAGTTTTCTTGTATTTGCCATGGAAGCACCATCGATGTAAAGTTTTTCAGCTATGAATCGAGCTTTTTCTTGATGTCTTCCTGCAAGGACTTCTGGCTGAAACTGTCGACCACCAGATGGCACTCTCACAGTTTGCCTTACCGGTGAATCTGCTACCATTCTGCCCCGCCGCGGTGGTGACATTGATTGACGTCTGAATCCTTGGGGAGATATCATCCTCATTCTCTCTAATCTTCCAGTTCCAGGGAAATCAGCACTTTCCTGTCTTCGTAACGGTGGAGAAAGTGATCTTGGTTGCTCCATTTGCCTAAATAAGATGAATATCGAGTCATTTGATATTTTAGGCCAAATAAATACAAATTTCCTCGTCACTGGAATTTTATTTTTTAACCCTTCCATGACTGAAGCTTCCTGATATTATGCTAAATCCCTGTGCCAATGCATTCTCTTATATATTTGAGTCTCCCATAGAGAACCTCACATATATAAGAGAATACATTAGCCTAACAATATTTACCTTGACATTGTAAGCCAGTGCATTCTCTTATATATTCAAGGCTTCCTATGGGAGACTAGCATCCCTCCAAATGAAAACTGGACCATTCCAATGTATTCTTTCATAACTGAATGGGAGAATCCATTTAGTACAGAAAGGGTTAATGTCCTTAGAATTTTAACCCTTTGAGTGCCAGGTTGATTTTTGTATCAACCCATATACCCTGTGCCAATGCATTCTCTTATATATGCGAGTCGACCATAGGTCGCCTCGCATATATAAGAGAATGCATTGGCTTAACAATTATATATATATATTTTATTTTTTTTTACAATTTTAATAATTTATTCTTATATTCTTTAACAGACTTATTTTGTAGGTTTAGGGCCGATGAGATCGGCCCCTGGCACTCAAAGGGTTAAAGATGTACCAGTATTCATAGTTCCATTATTCTCCCATTCAGTTACACAGTATTCATTAGAATGGTCTATTGTTCATTTGGAGTTGTGTTCAAGAAAAATTAGAAGATGACAGACAGGCTAAAATAATTTCATATGGATCTTCTGGGTGACCACTAGATGGGAGTGGTCACCCATAAGAACCATATGAACTTTAGTGAATATTGGATGATTGATGTGGTCTGTAGGATTTAGTCATGCAAAGAGTAAAATCCAAGATGGCTGCCGGGAGCCATTTATTTAATCCGAAATCGATCAAAACATCATAGCTCCAAGCTAGAGGTCATCCTAAACATGCTTGTAAATTTTCAAAACATTTCTCAGATAAATGCGGAATGCAGGGTGTGCCGTTAGATTCAAATTTGAAATCTAAGATGGCTACTGGCAGCCATGATTTTAAACAAATTTAAAAAAAATAAAATTGATGGCTCCCATATTGAAGTCACCCATATGAAGTTTGGTGACAATCAGATTAGGGATGTGGCCTGTAGGGTGTGTTTAAGGAAATGATTGACAGATCATGTATGCACATACCACGGACACCGACCAATTTCAATAGCTCCAACATGACTTCATCAAATTGAGCTAAAAATAGATTGTTGAAGTAAGGGCTAAGTTGAGATAACGAAGACTATCTTAATAATCGGCACTTTTATGCTAGACCGGCACAAAATATGATATGATAATGAGCAAAATTTCAATTGTAAACTCAAGCTTATATATAAGGAGCATGAAACTATGCAGATCCTAGAGTTTTTAGCCAAGAAAAAATATCTAACAGCTCTGGGTATTTTTTAGTGCATGCAAACCTCTAATTAACAAAACTGGATATATAACTTTGGTTTATGGCAAGCTGTTCAATTTATCCAACTTCGCATTTTGCATGACAGAGTATCAATGTAATTTGATGAGAAAGTGTTGCAAAACTTATTTTTTTAAATACATGCATATTCCTACAAAAATTTTAGTGAAATTATTTATAAAATACATTTGCATTATTACTTCCACAAATTACAGGAGAAACATCTAATGTTACAATTATTACCTAAAGTGTTTTTCAATTAAAAATGTCAGAATTTTATAAAAATAGTTACATTTTCTGTCCCAGTTAATGAATAAAATTAGAGAAATTTGGTATTTCATGCCTCTGAATGAATAGCGAATGCACAGGTAAAAGATACACCATCTTTAACCCTTTACCCAACAGAACGGCCCTGTGCCAATGCATTCTCTTATATATGCGAGTCGACCATAGGTCGCCTCGCATATATAAGAGAATGCATTGGCTTAACACATATTAAAAATGATAAAATTGTCAAAGAATCTAGAAATATATTATAAAATATGTTAAAAAATGTAAGAAAAAATTATAAAATTGTTAAAGAACGTAAGAAAAAATGGTAAAAAGTATTAAAAAATATTTTTTTTAGTAGGCCAATTCATTGGTCGACTCGCATATATAAGAGAATGCATTGGCACAGGGCATAACTGTAACTATCACAATGAGGTCAATGAGCCGGTTCCAATGATATCCATATTTGTATGGTTCTATTGAGACAGACCGAAGATATTTTAGGCTGTTGAAGCTTTATTTGGGCGTTTTTGGCCGCTTTGTTGGGTAAAGGGTTAACCTAAATAATCAGACTTCGCACCTGTATTGTGGTTGTCTATGAGGCTCTGGCTCAGGTGAAGGCTGGTGGTAAGGTACTAGCAGGGGAGACAAGCTAGAATAAACATTGCCTCCAGTTTGCTGACGTCTGGGACTAGGTGATCTACGCCGGTTAACGGGCTGAGGGCTGGGCCTTCTTTCTCTTGACATCTTCCCTTCTCTTGACCTTGATCGCTGAGTCTTTTGAGAATTACCACCTCGTCTTCTGTCTGGCGATCGCGACCATGACTTTTGATTCTGCCGACCTGAAATAATGCAAAATGAAATGTTCTTTGGCCATATTCATTAGGGAGTGTTTTGAATTGATGCCAATGATGTAAGAGGCACCTTTAGCCCTTTCATGACGAGAGCTGACCTAGTGCAGCATTAAAGACCCTGTGCCAGTGCAATCTATATGTATATTTGCGAATGTCTGTCTGTCTGTGTTCTATAGAAATTCACAGGGGACCATCTTGATGGCACCAAAGGGGTCTACTAGGGGTAACTTTTTACGAGAAAGATAATGGTGCAGGTTAGAATGTTCTAAGATGATGCCGTTGTTGTCAGGGGCAGAAAAGGGGAGGGGCAGAAATATTTTTGTCGCTGATTGCCACAAAACTTATATATAATCATCCCCATGATATAAGGATTATAATAGTGTGGTTTAAATATGTCAAAAGTGGCGTCGATCGAGTCAGGGGTGCACGGAAGGGGAGAGGGGCACCAAAGTTTATAAAACTAATTTTAGTGCCAACGGGCCATCTAGATGGCACCAAAGGGGTCTACTAGGGGTAACTTTTTACGAGAATGATAACGGTGTGGGTTAGAATTTTCTAAAGTGACGCCGTTGTTGTCAGGGGCAGAAAAGGGGGAGGGCAGAAAAGGGGGAAGGCAGAAAAAAACTTTGTCGCCGATTGCCGCAAAACTTATATATAATCATTCCCGTGATAAAAGGAATCTAATGGTGTGGTTTAAAATGTCAAAAGTTGGGCCATTCGAGTCAGGGATGCACGGAAGGGGAGAGGGGCACCAAAGTTTATCAAACTAATTTTAGCGCCGAGGGGCCATCTAGATGGCACCAAAGGGGTCTACTAGGGGTAACTTTTTACGAGAAGGATAATGGTGTGGGTTAGAATTTTCTAAAGTGACGCCGTTGTTGTCAGGCGCAGAAAAGGGGGAAGGCAGAACAAATCTTTGTCGTCGATTGCTGCGAAACTTATATATAATCATTCCCGTGATATAAGGAATCTAATGGTATGTTTAAAATATCAAAAGTGGCGCCGTTCGAGTCAGGGATGCACGGAAGAGGAGAGAGGAACCAAAATTGATAAAACTAATTTTAGCGCCGATTTCCACCAAATTGATATATATTTTTCTCCATGATACAATTATGTGATCTAAAAATGCCAAATTGCTGTCGTTTGGATGAAAGATTGTTGGGGGCACTAAATTTTATAAGAATGGGTTCAGTCTCCAATTGTCACCACACCTAAACAATATCATTCCCATGGTATGAGGAGTCTAATGGTGTGGCTTAAATCTGTCAACAGTGGGTCATTCGAGTCAGGGGTGCACTGAAAGGCAGAGGGGCACCAAATTGATACGCAATATTTTTAGCGCCAATCCACCAAAGTGATGCACATTCTTATCCATGATACTCAGAGTCTAATCGTGTGATTTACAGACGCCATATTGGTCCTGCTTGGTGAGAGATGGGGGTGGGTGGGCACTAAATTTGATCAAAATTTGTTTAGTCGCCGTTAGCACCACACTTATAAATAATCATGTCCATGATATCAGGAGTCTAATTGTGTGGTTAAAGGATGTCGCAAGTGGGGCCATCCGAGTCAGGGTTTAATAGAGGGTGAGATGAACAAAAAAAAAGAAGATAAACAGTATGTTAAGCGCCGATTTCCACCAGATTGATACGGTAGACTGCAATCCGCGCACGCGTCTCTTATAAGGGAATTTTTTCTAACATTATTACTCATTTTCTGTTCATCGAATCTCTGGATCGCACTTAGAAAAATTTAATCATGGAACAAATTCTTCTCCCTGATACGTGGAATATAATCATGTGGTTTAGATAGGCCAAATTGGTGCCAATGGGTGAGAGATATGGGGGCCATAATTTCCTAAATTTGATATGAATTTGTATACTCGGCAATTTTCACCAATTGTATATATATATTTATTCCACACCTATTGACTTGAGTCACATGTATTCAACGGAATCCCAGCCATTGAATACATATTAGTGTATACCTCTAGTGGAATACAAGCCAGAACTATTCTCGTTGACGTTGTCGCCAAGAAAGATGACATACATTACGTCTATCATCCGCTTCCGGTGATTCCCCCCATAATTACTGGTTATTTGTCAGACTTAAATCACAATAAAGGTAGCTATAGTAACAATGAAGGTGACATTCATGGATTGAACTTATCTGACTGAACGGTGTAGAATAAATACAGAACACAACTTGCATCATAATCTCGAATCTTTTATCGAACTCGTTGCGGACGACGCAAATATATCCTTGCGCCAACCGCAACTCATGCGATAAAAGATTCTCGATTAAGATGCGCGTTGTGTTCTGTCTATATATGCATTTCCACAATGAGTCTAAGTGTGTGGTTAAATGATGACAAAGTGACGCCGCTTCAGTCTGAAATAGGGAAGGGAGGGTCACCAAAACTGTTAAAAAATATGTTAGTGCCAATTACCATAAAATGCATACACTTTCTTCTCAAATGATACGAGGAATCAAATCGTTCATGTTAAAAACGTATAGTGAGCAAGCAAAACTGATACATAGAAGAAAGCATTAAACATATATTATTCATTTTATTTAAGATATACACATATTCTTGCAAACTGGGAGACATCGAACCATCAGAAATCGCATATTAGAATGGATCATGTATATATTATAACACAATTGAGTCTGTTCCATTCAATATAGTTTCCACAAAAACATTTACAATAAACCACTCAACATCTCGCTCTGTGTCGGGCTGTAGCTGATATACACGCATAGCATTAAACTGAGAATATTTCTTCAATATTTAGCACCATGAACAGAGGGACACCTGGACATTACTTTAACCCTTTACCCAACAGAACGGCCCTGTGCCAATGCATTCTCTTATATATGCGAGTCGACCATAGGTCGCCTCGCATATATAAGAGAATGCATTGGCTTAACACATTAAAAATTATAAAATTGTTAAAGAATGTAAGAAAAAATGGTAAAAAAAGATTTTTTTAGGCCAATGCATTCTCTTATATATGCGAGGCGACCTATGGTCGACTCGCATATATAAGAGAATGCATTGGCACAGGGCATAACTGTAACCATCACAATGTGGTCAAGGAGCCGGTTCCAATGATATCCATATTTGTATGGTTCTATTGAGACAGACCGAAGATATTTTAGGCTGTTGAAGCTTTATTTGGCCGGTTTTGGCCGTTTTGTTGGGTAAAGGGTTAAAACACCTGTATCTTGATGGAGATGATAGCCAGGTGTCCTCAAAATCTTAGTCTAACCCACTAGATTGATTGATACATCTCTATATATGTAAAACCTAATTGTCGTCTTTTATATTTGCGATCTAATGTGTTTATGATGTTCATATTTCATGTCATAACATCTGACGTATACGCTGTGGTAAATGAATAAATACTTCTTTATTGGTGAAACGGATTAATCGCGATAAACAAAATGACTATCGACAAGGTGAGCCACTACTTATATTCCATGTTTAAGAATCAAGTTTTTTGACGCTATTTGGATATACAATTTATGAGAATACGTGTAACACTTTGAGCAAGAGTATTCTCTATTCCCACCAAATATCCACAGCATGCAGAGGGTTTTTCATCACTTTAACCTGGGCAATGCCGGGTAACCCTGCTAGTCTCTTATATATGCGCAAAGGGAGCCTCTCATATATAACAGAATGCACTGGTTTACAATGTCAAGGTAAATATTATTACGCCAATGTATTCACTTATATATGCGATGCTCCCTATGGGAGACTGGCATATATAAGAGAATGCATTAGCACAGGTTTTTCGCAAAATTTCAGGAAGCTCCAGTTATGGAAGAGTTTAATATAAGAATGCTGGTACCCAAAAGCTTGGCGAAGCAAGGCGAAAAAGTAAAATTTTGTATTTCAGATGCTCTCAGATATACAGTAATGCCCTAAATAATCGACTCTTCAACTACAGCAGAATTATGGGTAACTTTTCAGGATTTAGTCGGAAATATGGCTTGTTGCCATTCATCGGAAAGCTCTCCCCGAGAGCTTTCCTGATGAATGGCAACAAGCCATATTTCCGACTAAATCCTGAAAAGTTACCCATAATTCTGCTGTAGTTAAAGAGTCGATTATTTAGGGCATTACTGTATATACTGAACCAGGCCACAAAATATGGTGCTGGAATTTTGAGGAATGATGTCCCCTGTTCCCAGAGAGTGAATTTAGTGATGCTGCCCCGCACAGCCGCTAGCATCACCAAATTCATTCTCTGGGGACCTCATTCTGCAATGTGCCCCCATTGGACACCTCGATTATGCATAAGTGTCATCTGCCAATATGGGGGTATAGAGATATTAAACTAAAAAAGAAACTTACAAAAGAAACTTAAAAAATTGGCAATTTGATGATAAGAGTTACTTTCCAGAAAAGATGAGGCCTAAGCAAAATGAGTTCCCCAGAGAATGAATTTAGTGATGGTAGCCGGCTGTGTGGGGTAGCGTAAAATCAGGCCTGGAGATTTCATAATTTTGCGTAAACTATTTTTTGCTCACCTAATTTGTGCTTTGGTAACTTATAGGTTACAAGAAGTGTTACATAAACTGTTATATCACTACTTCTGGTATTATTACCTAGCAATGAGTAACTAATTGAAGTTATAATTCGAAATGTCCATTTTGGGACTTTACTGAGCAATAATTAAGGGGAGAATCGGTGATTGCGAGACCTATAAAAACAAGGGGTACGCATCTAAGATGCTTTTGTCGAGTTTTTTGGCAGTCGAACCAAACTTCTGCCAATAAGGTGCACAACCCCCGGGAAAAAAATTGGACGGTGGTATATTATTGCAATAGACCTATATACCAAATATCAATTGAATCCATTAATATTTCATTGAGTTATCGCACTAACGGTGATAAAATTGTGATTAAAATAGACAAACTAAGACCCATAACTCCAGAAAAAAATTCGGACAAACCAGGTTTTCGAACTCGTCAAAGATATTGTTGCAATAGACTCATATACCAAATATTGTTTAAATCGGTTAATATTTCATTGAGTTATCACGCTAACGGTGATAAAATTGCTAAAAATAGACAAACTAAGACCCATAATTCCGCGAAAAAAATTTGGACAAACCTGGTTTTCGAACTCGTCCGAGATATTGTTGCAGGACACTCATACACCAAATATTGTTGGGATCGGTTAATATTTCATCGAGTTATCGCGCTAACGGTGATAACATTGCTAAAAATA
The DNA here is from genome assembly GCA_032622095.1 of Siphonodentalium dalli. Classification (NCBI taxonomy): domain Eukaryota; kingdom Metazoa; phylum Mollusca; class Scaphopoda; order Gadilida; family Siphonodentaliidae; genus Siphonodentalium; species Siphonodentalium dalli. Next base: position 127,263,170 of record CP136069.1, on the reverse strand, counting down.
GACAAACTAAGACCCAGAACTCCACGAAAACAACTCGGACAAACCTGGTTTTCGAACTCGTCCGAGATATTGTTGCAGGAGACTCATATACCAAATATTGTTGAAATCAGTTAATATTTCATCGAGTTATCGCGCTAACGATGATAACATTGCTAAAAATAGACAAACTAAGACCCATAACTCAGCGAAAAAATTCAGACAAACCTGGTTTTCGAACTCGTCCCGAGATATTGTTGCAGGAGACTCATATACCAAATATTGTTGAAATCGGTTAATATTTCATCAAGTTATTGCGCCAACGGTGATAAAATTGCTAAAAATAGACAAACTAAGACCCATAACTCCGCGAAAATAATTTGGACAAACCTGGTTTTCGAACTCGTCCGAGATATTGTTGCAAGAGTCTCATATACCACATATTGTTGAAATTGGTTAATATTTGCGTGAGTTATCGTGCTATCGGTGAAAAACTTAACTAAAAACCATCTAAGATGGATAACTCTTGTAAAAAAGTTCGGACGTGACCCGTTTTCTACATGCAGTAAATAGTCATTGGGAGCAACTGCCATACCATACATTTTTTGAATCCGTTCACAAATGTCAAAGTTATAAGGCATTCTTTAGGTCCGCCCGCCGCCCGCCAACCGTTCCTCGCCAAACCATAAGTCAAGTTTTTTTTAAACTCGACTAAAAACTTTGACGTGACCTGTTTTTGTTCACATCATTTTTATTTTAGGAAACCTCCAGGCGAACTGAACGTGGTCGTTCGCCTCAAAATTGCAGGCCTGCAAAATTCACCCTCTTAGGACCTCATTATGCAAATGTCGGGCACCATATCTTGAGGCCTGTACTGAACATGTATCTCGTGGAATTTGAGAGGCATGTTTCAGAATATCCACACATCTGGGAATCAATTTGTTTCTTATCAGTGCCTTTACCTGTTAACTCATTCATTGGCAAACCCCTGGCAAATTATGTTGCCAGCCCCCTTGACAAACATCATGATGTTTACTATTATACTAGGGGATTGCCTGTCAAAAATGAAGGGTGACAGATATGACATGTAGTATCTTCGCATGAAGAATTGGTTTAAGCTGATAATAAATGCTCTTAATTGCTAAATTATTAGTGCTTTTAAGTCATTTGAGGACAATGGCACCTATCCCGTGACATTTCACGTTTCTTGTTACCTCTGCGTACCAATTTTCCCCACATATTTTCTGAGCTGATAATAAACGCTCATTATTAATCATTCATAAACGATATAAAGAAAGCTGGCAAATGGTGCACAGAGTTTGTCCGGAATTTATGACAGATGCCACTGAAACCACATTCCTCTTTAGATATGGTAATGCTGCATAGCAATGGCCTTTAGACCCATGACTCCCTTACCAGAGCTAGATCTTCTTCTGGAGGCAGGCGGAGAAGATTTTCTTCTCCTTGAACGAGACCTCCTCGGTGAATTCTTTCTTTTGGGGGGAGGGGATCGTGATCTTTTTCTCTGTGGAGAGTGAGATCTCCTTGCACTTCTGTCATGCCTTCTTGGTGACCTGGAACGTCTTGGTGATTTTGATTTCTGAGAGTCCCGTCTCCTTGACTGAGGAGATCTTGACTTATGTCTAGCTCTATCACGTGATAGCGAGCGTGATCGTCTCTTTAAATATGTGGATTTACTTCTGGACCTGAAATTAAAAGAAAATAATTGCAAATACCAATATCATACAAAACGGATAAGTATGGTACCGGTAATTGGCAACAAAGACAATATATGTCTGAAATTTTCCATGCATGGAATGGCATACCAGGTCAATTAGCGATTTTTTAATTCCTGAGTTGTTGGTCAAGAACGTAGTTATCAGCTCTTACCAGTAGTATAACCGGTTGTGTGTGAATGGAATACAACTCCTTATTGCCTGAAGCTACTGAAATGACTCTATATAAGCATTGAAGGCTTATTGCCCAATAATTTTCTTCTTTGAAATTTTCAAATTCATGTTATCTTCATATTTATTACCATATTAAACATATGTTAAATGTTTTGTTATGAAATAGATACTGTTTAACCTAAACTGCTAGTCGGAACCCTGCATGCCATCAGACAATGAATGGCGATTTCACTGTCGATGTTGGTGAGTTGTTTCTAAAGAAAGAGTGATACGAGGACGAGAGGGCAGATATAAGATCCACACTAATAGATGTAACAAAAACTTTAGATTATATTTCTTTACAGAACGTGTTCTCAACCAGTGGAATGACTTGCCAGAGTATATCACACCATTTCGTAAGCAACGGGAAAAACATGGGATTTATTTACTACAGACCATTACGCCTTTTGGCCTCAATAGTCTAGACTAGAGCGTATTCTTTGCTTTTGTCTTATCTATATTCTCAGTTGATGGTTGTTGACTGGCTGGTTGCTAAAAGGAACAGAACAGGTTGTGGGAGGACATGGCTGACCGAGTGTTGAGGCATTCTATACGATATGTCTTCATGGCACGTTAGAGAGACAGGTCATATTGGCTGGTGAGGAGAATGAAAGGCAATCGTTTTGTCACGATTAATGATCAACAGAACTTAGCAGCTTTCTTTCATTGTCTGTCGGCAACTATCATTGTTTTTATAACTGAGCCACTGTCAGTGACTGCCTATAAGTGAAGTTCATTGTGTTGTTACTATAACTAAGTAAACATTCCAAACTTCATAATTAGCCTTAGAAATAAACACTACACTGTCTCGATCAAATTAAGTTGCCGACTTCACAATTAGCCAAAATAAACACTATCTCAATAAAATTGAGCCGATTTAATCAGTTCTAATTAATGGGGTAATTTTTCGCGTGGGGCTGTCTTATGGGGCCAACTTCGAGCGGGGCTAACTTGTCCAGATACCAGTGAAACATTCTTTCTATGTTGCGTCATCATCAGTCTATCCCACTATTTGAGCCATAATAGAGCATTATGCTTAAGAATATGGAATTTGTATTAATTATGCCTAAGCGTAATTCAAATTCCATATGTCAAAACTTCCCTGGAGCTGAAATGGAAGCAGCCAATTACTGATGACAGTAACTTTTGACAATATATTTACAGAGTCTACATTAGTCCAACAACTATAGTTTGATCTCCGAGCGTGAGTAGTTTCATAAACGGAAATTCCGTGCACAAAATATTTGCGTACTCAGCAGTCAGGCATTCTTTGATGTTACTGCGATATTTTCATGTGTATTGCATTTTCATATGTGTATTACGAAAAATTGTATACAACCTCACTATTTGACTGCACCTCAAACATTGTGTTGTAGTTTTTGGGGCTTTTATTTCAAAGGGTTACACAGTACTGGTAACATACATGTACAGTGCTAAATTGTCCCGCTTTTTCACCAGTCTTCTGTTTAACCCTCTAACTCCCGTTGAAGTCAGATTTTTTACGATAGACTGCTATTAACTTTAGGTACATGTATGTCTCAAACAGATCATCAGCGAATGGAATGAGGCCGTTTCATGGACGCTGAGCTGTAGTAACGGAAACCTTGCTTAAGCGCAATAGCTTTACGCTTATGCGTAATATTTAGCATTATGCTTAAACAGAATGTATTACCGGTACTCTTAAGCGTAATTAGCTAAATATTAAATGTAAATTTGGCCTCCCATAGGTTTACGGTGTAGCACGTTCTTGTGATGCCAGTCGGTGCATGGAAGAGGTTAAAATTCAGCATCTCATGTCTAGAATGTTCTTGGGATACCAGTCAGTGCAGCTAATGGGGTCATTGTCGTAATGTTTTATACATAAATGCACACCATATGCATTTATGTATACATAAATGCACAACAGTCTTAGTCGGCGCGAGATTGAAATGTTGCCGTAAATAATTGCCGTCTGCCTCAATTCAGACTATTTTTCTTCTGTAGTTCTGATAAAGACATTCTTTTATCACAATTACGAAATTATGTGCGATGAACGGAAGAAACTGAACTTGCTAAAAAATATCAACGTGTGTGCATTTATGTACCGGTAGGTAAACATGCCCGCTTTCGCAGATTGCTGCTTCCAACAGGATACCGGTACGCACTATGTTCATGACTCAACTAGAATTTATGTAGAAAACACTACGACAATGACCTGTCATGTGACACTTTCGAAGTGAGACTCGTGTGCATTTATGTATACAGAAATGCACACGGTGTGCATCTATGTATAAAACATTACGACAACGACCCCATTAGAGTCAGTGAACAGGAGAGGTTGAACATCACATGCATAGCACATTATTGGTAACTTTTATTATGTTTGTAAAACATATTAAAAGATTTAATTTTCTCGGAGTAACTATTAATCATCTATATTTGCCTTCACTCTATAAGAACATATGGTTTCCTAATTATTCATTGGATCGCTCGATCAATAGTCCGTGGACTATCTTGTAATAGCTACGATATTTGATTGCGTTAAGTTGTCCACAAATAAAGTAATTATGCTTTATTTTGGCAGTTTAACATGCTTTCGCCTATTATAGCTATATGTCTTCTTATCCCAATAAATAATTCATATGGCCTAATTCATTCTTCGTTCATGCGCCACAACACGCATGCTGCACAATAGCATGTCATTTAATTAACACACAATGAGTTGTTCTCTTCTTTACCATGGGTCGACATGCAGACGCGTTTATTTCATATTGAATTGACTTTTACTGCCGACCGATCGAAACTCAGTTCGACGTAACGATAACTTTATTTTAACTTGATTTTACAATGGTTTTAACATGGTTTTAACTGAAATTTATCATTTTGAAATATTAACGTACACTATCTGATCGAGTTTATTCGACACTGGATCGAACTAGAATTCATACTTCTAAAATCATTCATACTGGGCGATATTCATGATTGTTTGATCAGACCTGTGATCCATCAGGTTCCCGACGCTCAGCCAGTTTGAAGACGACACACATGAACGAGGTATGATCCAACCAAAACATTATCTCCTTTGACGACGCACAACTGTTCGAATACAATTCAAGCTCGATTCACATCTTTGATACTGTACGGTGAACTTACCAAACTAACAGTGAGCGTGATTATGATCGATGAACATGGAAGAGGTGCTCGTGCTACAGTTTTATGCTTTATAGCCGCCAACCTTCTTAGGAGGAGAGATAGGTCTACATACCTATATAACATTAAATTTGTTCTGACAATGTGTCATAGTCTGTGGGACTTGACCCGTCATCTGACTTGCATTGTTTCCAATAATTCGAACCCAGTGCCTTATAAGTACACACACATATATATATGCTGTCTTGTTTTAATTGGCTAAACTAAAAGCCGTGCAAATACATTGTCTTAGATTATAATATTTTTATTATTACCCAAATTGCTGTGTCTGTCGCGCTTGTAACTCGTTATATCGAATCATGTAATACAAATATATATACGGTACTGATTAATAGCTTCTATGTGCGCATTTTAAATAATATTGGTGTGTGTATATACTGCATTTACAGTGTATTTATATTTCGTATCAGTTTGACTCCTTGCATGGTATAGAGAAATTGTTATGTCTAAATAAGTGCTGATATCAGTGTATGCAGCATCTCCTGGGACAGTCATACTAGTTACGTGTTAGCACAATTTGACATTGGAAGTGTTCTGCACGGCAAGTATATATGCCATACATGTAACAATCTACAATGTATGTGTATTAATTTTCGAGTCTGGATGATACCGCGAGAGTGATGGCTATATTTAATTTTACACACACGTGAAATATATGCATGGATATTCATTTTCGAATCAAGTCTATAACGCGAGTGATGACTAGATTTTAATTTTACATACAAAAATCCTATTTTACTGCATAGACAGTTTTTGTTTGTATTTTATATATGTTGGTATTGCACGTGTATAATATTTAGCATCGTGTGAATTCCAATTGATCAATATTCGTACTTTATATGTACCACAAATGATGGTTATATTTTAATTGATACACAAAAAATCATATTTACAACAGTTTCTGTTGGTATTTTAAATGAGAATATGTATACAGTATCTTGTTATTATATGTGTTTTATATTTATCATCAGGTTGTAGCCAATTGATCAATATTAGCATTTTATATATACATGTACAATGTCGATCTACATAATAATAATTTTGATGCCATTCGGGTAAATTTGATGTCATAGGGACTATTGACGCCCTCCGGCAATTTTGATGCCTTTTTGGCAAAATCGACGACATACGGTGAATTTTGATGCCATTCGGGCAAATTTGATGTCCTGTCAGTGAGATATTAAGTGTAAGATGCTCAGAATGATAAAATGTTTTCACTTGTACACACCAGTACTAACCAGACATTATGGTTCATATACTTTCCTAACTGTTACTCGGAATGTTATTGAAGTTATATTGCGCATTCGTTTGTGTATGTGTACCTATTTAAACATGGATTCATTGATGCTGGTTCATTTCAAATAATTATAAATTTCTAAGTTATTTTTGAGAATAGAACAAAATAAACTTTGCTACTTTGGCCTTGCACTATCAAGTTACATTTCACATGATCATTTCTGGTCGCGATTTCGACAATTGATACGGCACATACATAATTGGTCTACATGCAATGTGGATTTCGCTCATACAGATGTACTTTTAAAAATATTATTTTGCCACCATTGATCTAGTTTGCATATATATTATAAAATATGCTTGCTTCAAACAATTTGTTTTTTATATGTCAAAATAAGCTATATAATCATGTTACCCTCTTGTTTTAATGCACAATTAATACATTATATTACGTTTTTGTAACGACTTGGTCTTCTCGCATTTGTAGCTGCCACAAGTGGTCTTGAATAGGTTACCATCGAACATATATACGACCTTCCTTGGGGAAACATTAGCGAGTCGACTTTGTCACTTTGAATCGACTTTGTTGCTGGATTCGAATAAGTTCATAATATTGTTTCAGTGCCTGGTGCCATTTGAGGCAAGTGCCTGATGACATTTTGAGCTGAATTCGAAACCACGCATATAAATTTTTTTTTCGGAGGGTACAAGTTGGCCAGGGTACGAAATTATTTACTCTACCCAGTGCATGCAGGGGTTAAAATCCATTTAATTTTGCGAGAATCAAATGCCGAATCAAGTTAGTCATACAGCACTGAAAATTTAAAAGTTTCGCGAGAATCATTACGAGAATTGATTCGGTGATTCTCGTCGAATCTTAACCCTTTGAACCCTGACGTCCTGAACGTTAAATGACCTCAACCCGAGGCGCCTGACGTTATATATTGTGTTCCGACGACGTAACTCATAAAGCTCTTAATTGGGACGTATATACATGTATACATGCTCAACTATACGGCAATCTACTATGCTAACTGAACAAGTGTGCGGTGAAATATGTCACAATGTATTTCAACGAGACAGTCTATTCCACGTTCAATATACATGTACATGTATATAGATATATATGGGGCTTTCTTTGCTCGCGCTATATATTTAGAACGAAATTCTTTGCCTACAATAAAAGGCGTTTCTCAAAATGCACCTGTGTGCTTGCGCGAAGAAACAGACCCCCTGTTTCCAATTTGGCTGCTAAAATCAGAGGTACGAACATGTGACTCATTCGCGCAAAGTATAGAAGCACTATTCTAGTTAATTTGGGCTTTGATCGCGAAATTTCTAACGAAATACTGCCCCTTTTCCAACGATAAAAAGCGGGTTTTTTTCTCGAAATAGGCCTCTGCGCATGCGCAAATAAACAAACCCTCTGTCATCAGTTTGTCGATAAAAGTCACATGGGTAAACATGTGACACATGTGTGCAAAGTAGAAGTACAACTCTAGTTGATATATGCGTTTATTGAGCTGTAATTTCGTGTCAAATATCGTCTGATTTCCGGACCGGTATTCCGGTCTCCCGGGATATATAGGAATATAAGGATTGGACCGGTATTCCGGTCTCTCGGGTTCAAAGGGTTAAGGGCTGGCATGGCAATACTGGCATCAGGCGGTGTGACTGAGCCAGGAATGAGACTGTGCACACCCTGCATCTTGAAAACGCACAAACTTGTGTGCCCCGAATATTTTCACATTTGCTAAAGAGCGGTTGTTTTTAATAATATTTTATTGTTTGCGTAACCTCACCCACTCACTCCCACTCCCAGTCCCACCCCCCTTCTACATAGATGCACACCGTGTGCATTTCTGTATACATAAATGCACACCAGTCTCGCGTTGTGTCACGTGACAGGTTCATTGACATTGTCGTAGTGTTTTGACTGTTTTCTACATAAATGCATGCACACGTGTTGATATTTTTTGTAAGTTCATTTTCTTCCGTTCATCGATCAAACAACCATGCAGTTCTTTCGGTCGCTGTTTAATACCGGTACTATAACGGAAACGGGCCCACTCGCCCCAGGGCCAGCTCGCCCCAGTCGACCTGGGCCAGCTCGCCCCGAGCCAGCTCGCCCCGGGCCAGCTCGCCCCAAGGGATAATGTCTTATTTAAGTTGTCGTTTTGGGGTTGTTTTGCTTGCTTTCTCTGACTTACAGTCAAGTGATACCCGAGTCAAGTGATACCATACAAAGTGATACCCAAATCGGTCAACTGAGACCCAAGATGTGTATCATTGAATTTGGAATGTTGAATTAAATATACAAACATTCGAGATCATTATTTGTCCGAACGTCATGTCGGAATATACTCCATTCCTCGATCGAAAATGACTTGAGTCGAGCCACTGCCGTTGTATATAGTCGCAGATACAACGGAACATATTTGTGGTTATGATGTCAGATAAATATTGCACTGCTTATATACGGTATGTGGTCGGCATATGAAAGTGATTATCTATCACACTGAAGCCATCTCATCCTGTGAAGTGTGATTAGTCGATTGGTTACTGTGTAACTCCAGAGATAGTGAGATGAACTCAGAGAATAAGAGAAACTTTAATATCCAGAATGTGAAAACAGTTCATTATTGTTATTTATGAATTCGCCGGTTCGTCGTTCAAACCAACTAGTGTGATAAACTGCATGGCTATTTTCTTTGCTAACAAACGTGGCTAAAGTAATCTAAATGTCAAAATTGATGGACATAACTCTGAAATATATCATAATCTGAACTTAAGAAATTAATATATTAATATATATTAACTTATTTACAACTTTAATACAAATGTAATACCCGGGCCAGCTCGCCCCTGAAAGGTGGGCCAGCTCGCCCCAAAAACGGCCTGGGGCGAGCTGGCCCTGGGGCGAGTGGGCCCGGATCCACTATAACTATGATCAATAATTCAATATCATATGCGACCGATGGTCAATTTTATTGCAGTTTCGTCATTGTGAATGTGATACAAGACGTCAATTATTTACGGCAACATTTCAATCTCGGGCCGTCTGAGACTGGTGTGCATGTGCATATACATTACGACAACGACCCCATTAGTTATACTGCATTAGCGTCACTGACATTGTTTCTGTTTCAGTGTTTGTCCTGGCAGTGGCACGATATGATAATGAATTATGATCATAATCCGATTAGACCGATATGGATCATTTTATTCATTTTACGACATTTATCACTTTTAAATTTTTCGTATAGATATCGAGCAGCTTCACCTTCTACTATGTCGGTGTCTCGATGATGATCCATCCCTTGATCTTGTCATTATGTCGAAATGTTGTCAGTAAACAGGTAAACGAAATTTGCAACATGCACTCGTCTTGCATGTTTTGTATAAAAAAAAATCGTGAAGAAAGCTAGCCCAATTTTTCCCCCATTTTTTGTTGGCGTAACGAATCTACGGAAACACGTTTGCGTAACCACTGTTTTTTAGACTTGTGCGCGGATATAGCTCGTTAACTCATTCAAAACCGACTCTCCGTTTTCTGGTTTTAGAATAACGCATTTTAAGTAAAGTTCATCCACATAATTATGTGCGCTAATTAGTGCCCAGCGCTAACAAAAAATACCATAAACACAATGGTTATACCTGCACAACCCTTTTCGGAAATAACAGACAGACGATCGAGTCGCGTTATAGTCTTTTTTTGCCATAATTTTTCAGCCGGTATATCCTTCTTGTAAGAATACACGAAACCACGCACCACCCTCCATTCTCTATATGTATTATGGTTAGGGTTAGGTTTATGGTTAAGGTTGGTGTTAGGGTTAGGCCGGGTTATAGTGCTAGGGTTAGGGTTAAGGTTAGTGTATTCAGTATTCTTACACGAAGGACATACACATAAGCCAGTCGGACACTAGAATAGCGATAACAAACAAGTTCAGCCAAAGAGACTCTAACTAGTTCACGTAACCTGGGTTCAACGATTTCTGCAGTTATGATTACCTGTGATTACCTGTGATTACATGTGATCTTCGGTCTTCTTATAAGCCTAGAGGCTTGTGTTGACCTCTTCGTTAGTTCCAAATACTTTTGTAACTATCTGTGGCGTTTTGGCGACGTGCTTGTATTTACAGTGCATTAAAATCTTCTTCTTTTTTTTTGGTTTTTCATTATTGAATTTAAAATAAAATTTGTTGGGTCTTCCTCTCCAGGTCTCGTTCAGAATTGATTTAAATTCATTGACATCTGTCGCTCCCGTACATAACTCCGTCAGGCTGTTCCAACAGTTTGTGCTGCGAGGTACAAAGCTGTTGGCTGATGTATTGTTCTTGTGGATTTATTTTTGTAGTTTGTCTTTGTGTCCTCTTGTGGTTGTTGAGTATGATTTTTTTTGCTGATGGTAGGACTACTGTATGGCAAGCCGTTTTCACATTTTCGATTGATTCAGACTTAAGTCCAATTATTTTGACTTAAGTCCAAATAATTGGACTTAAGTCCAAATAATTGGACTTAAGTCCAAATAGCGAATTGGACTTAAGTCCAAATACCACATAATTGTGAATTCGGCGAGGAATTGGACTTAAGTCCAATTGATTTGGACTTAAGTCAAAATACCGATATTTTCATCTATTTGGACTTAAGTCCAATTCCTCGCCGAATTCACAATTATGTGGTATTTGGACTTAAGTACAATTCATTTGGACTTAAGTCCAATTCATCTGTATAAGAAACACCCCCATCAGATATTAAGCAGGTCTGGTTTTGCTCATAGGGCGGAGTTGTGGGAAAATGGCCGTTTACATTTGGGTCTAATTCTTGTTGATCTTGTTAATTGTTAGCTTTCTCAACATAACTGCGTTGATTTCCCAAACTATCGTCAAAGCACTCTTTCATGTTTGTCAAAACTCGCTTTCGTGTCTGTCAAAACATTACATCGACTGAGTTGACATCGCTTGAGGTGGCCTCACTGACCATGCTTCACTGATCAGTCAAAGCATTCTTTGATGTCTGCATTTTATTAGTATGGTGGGTAAATGTCCGGTGGGTAATTGTCCGGGTGGGGAAAGGGGAGTCACTCTAATCTATTGTTTTGGCATAATTCGACTTTCGAGTACACCCTTATTACATTGACTTTGAAAATCGAGCAAATTATACAAATAAGACACTTAGTAAATGCAATAAACGAAACTGCGTGTAGCCTACACTACATGCTGTCAAATAACAATTGAATCAAGTCGTGAATTAATTTTACTTCATTCATGCATGCAGTTAGCATTTATTAAGATGCCAATTCGGATTCGAAACATTTTCAATCTCGGCATGCCGAAAACAAGCCACGTGGCAAAGGGGACGTACGGAGTTAGTCTTGGAGTCAGGAATGCCCTGGTTAGTACGGAGTTTGACTGTCAATCAAAACTTGCAGGAATATACCATTACAAAGAAGGGGACTATCGTTTCAAACCAGATGAATTGGACTTAAGTCCAAATGAATTGGACTTAAGTCCAAATCAATTCACTAATTGGACTTAAGTCCAAATAATTGGACTTAAGTCCTAATAATTGGACTTAAATCCAATTATTGGACTTAAGTCCAATTATTTGGACTTAAGTCCAATTGATTTGGACTTAAGTCCAAATCAATTCGCTAATTGGACTTAAGTCCAATTCATTTGGACTTAAGTCCAATTCATTTGGACTTAAGTCCAATTATTTGGACTTAAGTCCAAATAATTGGACTTAAGTCCAAATAATTGGACTTAAGTCTAAATCAATCAAAAATGTGAAAACGGCTTGCCATACTACTGTATCTATTTTGTTTAATACTTTAAACATGTGTATCATATCGCACCTCTCTCGACGGTATTGGAGTGTCGGTAGTCCAAGATGTTTATTTCTTCCCTCGTTGTCTTGATATTACATATTGTTGGTATAGTTGTCAGTTTAGTGGATCTTCTCTGGACGCTTTCGATTAATATCTGGTGTTTTCGTAGGTGCGGGTTCCATATTGATGAGGCATACTCGACCATTGGTCTAATGAGGGATTTATCAGCGATGTATATATTTACGTCCATGGATTTATATAGAATCTTTAGCATGTTGTCATCTATGTAGTTGAAGGATCTTCTAATTAGTCCTATTCTTTGATTCGCTTTGTTGACTGCTGTTGATATGTGTGAGTTGAAAGATAGTGCTGAGTCAAATATAACGCCAATGTCCTTCTCAGATTCAGTTGGTTGGATTTGTATTTCTTTATTTGCTTCTTTTATGTGGTAGCTGAATTTTTGGGTTTTCTCGTCCTATATGGAGTACTTTGCATTTGGCTGCATTGAATCTCAGGAGCCATCTTTCTGACCAATCTGATAATGTATCTAGGTCTTGTTGGAGTTTCATTTTGTCTTGGATATCCTTGATATCTGTGTATATTTTTGTGTCGTCGGCGAACAGTTTGCATTGCGAGTTGATGAGCCCTGGGGGATTCCGCTGGTTACATCTGATTTTGCTGATAGTATTCCGTTTACTCTAACCGATTGTTTCCTTCCTGTTATGAAGTTGTTTAGCCATCGATGTACATTTCCTTGGATCTTGTTTGCGTGTAGTTTTGCCATGAGTCTTCTGTGCGGTACTGCATGTATCGAACGCCTTACGGAAGTCAAGGTATATAATATCGATGCTTCTACCTTCGTCGATGTATGATGTAAGGTCGTCTTGAACTTCCAGTAGTTGTGAGACGCAGGATCTTTTTGCCCTAAAGCCATGTTGGTTATCTGTAAACAATTCGTTTTCTTCTAAGTACTCCATGATGTTATCCCTTACTATTTTTTCCATTAGTTTACATATGATGCTCGTGAGGCTGACGGGTCTATAGTTCTCGGCTTTCTTCTTGTTTCCTTTCTTGAATATTGGGCATACAGTAGCATTTCTCCAATCTGTTGGAACCTCCCCCGTGGCTATTGGTCTTTTAAAAAGGTATGTCATAGCAGGACAGATACTGCTTGCAGCTTCTTTCAGAACTCGAGGATGCAGTTTGTCTTCTCCTGACGTATCCAGTTCGAGCAGGTGTCTCATTACAATTTCTTCGTTCACAACTATATCTTTTAGCTCGACACTGTTTTCTACCTCAATTTCTCTGGGAAGAGGAACCTCTGCATCTCCTTCAATGGTATAGACACTGCTGAGTATCTATTTAAAATTTCTGCCTTTTCTGCATCTTCGTCTCTCTGTATATCCCCCATCCCTGCTTTGACTTTTGTTTTGCTTCGTATATAGTTCCAAAATGTCTTCGGGTCACTTTTGATACTCTCGGCTAGCTTTTTCTCATAGTTTTTGCGTGCTATTCTGCATTCCCGTGTTGCTTTATTTCTTGCTTGAATGTATTCTCTGTATTTTGATTCCTCCTTGCTGTAGATATATTTTTTCCACTTTTGGTGCTTCTCCTTAACTGCATTCAGTGCTGATACTGTCGTCCATTTTTGCTTCTTGGTGCTTGACTTCATGACTGATGTTGGTATGTGTTTATTTGATGCTTCCAGTAATCTCTCTTTCAGACGGAGCCATAGGGATTCTACTGTCATTTCATCATCTTCCTCCCATCCTCCATTCAGTTCCTCACGTAGTCTCCTTTATGATATTGTGGTCTGTTGACATCCTCTTCCACTCCATCTGCATAGCATACAAAATCAAATAGTAGCATGTGGTGGTCGCTCTTGCCTAATGGAGGTAAATGTTTCAGATCTGATATCATTAGTTCTTCGTTCGTGAAGATGAGATCTAACAGTGATTCTTGTTGTCCTTCTCTCTGTCTTGTTGGATCTCTTACGTGTTGGTAAATCCCTGCATCCCCGAAATTTTCTAGGAAGTCAAATTCATCGCTAGTTTCTGACGTGCTGCATGTGTTTCCCAGTCTATCTCTTTGTAGTTGAAGTCACCACATACCAGCATATGAGAGTCCTTTCTCCTTGTGGCGGTGCATAAGATCTTATTTGTTTTCTTATTTTTGTCACTGTTGTTTGATGGACTTCTGTATACGCATCCGATTAGGAGGTTGTCTTCTGTGTTGAGTTTTATGCCACACCAAACTGATTCAACTCCTTCACTGGTTGTAAGATCCTCCACGATATTGGCTTTCAAGGTTTTAGTGACATAGATTGCAACCCCTCTTCCTGATCCTAATTCATTTATGAACATCTCATATCCTTGTAATTCAAACTCTTCTGGTTGTAAATTTTGGCCATTTTTTTGTGTTATTTCTGTAAGTATAAGAGCACGTCAGGTGATTCTTTTCCAATTAGAGCTGCTAATTCGTCTCTCTTGTTCAGCAGTGAGTCTACATTTGAATAGGCGACTTTAATTGACCTGTCCTGTTTCTGGTTAAAAATATTTGTATTTACATCATTTTTGGCAGCATCTTTACAGACATGACAATTGGAACTTATTCCCTATTCCTTATTTCTTATTTAAAAAAATGTCGCTTTCGACCGATTTGACGGCATGGGTGGGTGGCCCGCCCCAAATACCACCTAGAAACACACCGACCCCCCACCCATCACCCCCGGGGGGTGCCACCCCGAGGGGGTGAAAATGGGGTATGGACCATTTTCGAGAACGGTAAGGATTTCGACCGATTTGACGGCATGGGTGGGTGGCCCGCCCCAAATACCACCTAGAAACACCCCGACCCCCACCCATCACCCCCGGGGGGTGTCACCCCGAGGGGTGAAAATGGGGTATGGACCACTTTCGAGAACGGTAAGGATTTCGACCGATTTGACGGCATGGGTGTGTGGCCCGCCCCAAATACCACCTAGGTGGGGGGGGGGTCGGGGTGTTTCTAGGTGGTATTTGGGGCGGGCCACCCACCCATGCCGTCAAATCGGTCGAAATCCTTACCGTTCTCGAAAATGGTCCATACCCCATTTTCACCCCCTCGGGTGGCACCCCCGGGGGTGATGGTGGGGGGTCGGGTGTTTCTAGGTGGTATTTGGGGCGGGCCACCCACCCATGCCGTCAAATCGGTCGAAATCCTTACCGTTCTCGAAAATGGTCCAAACCCCATTTTCACCCCCTCGGGGTGGCACCCCCCGGGGGTGATGGTGGGGGGGGGGTCGGTGTGTTTCTAGGTGGTATTTGAGGCGGGCCACCCACCCATGCCGTCAAATCGGTCGAAATCCTTACCGTTCTCGAAAATGGTCCATACCCCATTTTCACCCCCTCGGGGTGACACCCCCCGGGGGTGATGGGTGGGGGGTCGGGGTGTTTCTAGGTGGTATTTGGGGCGGGCCACCCACCCATGCCGTCAAATCGGTCGAAATCCTTACCGTTCTCGAAAATGGTCCATACCCCATTTTCACCCCCTCGGGGTGATACCCCCCGGGGGTGATGGGTGGGGGGTCGGGGTGTTTCTAGGTGGTATTTGGGGCGGGCCACCACCATGCCGTCAAATCGGTCGAAATCCTTACCGTTCTCGAAAATGGTTCAAACCCCATTTTCACCCCTCGGGGTGGCACCCCCGGGGGTGATGGGTGGGGGGTCGGGGTGTTTCTATGTGGTATTTGGGGCGGGCCACCCACCCATGCCGTCAAATCGGTCGAAATCCTTACCGTTCTCGAAAATGGTCCATACCCCATTTTCACCCCCTCGGGATGGCACCCCCGGGGGTGATGGGTGGGGGGTCGGGGTGTTTCTAGGTGGTATTTGGGGCGGGCCAACCACCCATACCGTCAAATCGGTCGAAACCCTTACCGTTCTCGAAAATGGTCCATACCCCATTTTCACCCCCTCGGGGTGGCACCACCGGGGTGATGGGTGGGGGGTCGGGGTGTTTCTAGGTGGTATTTGGGGCGGGCCACCCACCCATGCCGTCAAATCGGTCGAAATCCTTACCGTTCTCGAAAATGGTCCAAACCCCATTTTCACCCCCTCGGGGTGGCACCCCCCGGGTGTGATGGGTGGGGGTCGGGGTGTTTCTATGTGGTATTTGGGGCGGGCCACCCACCCATGCCGTCAAATCGGTCGAAATCCTTACCGTTCTCGAAAATGGTCCATACCCCATTTTCACCCCCTCGGGGTGACACCCCCCGGGGGTGATGGGTGGGGGGTCGGGGTGTTTCTAGGTGGTATTTGGAGCGGGCCACCCACCCATGCCGTCAAATCGGTCGAAATCCTTACCGTTCTCGAAAATGGTCCATACCCCATTTTCACCCCCTCGGGGTGGCACCCCCCGGGGGTGATGGGTGGGGGGTCGGGGTGTTTCTAGGTGGTATTTGGGGCGGGCCACCCACCCATGCCGAAAGCGACATTTTTGAAAATAAGGAATAAGGAATAGGGAACAAGTTCCAATTGTCATGTCTGTAGCATCTTTCCGGTTAAAATCTTTAAAATTCCTACTCTGAGGGGGTCTTCTTTTCTCCTTCCTTTATTTTGGTAACTTTTCCTCCCCTGATTTGATACTCTTTCCCATTTCGGTTCTTCTCCTTTAATTCTGCTTGAAAAGTTTTCCTTTGGTCGCGTTGTTCGGGAGTGAGGTCCCTGGCTATTACTAAGTCTTCAAAATCCTTATCGGTGAGAGATGCGATTTTGTGTGCATTGGAAAGTAGTTGGTTGAGTTGAGTGCTGCTTTCTAGAGTGACCTTGATTGGACGGAATTTCTTCCTCTCTCCTTTAGGTATTGGGCCTAACCTGAACACATTTTGTTATGATAAGGTTCCCACTTCTTTGTTCTTCTGGAACAAGTTTATCATATATATGTTGTATTATAGTGCTATCATGTTGTTTTCTCTCCTTCGGGTCGTTGCTGACGCTTTCTGGTACATTAAAGGTACTCAATCCGATAAAACTCCTCTCAATTACTATTTCAATGGCTTCGGGGGTCAAAAATATTTGATTCGAGTCGAGGAAGTCACCCATCAAAGCTCAGATTTGTTAGATATCGATTTTAGAAATCTATTATTTTTCATTATCGGGAATACTATCTGGCCCAGAACTCAGTCAAAATTGCGTTAAAATTACCACTTGATTTTAGAGTTATCCATCCTTGTCTGTTTGAATAGATTTGGAGTACACATCCAGAGCAGATTACGGCAGTTATTAGTACTCATCTCGAGAACATAACAAATTTCAAAAATCAATATCTAATAACTCTGAGCTTTGTTTGATGGGTTCCTCGACTCGAATCAAATATTGTTTACCCCCAAAGCCAAAGAAATAGTAATATAGGACCCTCTGATCGGATTGTTGTTGTTGGAATCTGTTGAGATGGGGACCCTCTTTACGGATTGAGTACCTTTAAACATACATAAGTTGTGTTCTTTCCTCTTTCTTTCTTCTTTTTCATTCTCTCTGGCTTCAATCTCCTCGAATATTTCTTTCTTCATCTCAGCTTTGATGTCTGCCGTTGCTGCCTCAACTTTATCCCCAATGCTACTTTCCACCTGTTTTACTTGTTCCTCCAACTTCTCAAATCTTTCATTATTGTTGTTATTCATCGTAGTCAAAGTTCCGCTTATCTGCTTTAGTGTGGGTAGTGACTGTTCATCTAGTCTACATAGCCATCTGATTCCTGCTGTTGTGTCTGTTTTTCCCGTTGCGTGTTTGTTCAAGACATCATAGACCTCTTCTGGAATTTTGGCACATGGTAGACATACCCATCCTTCACAGGATTCACATTGCATTCCCTTACACTCTTCTGTGAATTTCTTCTCACAATAGAGACATTCCCAAGTTTCTTTGCCTTTCTTTTGGGATCTTCTTCCCGTTGTTCTTAACATACTCGCCATTTTACGACAGTGAGATAATACTCACAGATCCGTTTAATTTGTTCTCTATTGGCAGTGAGACAAAACTCACAGTTCTAATATAATTATATCTTCAGTTATATTTATTGTTGTTGATATGTAGTTTATTTTATTTATCGGCAGTGAGTCAATACTCACAGATCCGAATCGGCATTATTATTATATATCATCAGTGGGCTGGGTACATACATCGAATGATTCTTTTCATCCACACAGCTGCTAGAGTTTTGTCTGGATGGACACCGTCCTTGTATAAGGAGAAGTTGCTTGAATAATGTGGGAGCTCCCAAGGTCTTTTTCTGATTCTCTGAAGATCATATTCAAAACATGGAGTAGGTCTGGAATTGTTCCTTTTTATCCAGTCATTTATTGCTTTGATTCTTCGATTTGACGTAATTGTGTCACTTCGAAAGCTGGTTGAATTGCTGTGCTGTCTACTTTCATTCCAATTCGTCAAACTGATTGGGGGTATCTCAAGAAAGATTACCGAAGTCTGTGGTATGTTTGTATTGACATACCTTTTGAAACTTCTATATGATGAAGTAGTATTGTCTCGTGCCTGTCTATCTGACTTGTGTCGAAGATATATGAATTCTTCCAGTTTGATGGTGATGTCACAGGTGCCCGTCCATATGTAAATCTCTATCTTCTTCCCTTTGTTTTCCTTTTTGTTGACAATTTTTGGTAGAGCACAATGCAATTTTCCGAGGATTTCTCTAGTTGTTTTTCCTGGGAAAATCATCCATATTATTTTGCTTCCATAACCATTCTTCTCCGCTTGTTCTTTTATGTATCTGCCTTTGCTATCCGACGCTAATATTCTTATATTCTCATCCTCGTATTCGTCGCATTTCTCTGTGAAATTTCTTCGCAATTTCGTGACACTCATTTACAAGTTAAATATATGCATGTTTAGATAAGATTTTATCATAAAATTTACATTAATATCATTATAAGAATGTGTATTTGTATATCAGATACAATTTTACATAATACGACTTGTAAAAACTCAAGATTATTAAAGATTATGTTGAAAATCCTCGCCGGATCTAACACGATTTCCGTTCCGACTCTAACACGATTTTAATAGTGATATTTTAAAGGGGTAATGTACACTAAATCTGACCATTCGTGGAACCATCTCCTTTTATAGTCAGCAGAATATATTCAACAAATGAATTAATTCAGCCATGGATTAGTGCAAATTACACTCGTATGCTATTGGTAATTATAATGAAAATTAATTTATGACTGGAGTAATAAATTAATTTTCATTGTAATTAACATGTTGTTTGCATCGTTCACAGAGCATCCGAATGTATTTTGCACTAATGGATCAACTTCATTCATTTGTTGCATATATTCTGTTGAGTAAAAGGAGATGATCCCATAAATGGTCGGATTTAGTGAACAGTACCCCTTTAAGAACACAACTTGAACATCGTGAACAATGCTAATTATTATATAAGTGAGATCTTCTTAATTGACTCTTTAAATTCTTGTGGAATCAGTTTGTATATCATAAATAGTATATGCAAAACGAAGATTGACGCCATTATTGTGCTGAATGGACGCTTTGGTCAATGAAGGATTCGCGAAAAAGATTAATCTTCCAACTCCAGGCAATATTTTTGAACGAAAAAAAAAAACTCTTAGGGCACAACATTGAGTCAACAATTATCTATGACCTTTCGGACACACGATGATAAAATTGTCATCTGC
This sequence comes from Siphonodentalium dalli, assembly GCA_032622095.1. Lineage (NCBI taxonomy): Eukaryota > Metazoa > Mollusca > Scaphopoda > Gadilida > Siphonodentaliidae > Siphonodentalium > Siphonodentalium dalli. Next base: position 127,243,297 of record CP136069.1, on the reverse strand, counting down.
TGACTTTTTGATTATATAAAACTCCAAATAAAAAGTGTTGCATTGGCTCCGACTCTAATTATCGATGGCTCCGACCCTTCTCCTGGGAAAATTGATCGGTTTTGACTCTAATCTCTAACACAGTGATGTTGCTTCGTCTTTCCCGGTAGAGTTTTTCGCCACTAACACCTCACCGTCCCACTTCCCACCATGGGGATGAATTTGTATAAGTTTGGTGGCAATCGGCGACTAAACCAATTCTTATCAGAGTTAGTACCCACCCACCGCCCCCCCCCCACAATCTCTCATCCCAACGAAACAAATTTGGCGTCTTTAAATCACACGATAAGATTCCTTGTATCATGGAAAATTATTATTAATATCTCGGAAGAATGTGCATCAATTTGGTGGAATTCGGCGCTAAAATTATTTTTGATCAATTGTGGTAGCGCTCCCCTTCCGGGCATCCCTGACGTGAACAGCGCGGCGTTTGACATATTTAAACCACACCATTAGATTCCTCATATGATTGGGATGATTATATATAGGCTAAGTTTGGTGGCAATCGGCGACAAATTTATTTTTCTGCCCTCCCACTTTTCTGCCCCTGACAACAACGGCGTCACTTTAGAAAATTCTAACCCTCGCCATTATATTTCTCGTAAAAAGTTACCCCTATTAGACCCCTTTTGTGCCATCTAGGTGGTCCCCTGTGATTTTCTATAGAACACAGACAGACTGTCGCAAATATAGATATAGACTAGAAGGGATATCCGGGCTTCACATTATTGTGTCGCTATGTTTTTCTGTCTCCCTGAATTGCGGCCCTATATTATTTTTTATAAGTCAGGGGGGGGGGGGGGAGGGGGGGTGGAAAAATATTTTCCGGCACGTATGCCGGGGTGGGTGGGTGATCAAAAAATTCCTGCTTGTTTTTTTAGTGTTATGGCAATGAGTTGGGCTTCAAAACCACTTTGAATGAGAGAAATAATGTAATTCTAACTGGTAAACTGACTGCAGGCAGTTATCGTGTTGTATTTTGTTGCAAATTTTAAAATCCAAGATGGCCGCTGGCAGCCATGTTTTTTTGGCCGAATGACCTCAACATGACTCATTCCTATTTACATGTCCATGTTAAGATCCATGATAAATAGTATGCACAGAAATTCATATACAGCTGTTTATAGTGAATTCCCCCCCCCCCCCGCAAATCTCTGTTTTAGTGTTAAAAGGGGGGGTGGTGTCAAAAAATGGTCGGAAAAAAACTGCCGAAAACGGAAAAAAAATTGGCGGTGGGGGTGGGTGGGTACAAAAAATGATCGAAAGGGAAAAAATGCCATACGTGCCTGAATTTTTTTTCCAACCCCCCCCCCCCCCCTGTATAAGTCGGATTTTTTTCTTAACTATAATTTCTGACCCAATAACCAAATGTTTTAAAACTATTATCCGGCGCCTGCTGACTTCACCATAATTATGTCGCGTTCAAGGCCAGAAATTGGCGCGATGATTCTGGCGGCTATATATAGTCCTGCTTGCACTTTAAAAGACACAATTTTAACTTCGTGAAAATCGTTATCGCCATGCTATTCCACAAGCTGACATTATTTATTATACACATATATATATATTAAAGGTACTCAATCCGACCAGAGGGTCCCCATCTCAACAGATTCCAACAACAACAATCCGATCAGAGGGTCCTATATTACTATTTCTTTGGCTTTGGTGGTAAAAAATATTTGATTCGAGTCGAGGAACCCATCAAACAAAGCTCAGAGTTATTAGATATTGATTTTTGAAAATTCTTATGTTCTCGAGATGAGTACTAATAATTGCCGTCAATTTCGTTTCCTGCTCGAGATTTGTACACAAAAACTCTATTCAAACAGACAAGGATGGATAACTCTAAAATCAAGTGGTAATAATAACGCAATTTTGACTGAGATCTGGGCCAGAAAGTATTCCCGATAATGAAAAATAGTAGATTTCTAAAATCGATATCTAACAAATCTGAGCTTTGATGGGTGACTTTCTCGACTCGAATCAAATATTTTTGACCCCCGAAGCCATTGAAATAGTAATTGAGAGGAGTTTTATCGGATTGAGTACCTTTAAACACATATTCATGCCTTGGGCCCCAAAGGAATGAAATATGTGTATAATAATGTCGATTCTAGCTTGTTATGTTAGAGGCTGTCACGGTTGAAACCTGCTCCTGTTCTCAAATTAATGTTTCGAGGATTCCTCGAACAATAGTCATGCACATTTAGCATATGCATGAACGTTGAGTTAGGCTAATATTAACCACAATTAAGAAAATTCTCAGTCCATTTTTGGATATGAGGCGAAACATAATACGTGCAATATACTAAATTATACTGTATAAAACTGATCACCACCTTAGCGAGTTGGCAAGCTATCCGCGCTAATAAAGTGAATGCAGCACAATCATGTCTTAGATAATGCAATTGGAATACTGTGAAAATTTCGGCACCTCGAAACAGTGCGCGGAACTGCGCAGAACTACGCGGAAGTGCGCGGTACAAATAAAACAGTTATATTATGCACAGGGGCAGGTGGGGGTTGAATTAAAACATGAACTATAGTAGTAGACATGGGTTAGTCTCCGAATGCCAGTCAACTTTAGGTGTGAAAATTAATTAGTGGGATGTCCTTCTCGATCTGGATTGACGCAGGTCATTATCCCAGCCCAATCTTTCGCCCAAGTGGAAGTTTATGATAATTGTCGAATGAACAATTGGATGTTAAGTTGAGGTTTTTATTCATATCCATTATTTACATAGCTTACTCATTTTATATTTATGAAATTATATACAACAGTTATACAAAATGACATTGCATAGAGAAACTCCATTGTGTCATTCGGAGACGACCCCGTTTTAATTAGTATAGTAGTATAGCGGTAGACTGATTAGAGGTGACAGCTTAATTACTGCATGTCATTGTAGAAAATATGAGAAGTTAAAATGTTGAAACAACACAACCATCAGTGATTATTGAGTGATTAAATCTGCAGGGTGTAAGTATGAAGTCAACGCTGACAATTTCATTCGATCTTCAACAATGTCTTCATCAGTGTTGTACCCGTGTGGCACTAACCAAGAGGTGAGACACTGGCAAAAACTCAAAAGAGGCAAACCCAACAAACCGCTAGGGATGACGAAATCACCTACGGAATACTTAGGCAAACCCCTGACACCCTATTTAACAGACTCAGAAACCTGTAGGGGTCGTCCTGTTCACCCGGCGGCTATTGTTTCGGGTAGGTGTTGGGGCAGGTGTGATAATCCTCAACATCACAGAGCTGCCGACTATAGTTTTTATCATAATTGTTACTGGGAATGGTGGCGATGGATAATTTCGACGGCGATGAGCGGCCGGACGATGAGGATAATTGGGGTTTTTGGAAAATTCAAAACTCGAGGAATACAGCGCGTAGAGGGCTCATTTTGGTGTCTAACGAAAGGCCGATATTCGCCCTATCCACACATATTAACCCCGCCACTGAACGGACACCGGAAGTTGCATTATGAACGAAGAAATGCACATGTGATATATTTCAACAAATTTATTAAATACTCAAGATATATATATATAACAAATACTATCAATATAACATAACATGAATTATAGCACATTAATGTTTGATACTGTTTGATCACCTAGTACAAACGCTATCGCATGCCAAATGGGGTGGGATGCTGAAAAATCGCAAGCCAATTTGCGCGCGATTTAGTTTGCCGTGTCCCGCGTGACTCAGCATCGCATGCGAATATGTTTCGATTGTAAAATTCAAAGAAATGTAACTCTAACATACCCGTTATTTAGTAAAAAATCATACCAAAAGAATGACACCACAAAGAGACACGTTTCAAAAACACTATAGGAAAAATCACTTTTAGGGAGGCGGACGGCACTGTTGGGAAACACAAAATTCAAACTGTTATTGAAGCTCCGCAGGCGCGTTAAGCAACGTCACCCCTTTTTCAAATTGATATCGAGGCAGTCAGGTCGCGCCAGCGACCGCTGCCGCGGGGGCCTGATGGCTCATAAAAACAACTCTATATATAAGCGCCCGCGGCTACCACTTTATAGCATCAAGGGTAGACTGAGCAAATCGAGACGGGATGCTGGTCCCGCCAAACTCTCCAGACGGCATCGACATATCAAAACGCATGCGATTCTCGCCTATCGTATCCGTATTTGGACGAGATTGTAAGACCATAGCCTGGTTTGATACTGAATCCATGTATTCGAGAATATCTATTTCGCCTGCGCCGAAAACTCTCTTGAAATGTCTGATGGAATTGTCAACTTTGCGATATCGCATCTTGCGTGGGCCAATCCTTCCACCCGCTCTCAATTGGATGACGGTTGCTTCCTGGTAAGCTTGCTCTTTCTTCAGGAAATCTATCAACCTGAAGATGTTCGGGTGTGAGCAAGATAACACCAACTGCAGTTTTCGGTGCCACCCTTCCACATGATTTGTCGTTCTTGGACCAATTGTGTCGTGGTGATTCCATAGCTGGCGGCCATGGCTCCCTTCCACCCAGAACTCGGTGATGTAATCCGTGAACTTTTCTAGATTTTCTCTGGTCGCGAATATCAGAATTTTTTCAGTCTCTCCGTCATCGGCTAGTAGGAAGTTGTGGTTGTTGTTTTGTATACAGCAGGAAGGTCGACTCCTGAACGATGAATTGGTAACTTTGGCTGGTTTTCGGCTCTGGCATGATACAATGCTGCTTTGACGCTATAATATGTCGGGATGTTCGCTATAATTTCAGGGTCGGTCTCGTCTGCTCGAAGATCTGTTGGAGAGAAAAAATAGCATGGTTAAATTATAAACATTAATAGAGTTATTACTTGCTTAGTATTCTCTATTCTTTAATAATAATTATAATATATAATATAACATTACACCAGTTTTACTTTAGTTATTACTTGCTTAGTTTTCTTTCTGAATACTAATATAAAGAGCGTTGCCAGATTAATGAGAATGCGAAATTAAATTTACTCATTACATACTTCCTATTACTTCCTGGTATAGCGTTGTTACTGGCTTGTTACTTGTCTTAACAAGCTTTTTGAGGTCTGCAATCCAGGAATCTGCTGCTACTTGGTTGAAATCAGGTTCGTGGTTATGGTTGCCGCTGTTGGATATCACCATATCGTTCTCAGTGTTGGTGGTTGCACGGCAGTCTTTCTTACAACATCGCCAATGAATTCGATCATTTCTCCTTGATTTAACGGAGAATTTGTAGTCATCATATACCAGATACTTTCCACCTCTAGTATTTGGAATATAATTTACGTTCATGCAACCTTTAAATGACGAAATCAAATTGAATATCAGACCCTATATATAAATTCGAATATCGCCTCAAAAATAATCCTCATAATAACGATTAGTTTTCGGTACAATAGGCCAACAACGTTTCATGTTGACTAAACTGCGCTGTTATACTGAGAATATGAGACGCGCTTGTGTGATAATTAGACCTTCATTGATTATTATGCAGTACATGAGTACACATGCAAGTAATAATTAATTTAGCTGGTCAGTCGCGTTTGTGAGTTCTATTTACCCGGTCTGGTGCGGGTTGACAAGTCTACTTTCGATTAACAGTTCCGGTATAGGCGGGGTGACAAGCATATCAGCGTGAATACATGGCGTCATGTAGCGTCATGTATACACACTAGTTGACCAATCAGAATCCAAGATTCTTACATGAAATAGACAAATGTATTTGTATATGTATACGCATGCACGAACGCATACGCATGACTGTGTTCTGTGTCTTACTAAAGTATTCTGTTTAAGGTCATTTTACATGAGAACAAGTAAAGCGTCGGTCTATCCATCGTCACAACTCGACATGCCCTCTACTAGCGGGATGGAGTCGACCATTGATACTGGTGTTGAACCCGTTGTAAGAAAAATCACTCCAAGGTAAATTATTGGCATATATATGTATTGAATATATCTCACGCTATTTTCTACCACGTTGATTGGCTGAGCACTATATATATACATTATGTCTCACGTGATATTGTCCTGATTGGCTGATCAGTAACAATACATTTCACATAGTAAGGATGTGAGCAAAATATATGTTTCGACGCAGAGCACTAGTGTCCAAGCGGTAAACAACCCACCTGTGGATCGGTCGAATTGTCGATCGGGTGTATAGAGTGTGTCGGCATAACTCAGACGCACGTGGTCTTACATGTATGTTTAGCCTGAGATCGATTCTGGAGTGTTCTGGTGTCAACATACACACTGTTCTAGGGGATCATAATTGTCACTTTTACTTGAGTATTTGAAAAAAAATATTAGCATATACAATAGTAATGACAATATGGAATTGATCTTAAGTTAACTCACCGTAAATCACAGGTAGTTGGATCAACTTACAAAGACGGATGAACCATGAGTCCGTGAACATCATTTAGGAGCGTATAATAGATGTAAATTTGTTCAGGTAACATACGATGTGAAAAATTGATGCAGAAAGCTATTTGAAGGAGAGAACAAAGTTGGATGAGGATTATCCCATAATCCACTGAATTAAAATTCTATCCAGTCCACAATTTATGTTGTGTTATTATTCTTTAAATCCCTCAAGTAATAATCTATCCCGGGGAAGTACTAGTAAGCATGATATAATGCATGCAAGGCGAAACACTATCTTTTCAAAGAATAAAATTCATGATGTGACCTAAAATCATCTGATAATTAATTGTCAGTAACTGTTGACACATGCCACGTGTGTGAGCATTGCAACACTGATTACCAATCAGATCGCTGTGCTATTGTTGCCACACAATAGCGATCTGATTGGTACTCAGTGTTGCTCCTGCACGTGGCATGTGTCACTGACAATTAATTGAACTCGACTCAACTAACACACTGACATAAAGCCGTGCAAACATCAAAGTTCGGATATGGACTGTATATATATGGACACCCTGTCCTTTCGTAGACAGTAGACACCGTGGGCTAGCCACCCGAACCATTTAAGAGTTTTTAAAGTTCGGATAAGTTGCTATGACTGATACTTGCGTGACATAATTATTCGTGATAATGACAATAATTTGTTGGAACATTTTTAAATTGAGTTGTGTCACCATTGAAATATCAGATTGAAACTAATTTAACTAAATAATACATGTAATCTATACACCTTTCTACGCTAATTCCAATGGATTCACGTCACTCACGGTAGTCTCACGAGTGACTCGTGTCGAGTCCGTCGGACTAAAAATAGAACTCTGGTAATGTGATTCATTAACTCTGCACGCCCACATCGATTTGTTAATCACCAGTGCACGTGTTTCGAGTCGCGGATTTTCCAATGTTTATCGTCTTTGCATAATTTTATCTCCCCGACGAATTTGGCAGATATCCCCGACGGGGGGGCTGACCATCCCCGACGGGGGGGGGGGGCTGTAGCCCCCCCCCCTGACCCCCCCTTGGCGCCACCCCTGAACCATTTTGATTGGATCAACTATCTAAGAGTCGATATAATGGGCGGATCTCCTAGCCGTTAATTATGTTAAGATGTTGCAATGGTGATATTAAAGTGTATTGTTGTTGTTTTTTTGAAACCAGAAATCACGACTTTGATGTACATGGAAGAAAGACTAAAAAACGGAAACGTGCTGACATTGCTGAACCCGACCGACCAGCACACGGTCAGAGAGGTGTGCGCGACACATATAAATACAAGAGAAATGACTCTGCAATTCCAGCTCACAAGAGAAGGAACTTAGCTGATATTTGAATTATCTATAACAATACGGTTGATTAATTATATGAAGTTTGATTTACTTTGTGCTTGTGTTTATTTAATTCTGGGAGTGAAACCTCGGGTTTAAACCACAGACATGACGATTCGGACCATTTAGTTTGGGCGCCCAAACTTCTAAATAAACTGATTATGTACCATCAAGTTATATAATTGAAACATTCCAACATCTGGGACCAATATATACATAATATATTCAGGGCGCCGGAAGCATCCAAGGGCAGGGGGGGGGGGGGGGGGGGGCAGAGCCTACAAATAATAACTGTAGAAGTTTAAACAATGTGATCAAAATAGAGACTGATTGGAAAATATTGAAATTACATAATAACTGATCAACAGAGAGAGATAAGATTTGAAATATATGGCTCCGGTAATTTCATTTTACCAATTTTTGCTGCAAAAAATAATATGTTCGCTACGAAAGACAATTATCTGACTTTTTTAGTCTGCCGGTTCAAAGCCCGGATAAAAGCTGATGGGAGTTTAAACAAAATTGTTTTATAATATCTAATTTATCACGTAACTATGGCTATATTAATCCGATACCGCGCAGTAAGTTTTCTGGAAACAACTGCGCAGTAAGCTTTTCTCGAAACAATGCGCGGAAGATATATAGCGCAGTAAGCTTTTCTCGAAACAGTGCGCGGTAGATTCTACAACTCACTATATATCTAATAAAACGGTAAAATGACCTTGCAAATTCGCAACTGAAGACCTTCTACTACTATATTTCATTAATATACATGTTTAAATCAACTCCCCGTGCATAATAACAGTTCTGTTTGTACCGCGCACTTCTGCGCAGTTCCGCGCACTGTTTCGAGGTACCCGAAAATTTGATTGGAATTATCCAGGGTTTTAAGTGCAATGATTTTTTCGTTGACATTAACTGACGAGTGAACAGGATATCTACATAGCCTACCCGGCGCCATCTACACCCATTCGACGGCCTACTAAATACTAAATGTGTGGGATAAAGCTAGCAGGGAACGTCTCCACACTGTGAAAACAACCAAATGATTATTATCAAGCAGTAAACCTATTTGTTACCACATATTAATAACAAAAATGCACCAAAATGTCCGAACCCTCGTTGACATCACATCGAAGGTTAACAGTGTTGGTTTGCCTGGCAGTTTTTGAGGTGTTGAAAAGACCGGAAATTATACCTTTTACAAGTCAACCATTGTGTATTATTTGGGCTGATTTGAAATTAGAACTCCAGAGTTCTGATTTCCGCATTCTGCTAGCGATGAGTGATTTCTTTTCAAGAACGGAATTCTCATTTCACTGAGCAAAATGCAGGCTGATTCGAGGACGAAGAGTTCTGCGGTAAATATGAGTTCTCTTCTATAACACAATATTAATCATTTGAACTACATGCAACTGGTCAAGTTGCAGTGAATTTGTCAATTTAGTTGAAAGTGGTGCTTGTTACTTTCCAAATATCTTAGTATGGCAAGCCAAAATAACATCAATTGTAAATCATTTGATAATGTTAACACTTTCTATACCGATGATACCGATCGCGAATAAAACCGAATTACCCATACATTGCCAATAGTGACTGTAGATGCTGCCAGAAGGAGTGGTACATAGGTCTACTGGTACATCGCATATGGTCTAAATATGGCTATATATCCAGCTGATATGACGAAATTGTATGGGAGGCCTTTTTCACATTTATTAAATAATTGTATGTCAGTTAATGTCAACGAAAAAATCAGTGCACTTAAAACCCTGGATAATTCCAATCAAATTGTCACAGTATTCCAATTGCATTATCTAAGACATTACTAGTAATGTGCATTCACTTTATTAGCGCGGATAGCTTGCCAACTCGCTAAGGTGATGATCAGTTTTATACAGTACCGTATACCGGTAGTTTAGTATTTTGCATGTATTATGTTTCGCCTCATATCCAAAATGGACTGAGAATTTTCTTAATTGTGGTTAATATTAGCCTAACTCAACGTTCATGCATATGCTAACTGTGCATGACTATTGTTCGAGGAACCCTCGAAACATTAATTTGAGAACAGGAGCAGGTTTCAACCGTGACAGCCTCTAACATATAACAAGCTAGAATCGACATTATTATACACATATTTCATTCCTTTGGGGCCCAAGGCATGAATATGTGTTTATTATTTAAATGTATATGTGTATAATATATACATGTAGTTCTCAAGTGTTTAATGCTTTGTTGAATGCAATATTTCATCTGTATCAGTTGCAGGAAATGATGATGGTATGTTAATTATCATTGACTGGGAATGATTATTGCAAATAAATTTAGAATCTACTAGTAACTGACAGCATGAGTTTTACTTTCCCTGTTAGGACACAACTGTCATCATGCAGTTATAATTTGTTTGCTAAAATCAAGTTAAAGGCATGTGAGGCCTTAGTTGTCGAAAATATTCATATTTGTTCCAATCACCGTAAACAGAATTTTTTTTTTTGTTCATATATACCATGACCATCGCGTAAACAGCATGTTATCATAAAGATTTACTATATTTTACCTAAGCAAGAGCCTGATTGTGTTACAGAAGACAGCACAATGCTGCTGGCTAATCACACACAAATGGCATAAACGCTCTTTATTCGTTCCATATCAGGAATTCACCAACAAAGAACACTCTTTATGTTTATCATCATAAATATAAACAAACACCAGAAAAGTAACTTTTTATGCTTTTGTTTACATAACAATGGTCAAAGATATGACAATAACATACTGTTTAATGCGATATTTCTTATTTGTATACGGACAAAGTCTGTCTACATTTTGTTGTTCTTTCTGTTTGTGGCGGTTTTTGACGGGTGGAAATATTTTCACAGGATACCCACCGCCAAGGCCAACCATACCTTTAAAGCTTCATAAATCTTGAAGTTTTCAATTTATGTAAATGACATATTCAGATTAGCATTTCCCACAAATCAGATTAAATTTACAAACATGACCAATGTCATCTAATTATTAATCTTAAAAGTTAAATAATGCTACATTTATAGACAAAATAAGTTCCATGTTCCAAGTTTTGATTTTAGTAATACCATGACCGGTTTAATTTATAACTACATGACACCCTTTAAAGACATATTATGTACTTATTCTGGTGTGTGAAACTAGTTAGATATCATTCCTCTAACTCCTCAAAAGATGTAAAAAAAAAAACAATTTAAAGTTTTGTCATAACAAAAGGTGGCCATCAAAAAATCAATGAATAGGCTGGCCCTAGGATGGCGAGATGGCTCTCTGGCTGAAACTGTGCTAGGGTCACTAGATAATTTATATAGGCCTACCATCGAACGATTTAATTGTAAGGATACATTCCGTCTTTAGACTTTGTCACACCAGCTTGCATTAATGCCATTATCATTTTGTTTTGGACATTGGAATTCACCAATTAATAAAAGCAATTAGCAGACGATATCGGGAATCTCGTTAACTGTGAGATTTTGTAAAGCTAAGTACTCAACTGCAGTGATTTGTTAAGTGAGGTACAGTAAACTCAACTGCACGTCCCATATGATGATAATGACTCCTTCAGCACAAGTAGTTGCACTTGTCGCATGTTCCATGTCATGCACATGTAAATTGATGTAATATGTGTATACACTATGATACTAGGTATATTCTTTTCTGTAAATAGCTCTTTGTAATTCTATATATTCATATGAAATTGTGAAAATAAATCGCCATCGACATGCTTGTTTTTTGTTTGGGACCCAAACATGCTGCATTGCACCATGTTTAACATTGTATTTTTATGACTTCAATGCGTCTTTATGGGACATGTACCCTGCTGGACAAAACTAGTGTCCACTTAACCGCGGTGCGGTTAGCGTTGCCACCGCGGCTGAAATGCATCTACACCGGGGCTCCACCGGCTAACTACAGTTGGGCCGCGGTGAACTTGTCATTCGGCCATGGTGTAGTTGCCGCGTTGTACGTTCATTAAACTGAAAAAAGACTATACAAACCAGAAATCTAACCACGGTGTACATGCAGTTCGGCCGCGGTGTAGTTGCCTTTCGGTCGCAGTGTACTTGCTGTTCGGCCGCGGTGTACTTGCCGTTCGGCCGCGGTGCTCAACTGCAGTTACAAACTCTGACACCGCGGGCCGAACGGCAAATACACCACGGTGCCAATGGACACTTGTTTTGTCCAGCGGGGTATGTATATAATGCCCATAGAAATTTAGTTTATCACTAAACAATAGCTGTATGCATGTACACATATGGTACATAAGTTATAGAGATTACGCACATGTTACAAACAAACAGAACGTGCATTCAATTAATATAACGAGAAAAAAACAATAATTCTAATTATTTCCATATTCTAAATATTAAGGTATGTTTTATAAATGTAAATAATACAAAGTTTGCAAGGGTCAACTTCTGCTTAATATTTGAAATAATTAGTGATCGAATGATTGAAGTAATCCAATATATAATAACACACAATTATTTATTGATACATGCACCTCTACATGTACAGTAATGCCCTAATTAATCGACTCCTTTAACCACAGCAGAATTATGGGTAACTTTTCAGGATTTAGTCGAAAATATGGCTTGTTGCCATTCATCGGAAAGCTCCCAGGGAGAGCTTTCCGATGAATGGCAACAAGCCATAATTTCCAACTAAATCGTGAAAAGTTATCCATAATTCTGCTGTAGTTAAAGGAGTCGATTAATTAGGGCATTATTGTATCTAGTTAAAGAATCTGGCATTTTCTGTGATTCTTAGTGATATCCAGCAATCTCTCGGCATTTGTTTATTCATCTTAATCCAAACCACTCAAGTTCACCGTGGAAAAATCACTGAGAATGCCGTTGATCCACGGTGGACTTAGTGGGGTTCCCACGGTGTTGAGTATTTTCCTTATACCACATGCTTTACATACTGTATATAATGAGAGCCACTATATATTTAAGAGCATTTGGTGATGTCATTGTCACATGATCTCTTCACAGGTCACGTGTGTTTCTCTAGATATCATATTTTGACCAATATGATGAAACTCAAATACAGCTACCTACCCAATATGATATATGTTCATCACAAGCTTACATGTATATAACATAATAAGGTCAGAAAGTACCCCAAAATACTGTTATACTGGAGATATATATAGTTCCAAGATGGCCGCCAAGGCCATATGACCAAAATGCATCTATCTAATGCATCGGTTTGTCAATTTTTTACCACAGGTTCCGGGAACATTTAAAAAAAAATTATTATATTATTTTTAGAAGGGTCACATCTCCCCATTTTGAGGAAATCACACCACGTTTGGGGAAAATGACTTCAAATTTCAAAAACACTATTTTTCAAAATATCAAATGTGTTGACAGCACTACCCCTTCCTGAAATAATAGTCTTCAACACTATAGCATCCATAAAATATGATCAAACAAAACAGTTTGAAAAATCTAATCTCAAATAAAAAAACTAATTGATTTTATTAAAACTATTGATCTTCTCATCCGACGTCTAGCTACCTATTTCTTGTCTCAAAAGAAACTTCATTTCTAGCAATTTAATTCGGCCATGTGCTTATATATATAGTATACTCAAATGAACTGCATAAATATATCAAATATACCTAGCGCAATTTACCAAGAACAAACATATGTCCGTTCGGTTCACTCTAATGAAAGAAAATATTCAAGTTTTATTAATTTCACCAAGCCAATATCAGTGACAAAATATCCAGAGCTTCCATTTTGAAAAACCATGATAGCTGTAATGTGATTGGTGCAAATCAGCTTCTTTCGGTTTTGCAGCCAATGGTATGTTCTCTTATTCAAATCACTTGTAAGCATCTCTTTATCAGCAGCATTAAAACACAGTTGAAGCGGAAACAATTAATTGTCATTTTTGGAACTTTATGTCACAAACAAATACAATAGTCTCAATGTGTGTTATTTTAAATCACCAGTATAGCCATTCTCGGTTTGGTAATTTTAACCCTTTCATGCCAGGAGCTGTGCTGGTGCAGCATTCTCTTATATATAGGAGTCTCCCATAGGGAGCCTAGCATATATAAGAAAATGCAATGGCTTACAATGTCAAGGCAATATTGTTAGGCCAATGCATTCTCTTATATATGCGATGCTTCCAATGGGAGACTCGCATATATAAGAGAATGCATTGGCACAGGATTTTCGCAAAATTTGAGGAAGCTCCAGTCATGGAAGGGTTAAATCACCAGTATAGTCATTCTCAATTTTTTTGGGAAATATATGTTATATATGATCACTGATTTGATGATAATTTCATCAAATTTGATTGGACGAGGGATATAGACATCTTGAACTCTGTTGAAAAAAATCGATCAGGTTTTGAATTTGGGATTGGATTTTATCTGACAATTTTTGCCGTCTTATAATTTTTGGATATTAGTTTTGAAGACTTACATTTCAGTAAGGGGTACCGCTGTCAACACATTTGAGTAATTGAACATAACATGCTAATTATTACAAAATAAGTATTCATCTTTGAGATGATAACATTTATTTCTGGATTACTGTAACTGCCACATCAGCTTGTAATGCGCTCTACTGCCCACTCCCCCTCCAATCCCGCACTGCCCCTATGCATCAAATTCGTGCATCGAATATCCCTTTTGCTTTCAGAAAGCCCCAGAGCGCCCTGCTGCGTAACGTTCAGAAAGCCCAGAGAGCCCTGCCGTGTAGCATCTAGAATGCCCCAGAGAGCCCGGAGTTTTGCTATTTTTTTTTCCATTTACAACAAAAATATTGCATTTTAACACAAAATTGCTTGATGTTACATTATTGGTGTTTATGTTTTTATTGGGTTTTGGGGTAGATTTTGTACAATTTAATCAACACTAGGGGGTTGCCCGTCACAAAATGACGGGTATATAAATTTTCTTTGTTATTTTCTAGTGTCCGCGTTTATGGACACATGGAATGGTCATGCTTCTCCTTTTTGTTACTGGATGCGCGTTTTGGAACACTTTATTTCACTAAAACTGTATTTCTACACACCCAGTCCACATATGCGCATGCACATATTGGATGAAACAAAATCAGTATATTATTTAAATACTATGCACCAACTGAAACATACTCAATTCAGGAGCCTACATTCGGGAGCTTGCTGCACATTTTGAACCGACCCCCTTTGGAACCTGTATTCTGCATGCCGCCTAATTATCATACGCCTGCACTGTGCGATCCATTTGTATGAACACTTTTCAATAAAATTGTATTTTTTACCCCCACCCCCATCTCCCCAACCCATGTACATGTACCGGTATATGCATGCACATATGGAACGCAACAATCAAAATATTGTACTTATATACTGAAACAGGTTCAATTCGGGAGACTTTATTTAGCGGGGAGGGGTCTACAGCCCCTTTCTGCCATCGCGCACATTATATGATCTTAAACTGTGTGAGCTTCGTGCACACATAGGGAGCTTGCAGCACATTTTAAACGGACCCCCCCTTGGAACCTGTATTCAGCATGCAGCCTAATGATCACACGCCCTGCACTGCGCGGCCCATTTGTATGAACACTTTATTTCCATAAAACTGTATTTTTGCGCCCACCATCATCTCCCCAACCCACGTGTATGCATGCACATATGGAACGCAACAATCATGATATTTTACTTTATCTATATATAGCCTACTAACCTTTATTTAGCGGGGGAGGGGTCTGCAGCCCCTTAGTGAGCTTCGCGCACATTATATGAATTTAAACTGCGTGCGCTTTGCGCACATTGTGATCTTTTAAACATTTATTCAAAATGACGGGTATATAAATGTTCTTCGTTACTTTCTGGTCTCCACGGCCATGAACACATCATTTCTATATTAGCAATGCATGGATTGGTCATATACTTCTCTTTCACCGGAAGCGCGTGGGAAAACTTTATTGAACTAAAACTGTATTTTGTACCCCCACCCTCAACAAAATCAACATGTTATTTTATTAATGTACATGTATTTACTAACTGAAATAGACTCCATTTGGGAGCATTTATTCCGCGACGGAAGGGCCTGCGGCCCCTTTTTGCGCTATATATATATGAGCCTATGGTTCGGGAACACTATGTTTTCACAGAAAAACTGTTGATTCTACTACCACCCACATATATGCATGAGCATATGGAATGCAACAAAATCAACTTATAGTTCTGTATTACTATCTTCTATATCTATATTTGCGAATGTCTGTCTGTCTGTCTGTCTGTCTGTGTTCTATAGAAATTCACAGGGGACCATCTAGATGATGCCAAAGGGGTCTACTAGGAGTAGCTTTTTACGAGAAAGATAATGGTCGGGGTTAGAATTTTCTAAAGTGACGCCGTTGTTGTCAGGGGCAGAAAAGGGGGAGGGGCAGAAAAAAAAATTGTCACTGATTGCCACCAAACTTAGCCTATATATAATTATCCCAATCATATGAGGAATCTAATGGTGTGGTTTAAATATGTCAAACGCCGCGCTGTTCACGTCAGGGGTGCCCGGAAGGGGGAGGGGCAGATTTTTTTCTGTCGCCGATTGCCATGAAACTTACATATAATCATCCACATGATATGAAGAATCCAACGGTGTGGTTTAAATATGTCAAAAGTGGCGTCGTTCGAGTCAGGGATGCACGGAAGGGGAGAGGGGCACCAAAATTGATAAAAACTAATTTTAGCGCCGATTTCCACCAAATTGATATATATTCTTCTTCATGATACAAGGAATCTAATTGTGCGATTTAACAACGCCAAATTGTTGTCTTTTGGGTGAGAGATTGGGAGGGGGTGGGCACTAAATTTGATAATAATTGGTTTAGTCGCGATTGCCACCACACTTATACAAAGTCATCCCCATGGTATGAGGAGTCTAATGATGTGGCTTATATCTGTCAAATGTGGCCTCATTCGAGTCAGGGTTGCATTGAAAGGGACAGGGGCACCAAAATTGATGCACAATTTTTTTAGCGCCAATTTCCACCAAATTGATACACGTTCTTATCCGTGATACGAGGAATCTAATCGTGTGATTTAAAGACGCTATAGTGGTGCTGTTTGGGTGAGAGATGGGGAGGGGAGGGATTGGCACCAAATTTGATAAAAAAAATTGTTTAGTCGCCGATTATCACCAAACTTATAAACAATCATCTCCATGATATCAGGAGTGTAATCGTGTGGTTTAAGGATGTCACAAGTGGAGCCATTCGAGAGTCAGTGGTGTATAGAGATGAGAGGGACACAAAAAAATATATGTATATGTTTAGTGCCGATTTCCACCAGATTGATACATATTCTTCTCCGTGATACGAGGAATCTTATCGTGTGGTTTAGATACACCAAATAGGTGCCCTATGGGTGAGAAATATGGGGACCTTAAATTTGATACGAATTTGTATACTCACCAATTTTCACCAATTTCATATATATTCATCTCTAATCTCTAATGAGTCTTAGTGTGTGCACCTTGAGTCCGAAATAGGGACGGGAGGGTCACCAAAAACTGATACAAAATATTTTTAGTACCAATTACCATCAAATTCAGACACATTCTTCTCAAATGATACAAGAAATCAAATCGTGCTGTCTGTCTGTCTGTCTGTCTTTCTGTGTGTCTGTGTGCGTTCTATATATAACTTCACGCGGTACAATCGACATGGCACCAAGGCGTTCTAAGAGAGGAAACTTTTTACAAGGAAGATAATTGTGCGGGTTAAATTTTTTCTAAAATGACTCTGTTGGTGTCAGTGGAAGAAAAGAGGGAGGTCGGCAAAATAAAAAAAATATGGTGAAATAGTTTTGTCGCCGATTTCCACCAAACGAATACATAATCACCTTCGCAATATGGCGTTGTTCGAGTCAGCGTTGCATCAACAATTGATTTAATAAACTATTTTAGCCCAGATTTCCACCAAATTGATATATTATTCTTCTCTATGATATGAGGAATATCATCGTGTGATTTAAAGATGCCAAATTGCTGTCGTTTGGGTGAGAGATGTTGGGTCATAATTATTCTCAGAATTTATTTAGTTGCTGATTACGACCAAAATTATATATAATCATCGCCAGTATATCATGCATCCATGAGTCTAATGGGCGTGGTTTAAATATGTCAAAAGAGGCAAAAGCTGATACAAATATATTTGGCCCCAATTCCAACCAAATTCATACACGTTTTTCTTTAATAATATACCATGAATTAAATCACATTTGGTGTCGTTTGCGTCACGGATGGCGAGCGGATATGCACTATCATTGATGAGATTGCTATTCGCCGATATCCACGTATAAGTTATATACAGTCACCCAGGCCATCTCCATACCATTTTAAGTAGTTTTGGGCGTTCACATTTCACAATCCCGACATATGGTGACCCACTTAAGTCACTTGATTATATCTTCTTACCTGTCATATTTATATTGCAATCAGGGCATTCACACAATGAGCTAGCAAAAAGAGATACGTAGAAGAAGCATTAAATGTATATTTATCATTCTATTGAAGAGATATACATATATTCGTGTAAACTGAGAGACATCGAACCGTCAGAGGATTGCATATATATTATAACAAAATTGAGTCTGTTCCATTCAATACAGTTTCCACAAAAAAGTTACAATTTGTCAAGAGATATGGAAGGCCTGTTCATAAATAGTGGTCACAGTGTGCAGTCAAATATAGTTTCTTCTGATATACAAGAAAATGCAGTTAGTAGCACAAGACTTTTCAGAATCCTCCCAATACTGACATCTGACAAGGGTTTTAGAACAGACTCATCGACTGACATAAACAACTCAAAATCTCGCTCTGTGCCTGGCACATATAGTTGATATATAGGCGCAGCAACATTTCGTTTAAACTGAGAATATTTAGCCAATATATAGCACCATGAACAGAGTAGCACCTGGAAATTTCTTTGAAACATCTGTATCTTCATGGAGATATGATAGCCAGGTGTCCTCGAGATCTTAGTCCAACCCACTAGAGTGATTGATACATCTCAACTTGAATATGTAAAACCCAATTATCATCTTTTATCGAACTAATGTGTTCATGATGTCCATGTATCATCTAATGTATACGCAGTTGTAAATACATAAATACTTCATTATTGGTGGAACGCATTAATCACGATAAACAGAATGACAATTGACAAGGTGAGCCACTAATTATATTCCATGACTGTAATAATCATGTTTTGTGATGCTATTTGAATATACAATTTATGAGAAAACGTATAACACTTTAAGCAAGAGCATTTTCTATTCCCAACAAATATCCACAACACACAGAGGGTTTCACATCGCATTAACCTGTGCAACGCCGGGTAACCCTGCTAGTTATATATATATTCCAGTAACTGAAACAGAGCCTTTATTCAGCGACCGAGTGGACTGCAGCCCCTCTGTGCGCTTCGCGCACATACATTATGATCTTTTAGAACAGGCTCCCTTCGGGAGTTTTTATTCAGCAGCGTAATTAGGCCTAATGCCACAGGCCCTTGCACTGCGGCCCATTTGCCCACTTCACGCCCATTTTTTATTGTATAAAATGTTATTTATCAATTTGCCGTCTTCCGTATATGCACTTCTTCGATTCCACACACAATGCACAACTTTCATAAGAAAGACACAATCCATTACTTATATTCATACTGAAGTGCCATATAATAAGACCATTTAGTACCAATTTCCAACGATGGTATAGAACGTTCTTGTCTCGACTCTACACCCCATGCACTTCCATGGCAAAAGCAGCATGCATTAATTTATAGCGCCATTTTCAACTACGCTTTGGTGGAGTGCATGGACATTTCGTCAATACAATAGCAATGTAAGTGTGGGTTTGTGTACGACGTCACATGACGTCATTTCCACAAACGTCATAAGAAATAGTGTCTACTTGGGTGCAAATATTGCATTTGGGGACCATGTTAGATCTCAGGTTTGCTTTGACCAATCGGCGTGAAATTTTGTGCATCACCTTTTACGACACAATATAGGCCGTGGTCCAAATTTGGGTTGAAAAGTTATAAATGCGCCAAAAGCGTGACCGAGTTATACACACACGCACGCACACACACACACACACAGACACACAGACAGACGACGGGTTTTATATATATAGATTTCATAATAAAATGAAAATTGCGTTGTCGCGGTGCTATTTTTCAAGTCGACTAAATCAATATACATGTACTCAACAATTGTGATTTGTGTAGATCGAGTCGTTTAATACTTTTATTGTTATAAAATATAAATATAAAACCTAATAAATATTCTGTTATATTCACCATACTATCATACTAGGGTAGGGGGATTCACAACTCTGAAAAAAAATTACTCTCATCCATAATTTCATAAAACCAGAGCCACCATAAAATTTAGTTATAATAACAAAAAATTCCCAATAACTTTGATGTCACCAGAAAGTTGTGTTGGCTGGGGTGGCGACATTATCTCCTGTCAGTATTGGGTGGAGGTAATGACGTTAGTCATATTACTGTTGGGTAAAGGGTTAAACATTAAAATGCATTATACATGTATATGTGTTACTTCATGATGGGGTTAATCAAAGAAAGAAAAGTCTCTCTCTCTCTCTCTCTATATATATATATATATATATATATATAAACACACACACAGGGACGCGGTGACAGGAAGTTAGGGTGCCTCACACCCAACATTTTTCAACAAATCATCAGATAGATTGTAGAAATTCAACCAAATATATGTTGAAATTTGTCTCGTAGTTTAATTTTCCAACCAATCTTTAGTGTGAAACTGGTTGATTACAGATAAAAAGTTGCCCATTTCTCTTCTATTCAGTCAGATTTTTAGACCAGACTAATTTTAGAAATTTTCGACCTGGGGGGGGGGGGGGGGGGGGGGGGGGTCCCAATCGAGTGGAAATAGACTTTCCCCAAGTTGGGAATTTGGTGTGGTCTAATGGGGCCCCCTCCCCTCTACTCACGTCTGTATATACATTTTAAATAATTATACCCCCCACAACAAAGTTGTGGAGGGGGGTATACTGGAATCAGCTTGCCGTCTAGCCTTACGTCATCTGTCCATGGACACAAATTTGTCTGGAGTTTTTCTCAGTCGTATTTTAATCATTTTCCATGAAACTTGGCACAGACATCACCCACCATGGGAACCTCTCCACCTGCGATTACATTGTATGACGTCTGTCCAACTTTTTTTGGTGGAGTTATCCCTCTTTTTCGACTTAGAACATTTTTGCATCATGTATAATTTTGTCCGAGGTTTTAATCCTACATTTTTAGGTCAATTAGTTTTAAACTTGGCACAGATATTTAGTACCATTGGAACCTGCAATTATGATGTCTGTCTGACTTTTTTGTGTGGAGTTATTCCCCTTTTTCAACTTGGAACATTTTTGCAACATGCATAATTTTGTCCGAGCTTTTATTCCTATATCTTTTGGTCAATGGATTAGAATTAGGTTTAGGGTTGTGCACCTGCAATGGGAATCTGTTATTTTATTATTTTAACTAAATGTTTACTGACATGTGAAACATCTTATTGTTTTAAAAACATGGGGGGTATCCTTAGTCACATTGGGACAGTCGCACCTCTAGTTATACGCTGGTCACCGCAGCCTTTGTCACAATTCTATTATAGATAGGAGTTTCCTCTGATTTGCATATATTCGCTGCAACCACTTTTGCATACTAGTAATTATGTGTTTTTGCTTTCGATCGTCCATGAATTCCTCTTTGACTGTATTCAACTCATGCAACAAAATAATCTTTCCGTTATGAGTGGTCATAGGCTAAACGCTCATATCTGATTGAGAGAGCATGCATAGATTAGCACTCAGCTTTCTCACGAGTGACCAACAATGGGACAACAAAGTTCGATTATAATATAATATAGGGGACACTTGCATGACTCTTGTGAACTTTTGCTTAAATAACTTGTGATAAAAGTTTCATTTCAACATTCCAACATTGTAAATCATTAAAATAGCAGTGTGTACATTAAGTAGGTTACACCCTTCAGTATAGGTTGTCAACCAAGCAGAACAACCTGGATCTTGCTCCTTAACCCCTATGCTCTGCTCGGGGGGGGTCAAACAACTGAAGTGATAATCCTAAAGGATGTACATCTAGAAGTGTCCACTAAATTTAATTTCTACAAAGACACAGCATTCCCAACATGATGTAATAAACCATTTCCAAATATGAAGTTCATTCCTGGCATAGTAAATGTTTGTGAGAATCGTATTTAGAAATAGTTATAAATGCAACAAGATGCGAAAGAATAATCATGCAGTCACGAATATCGTTGACTGATAAAAACTCGAAGATGTTGTCTCCTATACTGCGATGAGAAAAATGAGTTATGGATATATTGCCTGTATTCAGTTTTCCAACAATAGTTGAGTTGACAATGTGTGGGAAACTTGTCAATATTTCATCGTAGTCTGCGCCACTCTCCAATGAAATGGAGGGAATCCCTAGCTTCAAAACAGAACCTAATTTTAACAGAGAGTTTGAGAGACGTACATCCGATATAGGATTTTCGTCACTTTTCAAAGAAACTGCCTACTACAGTATGTGGTGTAAAATTTCCAACTAATGTTATGTCAGGCATGAAATTTCAAACTGTTGAAAATTTTTACCAAATTTGTGGGGGAAGGTGGTGAGACACCCCAGACCCTCCCCTTCACCACGTCCATGCAGTGAGTCTATATCTTACAAAATTATATTTTTGTTGGGACATATGAGCTCAGGCATGTTATTCTTCTACACGCAGCTATACACTGAAATTTCTAAATGCAACACAAATTATGTTGATTGTATATCTATAAATCCATTTTTAAAAATCCGCTCAATTTCAGGTAATGATACAATAATTTATATTATGGTAGCTGACATTTTACAGTGATAGCCTTTACACTAGTGCAAGCTTTAGTTGATGTTGTTCAGCCTCTGTATAAACATGTAAATAAGACATGCTTGCTCGCATAAGTGAGGCATGTTATTCTTCTACACGCAGCTATACACTGAAATTTCTAAATGCAACACAAATTATGTGTTATTATATTACCGGGTGATACCATGTTAGAGGTTACCACGGTATAATACTGTAATATTACCGGGTGATACCATGTTAGAGGTTACCACGGTATAATACTGTAATATTACCGGGTGATACCATGTTAGAGGTTACCACGGTAAAATTCTGTAATATTACCGAGTGATACCATGTTAGAGGTTACCACGGTATAATACTGTAATATTACCGGGTGATACCATGTTAGAGGTTACCACGGTATAATACTGTAATATTACCGGGTGATACCATGTTAGAGGTTACCACGGTATAATACTGTAATATTACCGAGTGATACCATGTTAGAGGTTACCACGGTATAATACTGTACTATTACCGGGTGATACCATGTTAGAGGGGCTCAATTACTTTAAGTATAGCTGTAATATTGAGAACTTTATACTAGAGAATGAAGTCAATGTAATTCTATCTTTTAACACATGAACTCAAAAAAGCCACCAAACACGCTTTCCAAGATAGACTTGATCATATATAATGCCATTTTAAACTATCTGCACTTAACGTAATTTTCATTAAAATTTGTATATCTATAAATCCATTTTTAAAAATCCGCTCAATTTCAGGTAATGATACAATAATTTATATTATGGTAGCTGACATTTTACAGTGATAGCCTTTACACTAGTGCAAGCTTTAGTTGATGTTGTTCAGCCTCTGTATAAACATGTAAATAAGACATGCTTGCTCGCATAAGTGAAGCTTATAAGTGCAGCTACTTATTATTCGGAGTCACTCATGAATCAAATGGAGCGTTTATGCTTTCGTTTAACTTAAAAGCAAAAGGAAAGGTTATCCTAACTCATCCTATTATTAAATACTCAGTAGTCATGAAGTTTTTATATTTGATGTAAACATCATTAGTGATAACTGTAATGTCATGCAATGATCGATATACAGTAATGCTCTAAATAATCGACCCCTTAACCACAGCAGAATTATGGGTAACTTTTCAGGATTTAGTCGGAAATATGGCTTGTTGCCATTCATCGGAAAGCTAATATGGCTTGTTGCCATTCATCGGAAAGCTCTCAGGGAGAGCTTTCCGATGAATGGCAACAAGCCATATTTCCGACTAAATCCTGAAAAGTTACCCATAATTCTGCTGTGGTTAAGGGGTCGATTACTTAGGGCATTACTGTAATACCAGAGCTGGTGCGGACATTGGCAAAGTTTTTACTAATGAGGGACATGCCTGATATAATTCTTTGAGGTGCGCTAGCTTCAACTTGTAATAACAGGGGATGACTATTACTAGGGGAACGGGACCAGCCAACCAATGACAACCCGATCCCGGGACAATGCTGAATATATCACAGCTTTTGGTATGCATTCAGTGAATGTTACGTTCCGTCAATCGTAGCATTAGTTGCAAAATCTATTTGTAGTTATAATAAACATTTGGACTTGTGCAAATATTTCGATATTTTTGTTCAAAGATAAATTGTGAGAACCATTAGTAATGTTTTCGTTTCAAGTTTCATTTTCAGACTGCCAATGCACATTTTTCTCTTGTTTTTTAAACAAATACAATAGTGTAAATATAGTAAGCTACTGTTTCAATCTCCCCACATTCGCAGTATGGATTACCTCTAATGTGATTTTTAGCTCAACTTTACTTTGTAAAGTTTGAGCTATTGCCATGGCTTGGTATCTGTCATCCGTGTGTGCATGCGTGTGTGTGTGCGATTCGTCAACAATTTCCGTTAGCACGGGTTACAGGTCGTACCTTTGGTCGGATCATTATGAAATTTGTCATGAGTTTTGACATTGAGATGTAGATGGGAACGAGTCATTTTGGGGTCATTCGGCAAAAAAACATGGCCGCCAGTGGCCATCTTGGATTTAACAATTCAATCCATTAGGCCAAAAAAAAAAACCTCTTTGTTTCCGCTACCCTGTCTGGCTGAGATTTTCTTGCCTGCCTCAATTTATTTTTTCAATTTTCTCCAGAAGGCTAGTCAAAAGTTACCTGTTAGAGTGTCAATGTGAATATTTATTGTTTTTTTCCCCAATCCCGAAAGCAAACATAAGTCAGTTATTGGTAGGGATCATACTGCAGAGTGAATGAATTCAAGGGACAGCATGTTTTTACCCAATGCTTGGCTCATTTTCAATGCACATTGATCTACCATATTCAATGGGGCTGTAACTACACTATTATATCACTTACGGCTGAAAGGTTTAAAAAAGTAAAATTGTAAAAAAAAAAAAATCCCTGCCTGCCTGTCTGGAAAATTATCCCATTGTTATCGGAAACAGAGAAGTTTTTTGTTTTGGCCTTAGCACAGGCTATATACAGAATGGAGTGTTCGTCTGATCATAATGAAATGTGTTGTGGAAGCTAATATTGACATGTAGATGGGAACGAGTAATTTTGGGATCATTCAGCCAAAAAACATGGCCACCAGCAGCCATCTTGGATTTTACTCTTTGCATGACTAAATCCATTAGCACGGGCTACAGGCCATACTGTTTGTCTGATCATCATGAAATTTTGTCATGGATGTTAATATTGAGATGTAGATGGGAACGAGTCATTTTGGGGTCAATCGGCCAAAAAACATGGCCGCCAGCAGCCATCTTAGATTTTACTCTTTGCATGACTAAATCCTTTGGCACGGGCTACAGGTCGTACCTTTAATCGGATCATCATGAAATTTGTCACGGATGTTGACAATGACATGTAGATGGGAAACGAGTCATTTTGGGGTCATTCGGCCAAAAAACATGGCCACCAGCAGCCATCTTGGATTTTAGTCTTTGCATGACTAAATCTTTTGGCACAGGCTATAGGTCGTACCTTTGGTCGGATCATCATAAAATTTGTCATGAATGTTAACATTGACATGTAAATAGGATCGAGTCATTTTAGGCTCATTCGGCAAAAAAAAATGGCTGCTGGTAGCCATCTTGGATTTTACTCTTTGTATGACTAAATCCTTTGACACAGGCTACAGGTCGTATCTTTGGTGGGATCATCATGAAAGTTTTGACATTCGGCAAAAAAAACATGGCTGCCAGCGCCATCTTGGATTTCAAAATTCAATCCATTAGCATATGGGCTACAGGCCGTACTGTTTGTCTTATCATGATTGTCATTTATGTTAATATTGACATACAGATGGGCACGAGTCAATTTGGAGTCATTCGGCCAAAAAACATGGCGCCAGCAGCCATCTTGGATTTTACTTTTGCATGACCAAATCCTTTGGCACGGGCTACAGGTCGTACCTTTGTTCGGATCATTATGAAATTTGTCATGAATGTTAATATTGACATGTAGATGGGAACAAGTCATTTTGGGGTCATTCGGCCATAAACATGGCCACCAGCAGCCATCTTGGATTTTACTCTTTGCATGACTAAATCCTTTGGCACACTTACCCTACAGTCCACTTCCCTCATCCGATCATCACCAAACTTCATATTAATCTTGATATTGATCTACTAGATGGAAACTATCAAATGTTTTTGAATTTCATTGGAAAAGATAGCCATCAGCAACTATCTTGGATTTTACTTTATATATCTCTTCATATTGATAATCTAGTATTACTTAGCCCTTTCAACTTACCGCATTCCTAATCGCTCCATTGACTGTAACACATGAAATTATTCCCTTTCCAAGTTGTGCTACAGTGTCATTGACACTTTCATTTTATCAAATCGTGGTTCAGATTACTACACCCTTAAGGCAGATCGAGAGCCTTGAACTTAAACTCAGTGAGCCTTTGTGTCACCTGGCATCTGTTTACCTAATATAAGATCCTATGACAGAGTCAACAGCAGGCAATTATAACCAAATTCTAATCTTCACCTTCCGCCATTTTAAAGTCTGATGTTTCAAAGAAATTAATACCCAAAATGTTTGGTTTTGTGCTGATAAGAATGGGATGATTTTATTGTTACCATTATCCAATTTACATCCATCATCTTCCCAAGGAATTTGAGACCTGATGCTAACAAACCTGGAGATAGATTTACGGGTTTTTTCAAAGGAACTTTATATAACACTTAGGCTAGCTGTCATATGTGCCATTAATTGTGAGTTTGTTTATTAACTAAAATTTGATCCCATCTCTGTTTGGTTTGGATAAACAACTTCACAGACAAATCATATAACATTGTTGAGAGATCTATTAGCTGTGTGACTCCCAGGAGCCATGTACTTAAGTACTTTAAGATGTAGAGTTTTTCCTTGGATGCATGGCTATTTATAATCTAACTTCTAAGTGCTGTTGCGTAATTAACAATAATTATAAGCTCTCCATGTGATTTGAGTAAACACTCATCAAATGTGGTGTTTTTCATATCAAACTCTTCTCTAACTTTTAGAAACATAACAGATTTACCACACTAGTGTCAAAAGTCTAGAGTTCATGAACTCGTATTTGTTCATAAAAAAATCATGAAATTTTATGAATAATTCATGAATAGTTCATAATAAAAAAATCATGAAATTGTGGATCTATGAAATGTGTTCATGAACTGGTTCATGAACCGCCCAGTTCATGAACTCTTCAAACGGTTCATGAAAATTCATAAATGACAAATGTCCAATTTCCAGTTCATGAACATTGCTCATGAACTATTCATGAACATTCATGAATTATTCATGAACATTACACAGGGGCAGAGTAAATCCGATTTACTGTTCTTTCATGTTAACAGCCGGCTCAGGGAATTATTATTTTGCTAGCTGTTCAAGAATCGTGACTTCCATGATTCCTACAGGACTAAATCCATTAGCACGGGCTACAGGCCATACTGTTTGTCTGATCATCATGAAATTTTGTCATGGATGTTAATATTGAGATGTAGATGGGAACGAGTCATTTTGGGGTCAATCGGCCAAAAAACATGGCCGCCAGCAGCCATCTTAGATTTTACTCTTTGCATGACTAAATCCTTTGGCACGGGCTACAGGTCGTACCTTTAATCGGATCATCATGAAATTTGTCACGGATGTTGACAATGACATGTAGATGGGAAACGAGTCATTTTGGGGTCATTCGGCCAAAAAACATGGCCACCAGCAGCCATCTTGGATTTTAGTCTTTGCATGACTAAATCTTTTGGCACAGGCTATAGGTCGTACCTTTGGTCGGATCATCATAAAATTTGTCATGAATGTTAACATTGACATGTAAATAGGATCGAGTCATTTTAGGCTCATTCGGCAAAAAAAAATGGCTGCTGGTAGCCATCTTGGATTTTACTCTTTGTATGACTAAATCCTTTGACACAGGCTACAGGTCGTATCTTTGGTGGGATCATCATGAAAGTTTTGACATTCGGCAAAAAAAACATGGCTGCCAGCGCCATCTTGGATTTCAAAATTCAATCCATTAGCATATGGGCTACAGGCCGTACTGTTTGTCTTATCATGATTGTCATTTATGTTAATATTGACATACAGATGGGCACGAGTCAATTTGGAGTCATTCGGCCAAAAAACATGGCGCCAGCAGCCATCTTGGATTTTACTTTTGCATGACCAAATCCTTTGGCACGGGCTACAGGTCGTACCTTTGTTCGGATCATTATGAAATTTGTCATGAATGTTAATATTGACATGTAGATGGGAACAAGTCATTTTGGGGTCATTCGGCCATAAACATGGCCACCAGCAGCCATCTTGGATTTTACTCTTTGCATGACTAAATCCTTTGGCACACTTACCCTACAGTCCACTTCCCTCATCCGATCATCACCAAACTTCATATTAATCTTGATATTGATCTACTAGATGGAAACTATCAAATGTTTTTGAATTTCATTGGAAAAGATAGCCATCAGCAACTATCTTGGATTTTACTTTATATATCTCTTCATATTGATAATCTAGTATTACTTAGCCCTTTCAACTTACCGCATTCCTAATCGCTCCATTGACTGTAACACATGAAATTATTCCCTTTCCAAGTTGTGCTACAGTGTCATTGACACTTTCATTTTATCAAATCGTGGTTCAGATTACTACACCCTTAAGGCAGATCGAGAGCCTTGAACTTAAACTCAGTGAGCCTTTGTGTCACCTGGCATCTGTTTACCTAATATAAGATCCTATGACAGAGTCAACAGCAGGCAATTATAACCAAATTCTAATCTTCACCTTCCGCCATTTTAAAGTCTGATGTTTCAAAGAAATTAATACCCAAAATGTTTGGTTTTGTGCTGATAAGAATGGGATGATTTTATTGTTACCATTATCCAATTTACATCCATCATCTTCCCAAGGAATTTGAGACCTGATGCTAACAAACCTGGAGATAGATTTACGGGTTTTTTCAAAGGAACTTTATATAACACTTAGGCTAGCTGTCATATGTGCCATTAATTGTGAGTTTGTTTATTAACTAAAATTTGATCCCATCTCTGTTTGGTTTGGATAAACAACTTCACAGACAAATCATATAACATTGTTGAGAGATCTATTAGCTGTGTGACTCCCAGGAGCCATGTACTTAAGTACTTTAAGATGTAGAGTTTTTCCTTGGATGCATGGCTATTTATAATCTAACTTCTAAGTGCTGTTGCGTAATTAACAATAATTATAAGCTCTCCATGTGATTTGAGTAAACACTCATCAAATGTGGTGTTTTTCATATCAAACTCTTCTCTAACTTTTAGAAACATAACAGATTTACCACACTAGTGTCAAAAGTCTAGAGTTCATGAACTCGTATTTGTTCATAAAAAAATCATGAAATTTTATGAATAATTCATGAATAGTTCATAATAAAAAAATCATGAAATTGTGGATCTATGAAATGTGTTCATGAACTGGTTCATGAACCGCCCAGTTCATGAACTCTTCAAACGGTTCATGAAAATTCATAAATGACAAATGTCCAATTTCCAGTTCATGAACATTGCTCATGAACTATTCATGAACATTCATGAATTATTCATGAACATTACACAGGGGCAGAGTAAATCCGATTTACTGTTCTTTCATGTTAACAGCCGGCTCAGGGAATTATTATTTTGCTAGCTGTTCAAGAATCGTGACTTCCATGATTCCTACAGGACTGACATGACTCAGTTAAGATATTGACATTCACCTCAAAGGATTCAGTCATTTCATACTAAAGGTAGATGACCCACTGAGTTAATGTGATTTGTTTCTATTAACTCATGCCGTGGTGTCTGATGAATGCCCTCATTTTCTTTTGGATTCTCAGGGAGTGTGCCTTTGATTAGTCTGGTGCCATTCCATAACGGTTTTCATCCTTGGTGCCATTCCATAACGGTTTTCATCCTTGGTGCCATTCCATAACGGTTTTCATCCTTGGTGCCATTCCATAACGGTTTTCATCCTTGTTAGATCTAGTTTTGCCTGACTCTTCTCTAATTCTTTCAATAGAAGTTCCAACCTGAAACTAGATATTAAAGGAAGGTGTTATCTCTCTCTCCTTAATCATGGTTAAAACCCACCGGCGTGTTATCCCTTTGTCCGGACACGGCTCTTATCTGGCAGAACGCTCAAGCGTTTGATCGCATGAGCATTATTTTAACGCCAACAGTCATTCTTTTTTAAGAATGCCTGTGGGCATTATTTTTTAAGAATGCCCGTGGCCATTATTTTTTACGAATACGCGAGGGATTAAATCGACTGAGGGACGTCATAGAGTGGCTCCTCCCCCAATCATGTATGTTGAGTCAAGAGCCTGTCTGAAAGCTGCATTAAATATCGGAACACTTAAAGGTACTCAATCCGATCAGGCCCTCATAAATTACTATTTCTTTGGGTTCGGGGATAAAAAATAATTGATTCGAGACGAGTAAACCTACCTATCAACGCTCATAGTGATCAGATTGTTTTTTGAAGTTTTGTTATTTCTACTTTTCTGGCCCAGAAACACACCGCCAAAACGATGGTATCAGTCATAATTGTGTTATTAATACATTTGATTTTAGAGTTATCCAGCTTCGCCTGTTTGAATAAGTGTTTCTGTGAAAATTATTAGTACACATCTCGAGAAAATTACAAACTTAGGGGCAATTATTAGTACGCATCTTGAGAAAATTGTAAACTTCAAAAATCGATATCTAATCACTCTGAGCTTTGATGGATGGGTTCCTTGACTCGAATAAAACACATATATATAACATCTAAATACATCCCTAAGTCCGTCAAATAAACACAAAACCGTTTAACACATATTTTAACTATACGTTACTTATTGAACGAGAAAGTGCCCACATGGCTATTTTTAATACAATGGTGAAGCACAGAAAAAAATAACATTTCCAGTATCAAATTGAAACAGAATAGCGTATATCCATGTGTATAGATCATGTCATGCATATCTACTCTGGATTCGCCAAGATATCATACTCCACTATAGTTCAAAACATGGTAACTTTCTGTTGCTCTGACAGGGAAGTTTTATAACATTGAAAAAAAATGCAGTTAATATAATGCTCGGTTATACCTGTTCGTAATAAAATTGTATTTTATAGCAGGTAAAGGGCCAACTCGAGTATGCATGGTTTGGGGGACTTGAATTAATCGATTGTACTATGCGTCGCTTGGAATTTCATTGATGTTGGCTCACAAAGCTACACAAATCTTGCAACCTCGAGCTGGGAATTTATTTTCAAGAAACAAGTATTAACACAGAAATATATTCCCTGCGTGGTTTGTTCAATATTCAACCACATCAGAAGATAATAGAAAAGGTTCACAGGGTTTGAACATATGTAAAATGATATATACGGTGGTATTTAGCCAGAGTAAAGATTCATGGCATGATCTAACATGTGTGCCGAACTTGAACATTTTAGGGTGAACATTATAGGTACGTAAGGCGTTCGCATTGGTCTGTAAAATCATTATCACCAAGAGAAAATGCTGAACAATGGATTGGTTTTGTTCTTGTGTTGATTGTCGATAAGACATGGATAACGTGATCATGCGTTGTTTTTTTAACTTTTCTTTTTAACTTTTCTTGAAGCACGAGTCGTTTTACAATCGATACAATCTCTTTGGTAAATGGTCAGAACCGAGATTTAAGCAATATTTGGCGATAAAATGACTATCAATGTTACAGTACTTTTCACATAAGTATGCAAAATGCATGTAAAGTGTCGTTGTTGAACATCAGCGATCCAGTTAAAACGAGGTTTTGGTGTTTGAAAAAAAAATTGTGTGCACATTTACTCAATGCGAATATCCCATGTTTAATGTTGGCATACCACATTCCATTATTAACTGAATTTAAAAACAAAACAAATCGAGGCCTGAGTTTTCATGGAGTTAGACTTTGTTTTATAGATGCTAGGATTTTACAGATTTCAGGCTCATATTTCAAATTGTTTCATGATTCCTCCCCACAATTGGTACAGTTAGGAAATTCCAAACCACGGGGTGGGAAGCAAATGAAATTACACGACATTGCGAATTTGCGAGCTCGGTCTGGTTAAAAGGGGCGGGATGCAGCGGAAAATCACAGGAGCCCTCTAGCCACGTCGCTGGTGACTAATCAACTATATATTGGAACGATTTATAATCACTATTTACGCGATTGTATGCCGTTTCGAAGAAAAGATAATACATGTTATACATTTGCGCACTAACCATTTGTTAACTTATGTGGGTGATACTTAAAGGTACATGTAACGTCATCGTGGTGAGTGAATATTTGGAAATCATTCATATACGATGGGAAATTGCTAACAACGGGGGTGGCCCATGTCATGTAAGAATTGACCAATAACTGGAAATGTTATGATACCTTTCAGTTTGAAACATGAAGGGGGTTGGTGTGCCAAATTAAATTGTCATGTTGTCCTGAGTCACGTCTAGCCACGCCCCTGTGCATAAACCATAGGATGATACTTAAAATTCAAGCGAGTACATCATGTAGGTTTCTTTCTGATAATAATTGAAAATTCAAAATACCCCATACGATTGAACACTATAACACTTCTTTTCATGCGTATTCTACACAAGACAACAATGTAAAAGAATCAGTAAACCCATTTATGCAAGCTTCTTGTGTACTTTGACTTATTAATAATGAGACAGTTTTACCAAGTATCGCGTTGTTGGCACCAGAATATTCGAAAAATCACATTGTATAAAGAGCGTTTTTACATCATTAGCATTATTTTTCATGTTTTATTTCCTGATAAAATTATTATGGAATGTTAATGTATTTGATGTCGAATTAGATCTTTAAATCAAGAAGAAAAAAAACACAATTGGAGAGTAATATATTGCTCACATACACTGTCCGAATCCATATGGCGCAACGACAAACTTCGGAAGAAACGTCCCTCAACTGGCGAGTCCTAATTCGAATTAAATAATAATTGAAATATGTTGCCTATCGGCGTGGACAACACGGACATCACACACTGTCCGTGCTGAACTGTGGGCGTGTACTCAGGTAATCAAGGCAGAGATGTGGGTCAGACAAAATGGATAGCTGGCTCCAATGACAATTCAATGAGTGGGGTTTAAGTCAGATAATATTCTTAGCGTCGGGAATTCGGTAAAGAATAGACTCGGGCAAGCCCTCGTCTATTCTTTTACCGAATTCCCTCTGCTTCGAACATTATCCTTTACATAATATCAAGGTCAGTTGCATATATGTTAAAATTATTGTATTCTGATATATGTTAATGTATTGGTATAAGCTTCTTATATCATTATGTACAAACCAATTTTTAGCTCAACTTATGCTATTGCCATAACATGTACATGTATGTTGGCATCCGGTCATCTGTTATTATGTCATCATCATCTTTATTTCGAAACAAGTCATTCGACTTATGGTTCCGCTGAATTACGTTAATAGTAAACACATGTATAATAAATTATATAGGCCTATAACGTAACAATAATGGTTCACTGAACTTCAGTTGTCATATATGTATCTTCTGTCATGGCAGTATACATCATGCATAGTTTTAAATTCCTTCAATGTTTGTGCATCAACGACCAGGTCAGGTAATTGATTCCACTCAGCAATAACTCGGTGGGTGAAGAAGAATTTTCGGACATCTTTTTCAGATCCGGGTACCTGGAGCTTTTTGCTATTCCCTCTTTTTGCGGCATAGAGTGTTCTTAATTGTAAGAATTGTTACGAGTCTACGTTATACGTATTATTTAACAGTTTATAAGTTTCAATCATATCACCTCGGAATCGGCTATATTTAACTGACATCAGATTCAGTTGAACGAGTCTCTCGCGGTATGTCAATTTCCATAATTGCGGAACAAATTTTGTAGCCCGACGTTGTACATTTTCCAAAGCTTTTCACTGATATCGAAGATGTGGATTCAATGCAGTAATACCATACTCAATAAATGGTCTTACCATGGTGATATACAGGGATCTAAACATGTCTTTGTCGAGGTGTGAGAAAGTTCTCTTAATTATTCCAAGAGTTCGGTATGCTTTATTACAAATGATATTGACATGGACGTCAAACTTGAGTTTTTCGTCAATGTTAACTTTCTGACATGTTGCAGTCATAAAATGAATCGGTTATAGAAACGATTGAATCGATCTTCAATTCTGGAATCACTACCAGAGAAGAAGAGAGCTAAATCGAATAAAAGGAAGATAAAAAGAGAGCTGTTGGAAGAGAGATTGGTGCAGCAAGAGAAATATATGGCTGGCATACGGCATGCAGGAAAGATCTGTAAAGTTGATACCATCAATTCTATGTTTCAACAACAGCGACAGAGACCTTCCGAGGTAGAAAGGGGTGAATCACCTGTTGGTGATAGGCCACAGTAAGGCCACCGATAGGCCACAGTAAGGCCACCCATTGTGACACACAAAACCAAGGGACCTGACAGGTCACCTGTTAAGATTAGGGGACTCGAGAGGTCACCGTTGATACAGTTAGGGGGCCTGAGAGGTCGCCCGTTGATAAAGTTAGGGTGCACGAGAGGTCGCCCGGCAGACAGCAGAAATCTAAGAGACCTGATTTCGATTCTGATTTTGAGTCAGAATCTGACACTTATTCTCATCATTGTGATAGAGAGAGAGTTTCACTACCTGCCGGTGAAAATTAGAGAATTGATTCAGATGTTTCTGATGTCGATGTAATGCAGTCATCGATTGATATTCCCAAAGGACTCCAGGAAATCTCTGGTGATCATGCACTACCAAAGAAAGTAGAGAAGAATGCAATTGCATTGGACTCAACTCAGAAAACTGTGCTAAATATGTCATGACATGCTGAAAAACTTTCAAAACTCACAGCTTGTGATGAAGAAATTTTTGAAAATTACCCACTGGATGATAATGCTAGTGATTTATTGGAAATCCCATCGATGGACAATTTGGTGCAACATTGTCTTGTTAAGTAAAAATGCTAAAGGAGGAAAGAGGTTGGTGCAAACTCATTATAAATATATAAAAAAGACAGCATATTGAGGACAGGAAGTGGCACGCATGGGACTGGTTGTAACAGCTAATTAACAGCACAGTCTATATATAATACATTTTCGATATACTAAATTGATTAAAATTTATTTAGTGTTTAGTTGACATAAAACAAATTCTGTTTATAGATATTTTTCATTGCCACATGACCGCTAAAATAAATAGGAAGTCGACATGAAAAATATCTGTTGCACAAATGTTATAATTCGATCTCGCTTATCTGTGACCTTTTTAGTACGGGGAAAATATTATTTATAATGCACGTGTAGGGCAAAAGCAAAATAATTATAGCAATAAAATCTTTCAATTTAACCCGTTCATAATGGTAACTTCCTGAATTTTTGCAAAAACCCTGTGTCAATGCATTCTCTTATATATGCGAGTCGACCATATTATATATATGAGAATGCATTGGCCTAACAAATTTTATATTATTTTTTTGTAATTGTTAAAAAATGTAAGAAAAAATGAAAACAAATTGTCAAAGAATGTAAGAAATGATGATAAAAAAATTATAAAAATTGTTAAAGAAAAAATTGATAAATATAGTAAGAAAAAATGCTAAAATTGTTAAAGAATGAAAGAAAAATTTATAAAAATGATAAAATTGTTAAAGAAAAAATTATAGTTTTTTATAGAATGTAAGAAAAAAATGATAAAAATTGTTAAAGAATGTAAGAAAAAATTGTAAAAAATGATAAAAAATGTTAAAGAATGTTAGAAAAATTTATAAAAAATTGTTAGGCCAATGCATTCTCTTATATATGTGAGGTGACTTATGGTCGACTAACATATATGAGATAATGCACTGGCACAGGGTCTTTAATGTTGTGCCAGCGCAGCTACCGTCATGAAAGGGTTAAATACATGTACCAATTTAATATGGATGGATTTAACAAATCGTTGCCCTCCCGATTGTAAATGGCATCTCTCTGCTTTTTGACAGCATTTCTGCTCAGTGACTTTATGCAGCTCGTGTGTCTAAGTGTTTTTGGATAGAATTGGATATTTTTATCGCCGTTGGCTGCATTTGTGGGAAAAGAATTAATGCGGAGCACAGCGCTCACGAAAAAATGAACTGGGTGTATGGCGGTCAATGCCAGTCATGAGAAAAATTAATGCGTTACAAGGGTGGTCACAAAATAATTAATGCAGCATTCATGGTGATAATACTTGACCGCAGTTGAATGGCAGTATGACCGCAGTCATTACCAGCCTACAACCTTGTTAAAACATTCAATTAATTAAAGCATAGCTGTATGCCTTAGTGTTGAATGAGTTGTGGTAATTCAATAGTGAGCTGGATCTCTGTGGTGATAAAGGACAGCTAGGCACTTGTAATATGAATCGTACATGACACGTAGTGGAGCAACCACACATGTTGTGCCTCAAATTTTCCTTTTATCGGCGATATGACGCTCAGAATAATGCATGTAACATCAGGCAGTGGTCCCGACGGAGACGACATGACAAGACTTGTCGTGGATTGTGCAATCCAAAATGATGTAAATGGTGTCAGGAACCTTATCATGATGTCTTCGCTTGTTTTCATTAAGCTAACCAACAAAATTGATATAAATGAAACTAATAGGCCTAAATCACATGGGAATTCTTCGTAAGTTGTGAAGTAGCTAATTTAATTTTCATCGCGATGGTCCATTCCCAGTTCCGCATTTGGTAATCTGCACACGTTGCTAGCCGGAAGTTACGTGAAATTTTTGCCAAAATCCATACCAGCGATCTTTGAAAAATCACTGATGGATATAGAAAAAAATATATGACGTCATTCACCTGCGCCTAAGGTATAAACAACCACGCGTGCCTGTGGCTCGCTGGTGCATGGTTGCTATTATTATACTGTGGTAGAGATAAGTTAACTTTTCAACTCTTTGCATCACAAATCTTTGGTATGCCCCACTGCCAACCAAGCCTTGAAATAGTGTGTCTGTCATTTGCAGAATGAGGTCCCCAGAGGGTGAATTTAGTGATGCATAGCGGGCTAGCATCACCAAATTCACCCTCTGTGAACCTCATTCTGCTGAGTTGTAAGCAGAATGAGGTCCCCAGAGGGTGAATTTGGTGATGCTAGCCCGCTATGCGGGGTAGCATCACTAAATTCACCCTCTGAGGACCTCATTCTGCAAATGACAGACACACTATTTCAAGGCTTGCTGCCAACATTTTTCATCCAATTGACCCCAAACTTCATATGGCTCTTTGGGTTGACCTCTGGTATTGTTAAATATTTAAACTTTTCACATTCCTTTTCGCTCCATTGACTGTAATATATGTCATTATCCCTCTCCAAGTTGAGCTACAGTGTCATTGACACTTTCATTACTCATCTCAGACTTTCAAGCTTTATCAGGTCTGACTTTTTAAAGAACTGCATGTTGTTCCCAATTAAACTACCATTTAATATATAAATAAGATGAAGACATTAAATCCACCCATATTGTATCACCCTGCACACATGGCCCACATCCCAGTGACCGCTCACCCATGGCTCACATTCCAGTGACCACTCACACATGGCCCACATCCCAGTGACCACTCACCCATGGCTCACATTCCAGTGACCCCTTATGTCACCAGTGTCAGCTTGTTTACCCAATACCTTAATTATCACTGAGTCAGCAGGAGGAATTATAACCAGAGTAAAGCTGATTTAATGTTACTATTGATCATTTCATATGTTAAAAGTCCGCTCAGGAAATTATAATTTAGCTCGCTGTTCAAGAATCCTGACTTCCATCCTACAGTAATGCTCTTTAGAAGTAATCGACTTCTTAACCACAGCAGAATTATGGGTAACTTTTCAGGATTTAGTCGGAAATATGGCTTGTTGCCATTCACCGGAAAGCTCTCCAGAGCTTTCCGATGAATGGCAACAAGCCATATTTCCGACTAAATCCTGAAAAGTTACCCATAATTCAGCTGTGGTTAAGAAGTCGATTACTTAGAGCATTACTGTACATGACTGTTAATGTACTAGTATTAACAAGCCTGAGAGTATAGTGTGTCTGTCATTTGCAGAATAAGGTTCCCAGAGGGTAGTGATGCTATCCCTTACCGAACAGAATGGCTTATTAAGCCATCCCTAAGCCCTCGCTTAGCCATCAGAGACCAATGATGGCTAAGATAAACTATCACTATAGTTATATTAGCACTCATGAAGAATAAGAAGGGGTGTGATGGCTTAGATAGCCATCCAATCAGGAAGAATTTCTGGTGATGGCCAAGGTGATGGTTAGTGGATGGCTAACAACATGGAATTATATTCACTAGCCATCATTACTGGTGGTTAAGAATTTATTCAATAACCATCAGACTGAAGAATTTTTAACATTCGAATGTTATTAGCCTTCACGAAAGTCATATTAATGGTTAGGAGACCTGCTCTCATGAGACTGCCATAGACCTGACATATAGCTGCCATATGTTGGTCCAACCAGATAGAGGCTGCATAGATGCATCCTGGGATATTGTACTCAACTACATTTGAATTGTAACTGCTAGTCTATATTCACTGCTCAAGTTTGTTGTTCCAGTATTTTTTACACTTATGTTCTTAGCAGTCTTATAAACTTGTGATTTCTTTAGTTGAGATTCATTGGACTAGAACTGTAATGGCTTCAAGATAGCTGAGCCTGCTAATTTTAAAAGTTGTGAAATAACTCTCAGAAATCCGCATGTTTATCAAACATTCTGCCTGAGATTCTGAGAAAATATCCTGCTGCCACTAAGATATATACAAATTAATCTGGAAATTGGTAAGTACAATCCTCAGCACTATATTTTCTAATTTATTGGGCATGATATGACACATTAAACATCTTGAAAAAAACATATTCATATTTAACCATTCCGATGGGAGCTTCTTGAAATTTTTTGAAAATCCTGTACCAATGCAATAATATTCTCTAGCTAGCCAGTAAATTCTCTTATATATGCAAGGCTTGATCCCTATAGATGGGAAACTCGCATATATAAGAGAATTCAGCTGGAACCAGGTTCTTTAATGCCGCACCAGCATATATAGTTCTCATATTGGAAGGGTTAAAAGATCTATCTTGACCAGACTATTTTCTTTTGAATTTTGACAAAAATCTGCAGAAATCTTTGGCTGGCCCAGCCTAATGTGAAGATGTTGCATGATTCCAGATACCATGCAGTACGTGTGTCCAGTGAAACAATTGTAAATCGTTTCCACTGTATTTATGATGAAAACTTGGCAAAAGATAATAAAAATAATGGACATTGTTAAAAATTATTTTTTATGATATAACATATTATTGTAAAGATAATTCATTCTCAAATAGATGATGCCAAAGAGTTATTCCTCCTGAAGCAAGTTATATAACATAGCAATCCTAAGCCATCACTAAATGTCCAGGGCTAACAATCCGATGGCTTACTAGCCATCGGCCTACTAGCCATCGGCTTACTAGCCATTGGCTTACTAGCCATTGGCTTACTAGCCATCGGCCTACTAGCCATTGGCCTACTAGCCATCAGCTTACAAGCCATCAGTAGCGTACTAGCCATCGGCCTACTAGCCATCGGCCTACTAGCCATCCATCCATCGAGGGCTAAGCGATGGCTTAGCTCATTTAATTATTTTGGCCTATAGGAGGGCTAAGCGATGGCTAATAAGCCATCATCTAGCCATCATGCACCTAGCCTTGATGGCTATAAATTTTGCATTTATAGCCATCCATATCCTCTGAAAACTACTAACCATCAGTAAGCCATCATTCCTTCTCTTCCGAGTGCTAAAGAATGGCTAACAGATGGCTAATGATTTCGGTAAGGGATCCCACATAGCGGGCTATCATCACTAAATTCATCGTCTTGGGACCTTATTCTGCTTAAGCCTCATCTTCTCTGGAAATACATGTAGTTTCTTTATTATCATATTTCTATAGAAACTTAGATTCTGTTTCTTTTTTAGATTAATTTCTCTATATATATATCCCCAAATTATCAGATGACACATCAAGGTTCCCAATGGGTGTACATCACAATATTCACAATTTGGGAACTTCAATCTGAGTATGTCTCCCATAGCAGATGGGGCCATGCAGAATGAGGTCCCTAGAGGGTGAATTTGATGATGCTAGCCTACTATGCTGGATAGCATCACTAAATTCACCCTCTGTGTACCTCATTCTGCAAATGACAGGCACACTAAACTCAGGCTTGTATATTAACATTCACCTCACAGGGTGCAGTTGGTTCATGCTAAATGGCT
Source organism: Siphonodentalium dalli (assembly GCA_032622095.1). Classification (NCBI taxonomy): domain Eukaryota; kingdom Metazoa; phylum Mollusca; class Scaphopoda; order Gadilida; family Siphonodentaliidae; genus Siphonodentalium; species Siphonodentalium dalli. Next base: position 127,202,698 of record CP136069.1, on the reverse strand, counting down.
GACAAGTTAACCCCCTGAATTTTATATTCCCTTCTCACTGGTGAATATTAATATTTTCTTATGGATTCTCTGGGAGAGTGGCTTTGATGCCGTTCCGTGATCATGGCGTTCATCAAACATGATGGGTATAAACTTTGTTAAATAGAATTTTAAGTTCCAATGTGAAACTGGATATAATTATATTAAGGAAGCAATTAACGTGTTTTCTCGCTCCTAAATCATGGAAAATATCAATGTAGGTTGGTTTTATGTTAAAGACATATTATGTACTTATTTGGGTGCGTGAAACTGATAAGTTAGTAATCAGGCACTGTGTCAACTGGAGGAATGTAGCATTCTACTATCATCGCCGAACATTTCAAGCAAATCGCCCGTACCATGCACTCCATAGAAACCATTGTCCGAACTACGCTCAATTGTAAATATTTTACTACTCGATTCGGGACGCTACAATCAGAGATAAACTAACGAAACTGATTTCGCAATCGAAAGTAACTGCATTTAATTAATAGATAAGATAATAGATAATATTTGTAAAAATATAACTACTTTGAGTAAATGTATTTTCTACTTCTATTTGATCACTCTACCAGATTGTTTCACATCACTTTAAAAATACAATTATTTTCTGTATATATAATGTATCCTCTGAATATTAAGCTTATTTATGTATATACCAATTTTTACTCATCTCAGAATTTCAAATTTAAATTTTATAAGGACTGACATTTTAAAGAGCTACATGTACATGTAGTTTCCAAACTATCATTGTACACGTAAGATGAAGACATCTACACCCTGAATGTATCACCCACCAACGAACCACAATATCTCACATCCCAGTGACCATTTATGTCACCTGGCAGCATGTTTACCCAAGATCGTATCAGAGTCAACAGCAGGGAATTATAACCTAGGCAGCTGGTCCAGCACTGGATCATACAAGGAATAAAGTTGATTTAATGTTAACAGCTGGCACTGCATGGAAACCTTAATATAGTTAGCTTTTCAAGATTCTTTTTTTCCATAATCTTCGTCTGTTCTGAGGATGACATGGCTGGCATCAGAGGGGTATTGACATTCATCTTACAGGATTCAGTCGTTTCATGCTAAAAGGCAGACGACCGATGGAATTTACTGTGATTCGTTTCTAACTCATGAATCCCCTCATTTTCTTCTGAATTCTCTGGGAGTGTACTTGGCTTTGATGCTGTTATCGTGATATATTGAAGTATAAGTAGGAAGGTGTCTGATCTCTCTCTCTCCTTAATCATGGAAAACATAAAGGTAGGAACTATTATTCCTAATGATATTAGCAGATAGCAGTCTGCATATGGAATTTATGTACTCAGAATGAGCTTCTGAATTGTATATTTATACAAATCTCAGACTTCAATTTCAGGCCTGGCATTTCACAAGCCTTAATTTATAAAATCAAAAATGTCCCTTCTGAAGTTTATGCTACCCTTAAGCTTGTCTGACCTTCTGCCACCCCTGACCCACCCCTGACCCACATCCAAGTGACCAGTTATGTCACTCAGCATGTTTACCCAAGATCTTTTCGTTGAATCGACAACTTGATTAAATATAGCCCAGGTAAGCTGATTTAATGTTAGCATTGATCATCTCATGTTAAAGGGTAGCCACACCTGAGCTATGACAGGAGGTGGAAAGTTTAGATGGACCTACACAGAAGACTACTTAATTGTTAAGCTAGTTCACCACATGAAGGAATCTATACTATCTGAAGACCACATCAAGCATATTATATATATACAACAATAAAAATGTCAAAAAGATGACTTTACTCATAGTTTTAGAAGAATTTTTTTCTGAACAGTGTTCTCAGCAAATACACAAATTGAGTGGAAATGAATAACTCCGATAAAAAGTACAGTAATGCTCTAAGTAATCGACTTCTTAACCACAGCAGAATTTAAGGGTAACTTTTCAGGATTTAGTCGGAAATATGGCTTGTTGCCATTCATCGGAAAGCTCTCCCCAAGAGCTTTCCGATGAATGGCAACAAGCCATATTTCTGACTAAATCCTGAAAAGTTAATTACCCATAATTCTGCTGTGGTTAAGAAGTCGATTACATAGAGCATTACTAGCTGTACATGATCTGAACTCGTAAAAGGGTGGAATGGCAATTTTCTATAATGTACTTTATTGACGGCCAAATGGATGTGGAATTTAAAAAGATCACTATTTGATAATCCTTTTAATCCGGTCTCAAAGTTGTTGACACCTCTAATGTCGCAGGGGCTCATGCTGGACGCTCGTGGTATGGGGAACTGATATTGTTATACTTATTTCTGCCAGGTTTTGATGTCTGAGGATGAAACTGTTTGACAAAAGAGGGATTATAGATTAAATACCACGTATTTTATCAAGGTGTGAACTGTTAGCATTGCTTCGTTATTAGATATTCTATTTGATATTGAAGTTGCATACAGTTTGATTCAACTTAAACATCGATCTTTGTTGGATATCGGAAATGGCCAAAAATCACTCTTGGTTTTTATTAGCTCAACTTCACTTGTAAAGTTTGAGCAACTTTACTTGTAAAGTTTGAGCTATTGCCATGGCTTGGTATCTGTCGTCCGTTTGTGTGCATGTGTGTGGAGACATCCGTCAGCAATTTCCATTAGCACAGGCTACAGGTCGTACCTTTGGTTGGATCATTATGAAATTTTTCATGGCTGTTGACATTGACATGTGGATGGGAACGAGTCATTTTGGGGTCATTCGGCCAAAAACCATGGCCGCCAGCAACCATTTTGGATTTCAAAATGCAATCCATTAGCACGGGCTACAGGCCATACTGTTTGTCTGATCATTATGAAATTTGTCGTGGATGTTAACATTGACATGTAGATGGGGTCAAAAATCATGGCCACTGGCAGCCAAATTGGATTTTACTCTTTGCATGACTAAATTCTTTGGCACGGGCTACAGGTCGTACCTTTGGTCGGATCATAATGAATGTATGTTCACATTGACCTGTAGATGGGAACGAGTCATTTTGGACTCATTTGGCCGTAAAACATGGCTGCCGGCAGCCATCTTGGATTTTACTCTTTGCATGACTAAATCGTTTGGCATGGGCTACAAGTCGTACATTTGGTCGGATCGTAATGAAATTTGTCATCTGTGTTGACATTGACATGTAGATGGGAACGAGCCATTTTGGGGCTAATCGGCAAAAATACATGGCCGCCAGCAGCCATCTTGGATTTCAAAATTCAATTCATCATTCCATATATTGCTCATCTAAAAAATTTAAGTTCTTCGTAAAGTTGAGCTACAGTGTTATGGACACTTTCATTTGTTCAATTCTGGTTCTATTTGTGTTTATATCTAACGATAGTCACTTTTACAAAATGCATACATACACCTAGTCACCTTGAAAATCATGAATCTCGGAAAGAAGCCATGTTATCGTGTTACATGCATTTAAAACACAGTCCGTTCTCATTGGAAGCCATTTTAGTAATGAATATGTAACGAGATTGAGATGGCTTGTGGTTCTTAGTAACAGTAACCATGTAGCCTATAGCTGGGCAGAGCGTACGGATAGGTCCATTGAGTTCAATACTGCTTCATGAATCTCAACATTATGTTAGGTGTGTGCAAGGAAATTGTCAGAAGCCATGTATGTATATGCTTTGCATAAACCCTTTCTTTACTAATACTCACTGACAAGTAGTTCCCGTAGTTCGTTTGTATAGGTTATAACCTGCTTGGGTATCTGTACAAGAAATATAGAACCAGGCTCATTGGTGCCGCGGTCTGTATTTCTTGTACAGTACCCAAGCGGGTTATGACATATTTATAAACCGTTTCACACCCAGAGGAAAACAGAATTGATCCACTTTCAATACATCGATGTTTAGCTATCAATTACCATTCAATCAAAGGCTTTTGAATGGTTTGTGGTGTAGCATATTCCTGTTGCACAAGTCAAATGCTTGTTGACCATAGGATCACTTGCATCGGCATTATTTATCAGCATTGCCAAACCATTTTGTCTTCGAATTCGAAAACGTTTGTATATATACTGACGACATGTTTCTGGATAAAACAGATTATTCCCTGTGATAATAAACTGTTTTGATGTTAAGGTTATTTTCTTCTTGTTGTCATAATGGAATTATCGTTCAGAACCCAGGAGGCAATGTTCCGTTAGTATTCGGACTACGAAGTGAAACGACATGTATTCCACATTGCATGAAGTTTGTGTGATGAAATATCAACGGCATTCATGACAAACGACTTGACCAAACCTTTAAATATTGCCTGGATTTTCCGCTTGGTTGCATGTATATGTGAACAGTTTGTGGAATATTCTCAATGTTATCATTCCAAAGATTATTGTGTGATTATTGTGGATTATACGTTCCAAACGTTTTTGGATTTAGTTCAGTTTACTTCCTATCACCCCGCCCTTCCGGACAAACAAAAAAATATTATTATTCAGTCGAAATTGTTGTACCCTCTCACCCATGCACCCACCCAATATGACCGCCACTAATGATTCGTGTATAAACTTCCCAAGTGACTGGTGCAATCATTATCATGGCGTATTGTTAGAATTTCACTCCTTCCGCTCTGATCTCCTTCCAGCTTACTATCCAATTAGTCTCAATTTCTGTGTGAGTTTTAGCTCAAATCTATATTTTGGCCCCGTCAAAATACAGATTCTTACAAGAAATATTGTCCATGAATTGGAGCAATTTGATTGGCCGAGGGGTGTGAAGCGGTTTATAAGTTGAAGTTATAATCCCACAAATAAATATGAATCATTCTGCTCTTGTATTATCTATTTTTTCTGTCTATCGTCTGCCTTTAGTACCTGAACGCCCCTCCAAATTCATAATAGACTTTTCCAATGTATATTTTTATAACTGTATGAGAGAATCCATCCAGTATAGAAAGGGTTAAAATACAGAAGCAGATACTAGTATTATACTTATAACCATCCATTCTCGTATAAATGGGAGACTGGCATATATAAGAGAATGTGCTGGCACAGGATCTTTAACTCTGCACCAGCCCAGCTCATGTCATGAAATAGTTAAGGTCCTTATTGTTTGGAATAAAATTATTTTGGGCAGGAATATATCAGTGGTTTTTCATTTATCAGTTAGTGGGTTCAAAACCTAACAATGTCCATACTCGAAAAAAATTTGAGCCTCCTGATATCACCCCTGTGTCACATTGTCCCCAGACAAACTAGACATTGTTAGGAATCAAAGCTTTAAGGAATTCCTATCTGTGTCTGTCCTTTTAATTGTATAATGTGGATCATCATTGATTAGCAGATCCAAGCCTTGAAATAGTGTCTGATGTTTGTAGAAAGAGGTTCCCAGAGGGTGAATTTAGTGATGGTGTGCTAGCATCACAAAATTCACGCTCTGGGGACCTCATTCTGGATAGGCCTCAACTGCTATGGGAGATCTGTAGTTCCCCAGTTGAAGTGGGTGATGTTCACTCATTAGTCACCTCTATTATGCATTTTATCTTATGCAAATTAGGGGATATAGAAACTGAACAAAAGGGAAAAAGTAACTAAACACAATGTTAATTTGAGACTGTTAGATACTTCTCAGAAGATGAGGCCTAAGCAGAATGAGGTCACCAGAGGGTCAGTTTTGTGAAGCTAGCCCACTGTGTTGGGTATCGTCACTAAATTCACCCTCCAGGGACCTCATTCTGCAAATGACAGACACACTATCTCACGACTTGACCAGATCACTAATTGTTGAATTTCCGTTAAATCCTCCCTTTCAGACCCCGGCCATATTGACCAATCTGGCTGAGTCTGCAAATCAGTTCATTATTTCTACCTTGCTGTGTTCTCTATCTGTGGACAGATTACACAAATGGCAATTTCACAGGAGAGCACAATGCATAATCAATAGTGGAGATCATGGGTGTTCTGGCATGTTAAATCACGATTTCCATGACAGAGCCATCAATCACAGGGTTCCTCCAACTCTCATTTCTCAGAGAGAAGAGAAGTTTTGATTAGATGTGATGAAAGTACAGCCAGAGTTAACCCTTTGAGTGCCAGGGGCCGATCTTATCGGCCCTAGACCTACAAAATAAGTCTGTTAAAGAATATAAGAATAAATTATTAAAATTTAAAAAACAAAATAAATGTTAGGCCAATGCATTCTCTTATATATGCGAGGCGACCTATGGTCGACTCGCATATATAAGAGAATGCATTGGCACAGGGTATATCGGTTGATACAAAAATAGGACTTGGCACTCAAAGGGTTAACCATTCTGTACTAAATACTCATTTACTAATAGTTCCCTCAGGAAATGTTCAGGTAATAAATTCAACAAGAGACCATACAAAAAACCTTAGGTCGTTTATTGAACTTATTATCTGAATATTTCTCTTCAATGAGTATGAATCATTCTGCTCTTGTATTATATATGTGACCCGCCATATAAAATCCAGTCGGAAGTCGGGATTTTTTTACCCTGTGCCATTGCATTCTCTTATATGTGCGAGTCGACCATAGGTCGCCTCGCATATATAAGAGAATGCATTGGTCTAAATTTTTTTTTTAAATAAATGTTTCTGACAATTTTTAGGACATAAAATAAAAAACATCCATTACCCTGCAGGGAGCCCCACACATATATAGAAGCATATAGAAGAGTGTCGTCTGCTCATGTTTGTCTGGGGCTCTGTATGGGTGAAATTATAAAATTGTTAAAGAATACAAGAAAAAATTATTAAAATTGTAAAAAATTGTTAGGCCAATGCATTCTCTTATATATGCGAGGCGACCTATGGTCGACTCGCATATATAAGAGAATGTATTGGCACAGGGTAAAAAAATTCCGACTTACGACTGGATTTGATATGGCGGGTCACATATCTGGGTTTTTTCTGCCATCTGCTTTTATTACCTGAACACCCCTCTGAAAGAATAATAGACCATTCCAGCACACACCTAACATAATGTTAAGATTCTTGAAGCAGTATTGAACTCAATTAAATTGCCATTTGATCCTTTTACCAATTCAGATCATGTACTTTTTATGGCATGCAGTTATTCATTTCCACTCAATTTGTTTACTTGCTGAGAACGCTCTTCCAAAAATTTCCCTTCTAAAACTATGATTAAAGTATAATCTTTTTGACATTTTTATTGTTATATAATATGCTTGATATGGTCTTCAGATAGCATAGATTCATTCATGTGGTGTACTAACTTAAAAATTAACCCTTCCATGACTGGAGCTTCCAGAAATTTTGCGAGAACCCTGTGCAATGCATTCTCTTATATATGCGAGTCTCCCATAGGGAACCTCACTTATATAAGAGAATGCATTGGCCAAACAATATTTACCTTGACCTTGTAAGCCAGTACTTTATATTATATATGTGGGAGACTCACATATATAAGAGAATGCATTGCACTGGCACATGATCTTTAATGCTTCACCAGCGCAGCTCCTGTCACAAAAGGGTTAAAGGCTGTTTGTTAACCCTTTCTTTACTAAATACTCGATTGTCGATCGAGTGGTTTCCAAATTAGGAAAAGAACATCCCTCCAAAAGATTAATAGACCATTCCTGTATAGACTTTTTAAACTGGGTGGGAAAATCCATTTAGTAAAGAAATGGTGACACCATTTTTTTTAGCTGAACAGCTCTTTAACCCTTTCAGTGCCAGGGGCCGATCTCATCGGCCCTAATTTACGGTCTGTAAAATCGGCCCTAAAAAAATAAAAAAAAATTTATTTTTTTTAGATTTAAAAATTTTTATTAAAATTGTAAAAAATAATAACAAATGATGAAAAATTGTTAGGTCAATGCATTCTCTTATATATGCGAGGCGACCTATGGTCGACTCGCATATATAAGAGAATACATTGGCACAGGGTATATGGGTTGATACAAAAATCGGACCTGGCACTGAAAGGGTTAAATAAATAAATGGGAATCAAGTAACTATGAATATGCGACTAAGATGTTATCAAAGAGTTAAAGATGTATTCAGTTTCCAACTCTTTGTATTTCGTGTCCATTATTTAACCTTTCATGACATGCGCTGTGCAACATTAAAGATCCTGTGCCAGTGTATTCTCTTATGTATATAGTCTTTTAGAGAGCCTCGCATATTTAAAAGAATGCACTGGCTTACACAGTCAGGGTAAATATTGCCAGGCCAATGTATTCTCTTATATATGGGAGGCTCCCTATGGGAGACTCACATATATAAGCGAATGTATTGCATGGCATAAGGTTTTCGCAAAATATCAGGAAACTCCAGTCATGAAAGTGTTTAAAGTTAAAGCCTAGTGCAGATGCTTGATGTCCTTTACTGGATATCGAACAGCGGACTGCTACAAGCTATCATCAGATTCTTTATAGCCACATCCAAATTTAAGTTAAGAATAATGTTTGCAGAATTGAAAGTGGTATCCCACAGGAGCCATTTCACAGGATAGCAGAACACATAATCAATAGCAGAGATCATGGGTGGTCTGGCATGTTAAATCACCATTTTCACCAAGGATCCAACCAGCAATCAGCCTTCCTTCTTTGGCTATTAATACTTTATTCTCATGACTTATTTTACATAACATATGTATTGAGACATAACACCAGGGCCTGGAACCTACGTCACCGGAAGGGTAGCCCTACATCAAAATAACTGTAAATAAAGTTCGACTCGCTACTTCGACATCGTTTTTTAAATAAATACAATCGATTTCGATGTAGTATTATGAGCAAAGGAGCTATGCGACCTGAAAATCTCAACAAATACAGAAACCGAAAATCGGAAAGAATTGCTTATAATGAGAATTTCGCGTTCGCAATTCAAAATCGCGTCCGATTTCCTATTTTCGTGCAGGTGTTAACGCCAACATTTCATGTTCTCCGCGCCCTAAACTCATTTAAAAACCGTATACATTGAGTTTCGGGATATTATAAATGCTAAAATTTGAATCAATAACAAAAAAATAACTTTTCCGTGGTTTGTTTGTAAATTTCTTAAGACACAAAGAATTTTTATGAATTTATCTATTAAATGGTAACGCCCACATCGCGTTGACGCTCACATATTGGCCTGTTTGCACTAACAATTGAGTCACCATCCGTATAATCCGGTAGATGAATCCGGTGTTCACATATACACACTCTGTTAAATGCGTTACAATACACAAATGGCTGTTATAGAGATGCCAATATACTATTTGATAATACTATATATAAAGACGAACATAAATTAATGGCATAATCATTGTTTTTATGTTCTCGTTGTATATTCGGTAGTTTAATTAAGTGTATGTCATGTCATTCGTTCTCTTATTCCATATTCATTGTAGTATTACTTTGTTATTCCAGTCTATTTCCGTTGGTTGAATCCATGTTAATTTGTTCATATTTCCAGTTTCGTCTGATAGTTGTCGTTAAAACATTATCATGCAATAAAGATTTCTTTAATTATATTCTATTACTAACATTCATTGTTTACCCATGTTTATTGATAATGAATTGAATGTGTTATTCGGTCCAGGAACCTTCGTTGTCAAACAATTAATCTGGTCACGCATCAATTATATTCGCAATCCAAAACCAAAACATCGGGATATATGTAACGGATAAATACACCCTGTCCCATCAACAGTCAATAATCATAAAGTATGGTTAGGTACTCAAGTCCCAAAAACTAATTGGTCACATATATATTAACTATAGCAGGTTATATAGTGAATTGTGAACATAATATGGTTCCTGTGGCTGGATATTCATTTAGTTTGGTTATGTTTAATATTATATATTACTAACTTTTATATAAACTGGATATTCCGTTTATTGAATACTTTTGCGGACAAAAATGATATATACAAGGAAAAAAACCAACTTAAAGTTGAATAGAAGAAAAAATTAAAACAAAAAGAGGCTTGTTGTGTCATCTAAGAGGGGGGGGGGGTCTACAAACAAAATTCCGTATATAGGGTCGGGGTGGGTGGGTGGTCCAGAGGTGGAAAAAATCGTGCTTGTAATTGTTTTCTATATAGCAGCTATAGTGACCTCTTTAGCCTCAGATTTAGCACATTCTGGATTTCACAGGATCCCGGACCACTTCACAGTGGACCACCGTAATAGCGTTCAGGAAACTTATTATCAGCGGAAGAAATATTTAGTAACACAATTAATATATTACCCAGTTGTATTACTTGAATAAAAGTAATAAAACATAAAAACTGTATCACAAATTGGATACTACATGGTGAATACTCAATGATGACTATATATCATTAACATGATTGTTGCATAACATGAAATTGAAAAGGGTATCTCATAAATTTCTAATGTCTGAAATACTGTCTTGTCCTGGCATGTAATCAAATTCATTCCTCCTGGTTATTTCTCATCTTGAATGATTGCAAGTAATGTTAATTTGCAACAATTATCAAAATAAAACTGAATTGGTCATGATGAATGACCGTTAACTGTTTACTGCTCAGACAATCCCAACTGAAGGTGACGCTATTCTCATTGAATTTCCGAACTTCATCTTGGAGCTTTACTGCTCAACAAGACTAAACTAAAATACTAATTGTATACTGTTATCACTTACAAATAGATGAACTGAAATAAAGTGATGCATTAAGAAATGACATTCACTTCTTCATTCTGGTCTATCACCATACCAAACCACACACCAAATTCGACAACCGACACTTAACTTATATTGCAAAAGCTTTGTACGGACTGAATTTCATGAAGTCGAACACGGTCCATAACTCTGGTAGGCATTAATAGTCACAACCCGTGATATTATGCATATTCGTTCCCCATTTCTGGTCCGTCACCATGCGCCATAGGGCATAAAAATATGACAACCGACTCTTGCGTTATAATGCAAAATGATTGTACGGACGGACGGCTCGAGACGTCAACTATATACCCGCCGACTAATATTGGGTGGTATAATAACCATATATCTATGTGTATACCTAACCGAAATAAATTCCCCTCCGTTGGAGAAGACTTAAAAGAGTTAGTTGGTCATCTACATAAAATTGTTGAACCCCTGACCTGTTTACCACTATTTACACTGGTCGGTGTCTAGGGCGATTTGTGACATATAGTGTACCTACACAATGCTTTATTATTGTTGTTAGATACTGAAAACACACGGAAACGTCTGGAAATACAGATTATTTTTCATTTTTTTCTGATCTGTGTTTACCAATTAGTAAGACAGTTAACACAGTTATTGAAGAACGGCTAAAAAACACTCTGAAATTTTGATAAAAATATGAGAAAGAGGGGGTGGGTCCCCAAAATTTTGGAGGAAAACAATATTTTTTGGGGTGGTGGGTCCCTCTGGTCAGAAAAAAAACTTTTTGGTGTGCAATTTTTTTCCAGACCCCCCCCCCCCCCCCCCCCCTGGCTGGCTCAACCAATTTTCGTGGCTGGTTATCTAGCTAAGCCGGCTTAGTCACGACGTTCGTGGCTGACGATATATGGCGGTTCAGTCGGCTGAGACGTTATCATTCAGAGTATTTCGTTTCCGAAATTTTCCTAATACCCGGTTATAGACACCCGCTGGTTTTAGCGTTTGTTGTGAACCCGTAGAATTCCAGACCACGCGTGTTGTTTTGGTGTTGGGCTTTTCCGTTATGGCGAGAATACACGAAGGCCTCAGAAATGACTGGCAGGGATGTACTATGTAGTTTCCCATCTATACAATCGGTATAAGTTACATTGCGACTTCAGACGGCTATCATCACTGGCATCTTGCGATATATGCATGCATCATTGAATGCTGAATCCGATAGTATTGATATATAATATGTCAAACTATTTTCTATTACCTTAAATTCTACATGTTATGTGCATATATTGACAAATGTCAGCGATATGAGACTGAGTCGTGTCGAAATAAACGATTTCGCCATCGGCAGTCACTGCATTTAATTAGTATATAAGAATGACGGTGTGTGTTGTCAATTTAGATATAACATTTGTAAAAATAACTACTTTGAACAAGATTATTCTCCACTTCTATTCGATCACCTTACCGGAGTGTTTCACATCACTTTAAAAGTTTTTTTCTTTTATTAATTTCAGAAACATTTGAATTTGAAACAAAAATTGAATAATACAACTTAAAGCTTCTTCCTGGTTCAACTCAAGCAGTGGCGATATTGCGATTTATTCATTTATCAAAGTTTGGTTTATTTTAGCCTATAATTATACATGTATATGATGCATCAACCAGAATGACCCTTTTTCTTATTCCCTATAATAATATTGATATATAAAGGTCATATAATTACTTATTATTTTATTCATTTATGTCTTGTGATAGTTATTCCGTGAAAAACGTATTAATTAGCCTGCCTCAAGTGAAGTAGTCTACTTTTGAGCCGATATATACCGATTCGCCTAGGCAATATTCGGGGATCTTATAGCGAGGGAAGAATTATACTCTTGCGCTGCCATAAGTTCCATTAACTGTGAAGGCATACACTACTCACTAGTCCTAAAACTAATTGTGATATTCGGCAAGTGAAAGAAAGAATTCAGCCAAATTGCCAATTTTGGAATCAAATGTTGACTATATGTAGGCGTTACCATTTATGTCACAATTCCAGTTTTAAAAGTCAATGTAGGCGTTACCATTTCAAAACTCTGAAACATGCCTCGAAAATTGGTGACGGAAACCACCTGAACGCGATAATCTTTACAACCGTTACATCTATATCTCGGTATAGATGACTGTGAGCTAGCAAACAATGTTTTACAGCTCATAAGCAATGATTTTTTTAGTGGTTTATGAACATAGTTTGCAAAAACGATAAATACTTACTTCGAGTCGCACCGAGCAGCCGCCATTTTTCGTTGAAAATCTTTGTTTTATGACGTAGGTTCCAGGCCCTGCACTGTAACTATGTACACATAGCATGTTACATACATATTAACAATAAATATAAATAAACAGATTGTAAACAAATAATATGATCATGTATGCGTAAACGTAATTTGCGCCCGTTTGTTTCTGTTCATGGGATTATCGGATGAATTTTGATCTTTAGAAGGATTTGATGATAAACCGTAACGGGACACAAGACAATCATATATATGTAAATAATCACAAAAAACGTAAATGTTTGGCAGATTAATGTGTCGTTAATCCTGACTGTGTAATACGTGTCTGGCCATCGACGCGCAGTCCTCAGTGTCTGGAGTATTGCACGCCAATGTAGGTTGTGACGTCATGATGCACGTCTTGATGTCATGACGCCTTTACTGGTTTTCCAAAAAGTTATCTTAAAAGGACTCTGCGATCTTTCAATCGGAACTTACAGTTTCACTTTGTCGGCCTTGAACTTTGAGAATAATTTATCAATCTTTTAGGCGAATATACCGTTAGAAAATGGAAGATAATATCTAAACGGCCAGTAAAGCCCCTATATTCCTCTTTCGGGGCATATATTTTTTATAATTTTATTAAATATGTAAAAAAAAAAATTCATGCAATTTTACTTTTTGTTAACCAAAGATTTGGTTTAATTTACATTCAATTTTTAAAAATATCTTTGGCTTTAGGAGCATGTTGTTCCTACATATGATGAAGTATAGCTAACATTTGCCGGAACAAAGTTTTTTATTTTTGGCCTGGAGCATTTTGCCCAATTACGCATTTCGAGGTGGTATTAATCAATACAAAATGGCGGCCGTCGCCAACAATAATTCTGGACTCGGCTGACCCTTGAGTTATGAATAAATTATCTATTTTAGGTAAGTTCAATCTAATTTAAGATTGGGCTGATAAAGTTGATTAGTATATCTCATATCCGCATATGTATACCCTAGGTCGCTTCGCTTCCGTGGCTTTGCCGTGGGAGAGCGGGCGCTATAATTAATACTATCAGTATTTATATGACAATATTAAATAATAATGATAGTAATAATATTAATAATTAGCAGGTTCATGCATATATATGCACAAATACATATATTACGTGTATGTTCACACACACACACGCACACACAAACAATTATATATTTTCTATAAAAATAAAAGAGCAGGATCTGTCTGTCCAATTTTGCCCAATATTATACTAAAGTTTAATCAAAACTTGAAATTAAATATTTGATAAGGTCAAAGCATTGAACATTTTTCTGAAAATATAATATTACTAGATTAACAATGTTTGTTGACAAATCACTGTAACTGTTTTGTTTACATAACAATGGTTTTAACATGCACAATTGTTTTAATGAAGAACTTTCAATAATTAATATAAGAACAAATTTAAGCTTATCTATAATATCTTCATCTTCTTGATTGTGATGTTTTTATACTGCCGTTTTTATTGGGCTGTAGGTCAGTCTGTCAGTTCGTTCGCTTTTGATTTCCGGATGATAACTGAATGGAATGATATTTGGTATGTGGGTTTTCTAGCACAAATTACTGGTCAATTTCGAACTGTCAGGCCACCAATTTTAACCAGTTATGGCCCTTTGTTGGAATTACCACAGGAGTATTTTGCCATGCGTACCGATGCTCTTGTTACACATTTACCCACTGCGAGTTTCTTGGGTCCCTTTAACTGTTATTGATATGTGGGAGTTTATAACTAGTAGTCAAAGGTATATTTGACTACTATAGTTATAAAGCCATGCAGGTTACGTGTACCCCAGTACCAGCTGACATATGCCAGAAATTTAGCCAGAGTAGAATTGCGGCCAATCTACACAGCTAGTGCCTTTACTAAAATTCTACAAACTAGAACAGCAAATGGTGGGAACTATCTTTGCCCAGCTATGAGAAGAGAATGGCTCAAGCATTTGACAGGCAGACTGTGTGAATAGCCAGAAAAAAATATATAATGTCATCATATTATTACTATTTTGCAACCAATATAGTGACTATAATAGGTTGTTTGGTTGAAACATTTATAGAAGAAGTTTTGACTGACCATCTACATTAGCCTGATAAAAAATGTTTTCCACACCCAACAAGTTCTGTTTAATATTATGTTACACACAATTAAATAGCGTTCAGATGAATCCTTTGCATTGGTCCCAAATTGCGTTGACACGATCTGTCATTTGCATTACACCGTTCACACGGGTGCATACGTTGCATTAAAACGCAGAGTTTCTGTTTAATAATTGCAGCTGATAACTTCGATATTGGAATAAATGCAATATTGCAAATCAATCTGTAATAAATTTATTCTATGATATAAATGTCAATCCTGTCAAAATCCAACAACTAACACTTTATTTTATTGACATTAATACAAGTCGATTTTACTCGCCTTGAACACAGCCGCCATCTTTTATCGATCGAAAACAAGAAATGTAACGATGCATGCCATATAAGATATGTGTTAATATATGCCTTACGATGCATTGAAAATAGAATTGCTCTGTTGCATGCGCTAAAACAGCTACAGTAATGCCCTAAGTAAACGACTCCTTAAACACAGCAGAATTATGGTTAACTTTTCAGGATTTAGTCGGAAATATGGCTTGTTGCCATTCATCGGAAAGCTCTCCCCCGAGAGCTTTCCGATGAATGGCAACAAGCCATATTTCCGACTAAATCCTGAAAAGTTACCCATAATTCTGCTGTGTTTAAGAAGTCGATTACTTAGGGCATTACTGTACAACGTAACTGGCACATCACATTTGCATGTGTTAAAACGGATACAACGTAACTGGTACATTGCAGTCATCTGTTTGAACCCCTTAGTGTTATTGTCTGCAATCTAATTTCAATGCAACTCACTCAACTGAACACTACTTTACAGTAAAAATAGGGAAAGAGACCCAATACCTAACACTGCTACTATAGTTTATAGATTAGATGAATGTTTTAGGAGTAGTCTGGTCGTTGAAACTCGATTTTGAGATGAACCTAGAACAAATTGTTTACAAGCTGTTTTTGGTGTCATTTTGTCGGGCAGAATCTGGGGAACAATATATCAAAAATCCGCTAAAATCCGCTTTGGGGAAATTTTTCTACAGCTCGTTGAAATGGGGGTCCTATTTATGGCTTTTTGTTAAATTTTATTGTTCCTTATTAATTAGACTAGTCAATCTGATGGAAAGAAAAACCCAACCGTGAATAAATTGCTATGCAATATCCTTTGGTGTCTTTGAATGTGACCATATCCATATGATAACATAACCAAAATCCACATGAATCCCAGGGTGGGAAAATCGTCATTTTTGGGTCAAAAGACAGGAATAAGTAAACAAAGATGGTGAAAATTGTAATTTTCTGGTTGAGACTCAGATTTCAAGGTGAACCTATATTAAATTGATAACAAGCTGTTGTTGGTGTTATTTTGTCAGGCAGAATCTGGCGAACAATATATCCAAAATTCGATTTGGGGGAAATTTTCTACATATCTTTGAAATGGGGTCCTATTTATGGTTTTTTGTGTCAAGTTTGCAGTTTCTTATTAGTCCTGTCAAACGGATAGAAGGAAACGCCCAACCGTCAAAAAATTTGCTATGCAATGACTTTTGGTCTTTTTGAGTGTGACTATACTCATATAATAACATATCCGAAATCCCCATGAACCAGAATGGGAAAGTCGTAATTTTTGAGTCAAAATACTGGAATATATGTAAACAAATATTGTGAAAATTGGAATTGTTTTAATAAACAAATCGGCCAACCATAAACGCTCAGTCGAGTTCCCTGACTGTCAAATGTGACCATATAATAACATATCCAAAATGGCCATGCATTTAATGAAGGGAAAGTCGTTACTTTTGGATAAAAATGAAGAAAATATGTAAGAAAATGGTGAAAATTGGAATTTTTGTCTGGTAACCAAGTCGGCCAAAATGCTTCTCCAGAATGGGGGCCCAGATTTAAACTTGATCCATTTTTTCGTAAGGATGTCTGCTCCAACTAATTTGGCGCTAACATGTGGCCGTGAATGTTACGGGGCAATATGGCGGCAATTTCCTGGAGTGTACTACCATTCACTACAGTGTCCTCTAAATGTATTATTGTGATAGAAACCTGCAACAAAACCCGCATTATTACTGTTGCCATAGCATAATTATGCCTGTAATTTCGTGCATAACTTGACCCTCAAACTATAAAATGGCGAATCTTAATCCGTTATATATAGTAAGTCATATCCCAAGGGTTTGACAATTCGGTGTTTTCGAAATGACAGCAAAAATGGCAGTCGGAAGTGAACAATTAATTGAAGTGTTTTTTTGTTGTTGATTTTTTAATACTAAATCTTACGATATCGTATAGACAACATGTAGTCATATATGCTACCTTGCGAGTTTCCAAAGCCACCAATAGTTTCATAGTACATCCAATGACTGCCCCACACCACACAACGAGTCCGCCAAACCATATACAGAGTTACAAACCCATCTGGTATCCAAAAACATGTGAGTATCCAAATCCATACGATGGGCGCCCCAAATCCAAACATTTTTCCAAACCATTGACGGGGTGTCCCAATCCACCAAACGAGTTTCACAAACCACCCAGACTGATGTAGAAATGTAGGTAGCTCCCCAAACGATACTCAACTGGTGTCATTACCCACACATATAGTTCCCCAAACCATGCATCTGGTATTCCAACTCACCCAAAATGAGTGTCCCAAACTGAAGTCACAAATCACCCAGCGGGTGACCCAAACCATAAAACTAGCATCAAAAACCATACAATAAGTTCCCTATCCATCCAACTGGACAGGACTGGTGTTACGAACCAACAACCAACTATCATATCAATAAATCTACAATAGTGTACAAAACCCTCCATCGAGTGTTTCACACGATCAAGTGAGTTTGTCAAACCGTCCAATGAGTTTACCAGAACATAGTTTGATATATTTGATGGCTGGTTTTGTATACAAGTTTGGGGCACGTATTAAATGACTGGGGCATTCAGTGTGTGGTTTGAGACACTAGTTGGACGTTTTAGACACTCCTGATGGTTTTGATAATCATTGTGTGGCTTGGGACACTCGTCGGATGATAATTGACACTCATCTGTTGGTTCGGGACACCCATTGGATGGTTTGCGGTACACACTTGATAATTTGAGACACCCACTTGTGTGGTTTTGTGACACCACGTACATGAATTGGGACACTCGATGGGTGGCATATGCCAATCGTTGGATGGTATGGAACACACATTGGACTGTTTTGGGCTCTAATTGGATGGTTTGTGACACTATTTGGGTGGACTGTGTTACATATGTGCTTTTGTGACACTGGTTGGCTGATTTAAAATACCCATTCTATGGACTGGGACACTCACCGATTGATTAAACATACTTTATTATCCCTCAGTCAATAAACAAAATACAAATAAAGATAATAGAATTGATGACATGGATGAGATTAATTTGGTATATTACTAAGAATACGGCTGAGACACCTGTTGCGTGGTTTTACACTCCTTAGATGGTTTGGGACAAGCGTTAAGTTGTTTTTGACACCCGTTGGATGTATTTCGATACTAGTTTGGTTGCTGTGGACACTCATCAAATTATATTCGATACCGGATATGAGAAGATTTGGTTAAAAAATAAATGATGAAATAGATATTTTTGACTTTCGATTGCAACATTTGCCGCCATTTTGGGACACTGTAGGGACTTATTCTCGGCATATAGCTCATTATTATCGGATTAGGGTCCGACGTCATTTACTGTTGTGCTAGCCATTCCATGTTTTTTCGTCTAAATGGAAACAATCTGGTGAACTTTAACGAAAATTCCCAATTATACTACTTTCAGTCGCCATAGTTGCCCTATTTTTGGAAGTGATTGCCTCGTGTGTGGTAAAATGGGCACTAGTGGTTCATATCTGACGTCTAATGAGTATTCAGACTTCAGTACACTGGTGTGTTCGATTTGCGGTTATTCTGGGCATTAAAATAATATTTGATTTTCTTCAAAATTTAGTACTATCTATTGCGAATCTGAAGGGCCCAAATTTCCAATCCTCGTGATATGGCTCACAATGATCAGACATTGATTTAAAATGGTGTATGTTGGCGCCAATTGCCATTTAAACCAAATTTCTTATAAATGGAAACGATCTGATGAAATTTATTGAAAATTGTCCAAATTTTACCAATTTCGGTCGCAATTTTGTCCGCCATTTTGAATTTTGACAATCAAATCGTACACGAAATAACATATGTCTGTCATGACAACAAACATAATTTTTTTATGTTGCATATTCTTGCCATCTGTATAATTTAATTGAAATGACATTCATGTATATATTTCAAAAGAAACGGAAAATCATACATAAAAAACACAAATAGGACCTTTTTTTTCAAATACTCTAGAAAATTTTCCCCAAAGCGGATTTTAGCGGATTTTGGATATGTTGTTCCCCAGATTCTGCCCAACAAAATGACACCAAAAACAGCTTGTAGACAATTTGTTCTATGTCCAATGCTTCAACGACCAGACTATAGAGTCTAACTGCTGCACTTGGTGGTATGAGACTCTTCAAAATGTCCCTTGTGCTGAATAATCTCGGAAAATCTGTTCTTGTTTCTATTACACAAATGTATAAAAGCCTCATGAAAGTAAAATCAATAGTGTGGATTGTCTGGAAGCTATGCGTGTTTAATCACATATTGCCGTGATGGGACCATCCGTTATTGTCTCTTCTATCGAGTGATCGTTCTCCTGAGATTAGTATCAATTTTAGCGTACCTTCGTCTCTATCAGAGCCGAGAAGTAATTGCTGCTGTTGCTATACCGCAACAATGATACATCATATATCGCTGCCATGAAGACCAAATGTTTGTAGGTCAAACTTAACCCTTTCTGTACTAAAATACTAAATACTCATTGATGAGTAATTATCCCTTAGGAATGTTCAGATAATAAGTTCAACAAACAACCATACATGTAGGTCGTTTGTTGATTTTATCATTTGAACATTTCCCACCAGCAGGGCTTAAAATCTGATTATTCTTAGTTTGCTTCTCGTAAATGCACCCAATTTGCTGTAGAAATGTTTTATTTTGATTTTCGCAAAATTTTATGGATTTTAAGGCCTGCACCAAGGAATATGATTTCTATGCTCTTGTATTATCAGACTGTACATCATCTGCTAATATATCCTTACGACCTTAACCCTTCCTTGATGGTGCAGCATTAAAGACACTGCCAGTGCATTCTCTTATATATGCGAGTCTCCCATAGGGAGCCTCACATATATAAGAGAATGCACTGGCTTACACGGTCAAAGTAAATGTTGTTAGGCCAATGTATTCTCTTATGTATGCGAGCATAAGAGAATGCATTGTATGGTACAAGAGTTTTCGTAAAATTTCTGGAAGCTCCAGTCATGAAAGGGTTAACATCATTTCAGATGAATTATAGACCATTCCAATGTATACTGTTATAACTGAATGGAAGAATCCATTTAGTAAAGAAAATGTTAACTGTACCTTTATATACATGTATGTAAATTTGGTTAGAGGTACTACATATGTTGTCTAAAACCAAGTATTATCATCCTGACCATTTTCTGACTTGATATGTGCGAGTGTTCGGGGAAGATAAAATGTTTATTTTCTTCTACTTACTGATATGTCATACTCTTTGTGGTGTCTGATTAATGTTCCTTGAGAATTATTGAACAGACACTGATTGATTCCACTTAATCAAGAACTTGTTGCATTATTTGTGTTCTACTTAAATAGTACATGGGACCCATGTAAATTACAAGGCAAAATATTTCGACCACTTCTTTCTTGACCAATAACACTATGCATATGGGTAAAGTACAAGTTTTTATTTTTATTTTGGCCCCAAAAATCACTATTAATTATAATGAAATCTGAGTAACTTCATTTTTTTGACTGAGAAGGTATAAATTTTTAAACAGTTATCAAGAAATACCCATACTTAATTACTGATTCAAAATGGAAGCACTGACTGAAATTATTTCAGCTATGATCTCTTATCACATTGATATTATATTTTAACCCTTCCTTTACTAAATGGAATTTCCCTCTCAGTTATAAAAGTTGACATTGGAATGGTCTATTATGCATCTGGATGGGTTTTCATGAAAAATAAGCAGACAGCAGATAGTTAAAATACAGAGAGAGAGAGAGAGTCCTATTTATTGGTGGGAATGTTGAGATAATACAGTAATGCCCTAATTAATCGACTCCATAACCACAGCAGAATTATGGGTAACTTTTCAGGATTTAGTCGGAAATATGGCTTGTTGCCATTCATCGGAAAGCTCTCGGGAGAGCTTTCCGATGAATGGCAACAAGCCATATTTCCGACTAAATCCTGAAAAGTTACCCATAATTATGCTGTGGTTAAGAAGTCGATTAATTAGGGCATTACTGTAAACTATTTATGGAGTAATAACAACTTCAAATTCTAGGAAACAACTTTAATCTAGAAAAGCAGCAGCAATACAAGCTTCATTTAGTGTGCACATCAATGTAAACAATATCTGCATGGCTTAATCCAATATTCATAGGACTATTAATAATTTGAGACATATGTGATACAATTATTCTCCACATAAAGACTTTCATACTTTCATATTAAACAAAATAAGCTTTTGCAATGTATACTCTTTACATGTATTGATGCATAACATTTTCAATAGCCAATAGAATCAAACGTCTGCTTTATTAATTTGAGAGTGGTTTAGGTGATACTCATAGAAGCTGAACCTAGAATGAGCGCTAAAATCTTCGTCCCTTTTCCTCCATACTTCCAGAACGGTTGGGGAAACCAGTGCTGAATTTATTCAGTGAAGTCTTAACTGTCACAATTCACTCAACTGTATGCCAATCTAATAATGTCTATTAACCCCAATGTCTCCGAATATTAGGGCACTGTGATTCATCAAATTTAATTTTGATGCTTGGATGCATATTCAGTCCCCAAATCGAATAAAAATTGTTTTCAATTTTGAGTCGTCAAAAGTATCGATTCGATTCACAATATATGATATGAACTCTACTATGAACTCTGTGAGGCTCTGTCTGGTAATTATCACGCAAATAGGCAATTGGCAGCGAGAATAAAATTAGTGCATTTGAATTTTGAGACTTTTGAAGTCGTCTTCACATGATAAGAAGTTCTTTGCGAAATGAGCTTTTGAATCAATTGTGCAGTTTATTAAAATTATGCACGATATAATATCGCGGAGAATATACTTCAGAAGACTCAAATATGAGTCAAAATTTGTGCCATTCTTATGATGTTCAGTGGCTCAATGTCTGCACAGATGAAGCATTTGGCCAAATTTGATTGAATCGAAAATCTAATGGAAAAGTTAATGCCCGAATCCCAGGGTCCTACCAAATAATTCTTTGCTGAACTAATTAATTTTTCTTTTATTTACAGACATCAAAGCCGCTTATAGAGAAATTTAACATCTCAGCTGACTCACTGAAGCACAAACCAAATCCAATAGAAGAGCTGATAGCATTTCTAAAAAAGATACTTGAGACTTGTCTGAAGTGCCTGACGTGTGGATGCGTTCCTGTTGGCCATTCATATGGACTTAATGGACACTTATTAAAATGTGATCTTTTAGATTCAGAGCGGAAGGCTATCGAAAGTTTACTGTTATGCCTGGAAAAGGGTGAGAATAAAAATGGATAATTACACACTGGACATTTGCCCCAAAATATCAGAATTGGATATTTCTGACTCATATGTCTATCCACCGCAGAAATGTGTAGCTTGGACGTCACTTCACAATGGAATATTTAGTAGTCTAGATATGTCCATTTTATTTGCATAAAGAACATTATGTAGCAGCACACCAGAGAATAGTCATATACAATAACACGTACACAAGTGTAATTAGCATATACATGCCATTGATACAGGATTCAATCACACCTTACATGTGTTATCCAGCATTGAATATTGATATGGCTTTTTCAAAGAGATTAGTCAATTTCAGTTAATTGCATATTGCTTAATTGCATATTTTAGATATTTGCATAAAAATCAGCTGCACCAAACCATTTTATTCCAAAAAATACTGTTTCTTACCAGTTTATTCGCATAGAGATCACATAGTATTTCACATTATTTGCATAAAAAAAATCATCAAAAATATCCTAAAGCAGTTCAAAAATCCTACCAAGTGAGGACGAATTGGTTGATTTTTTAATATCAATGTCTTCAGTAATCATGCTCATGTTCATTATTTTTATACCTTCTATGGCTGGAGCTTCCTGAAATTTTGCAAAAACCCTGTGCCAATGCATTCTCTTATATATGCGAGCCTTGCTTATATAGAATGCATTGGCCTAACAATATTTACCTTGACCTTGTAAGCCAGTGCATTCTCTAATATAAGTGAGGCTCCCTATGAGAGAGTCGCATATATCAGAGAATGCAATGACACATGTTCTTTAATGCTGCAACAACGCAGCTCCCATCATGAAAGTGTTAAATGAGCAATTTTCATTTGAAAAATTATTATTTTTATGTTTTCAGAATGTGTGGATGTAGAGAGCCTAACAGATGAGCATGTTAAGGCATTGTATGTACTTACATACTCCGAAAACAAAGAGCTGCAGAGGTCAGCAGCATTATGCTTTGTGGAGATTAGTGAAAGAGGTGAGTCGACTCAGAAGTCTGTAGCAGTTGTAAGCCTAAAATTTTATCTAGTAATATAATAATTCTTGCTTTTATCATTGATATATTTTAATATCAAAGTAATAGAAATTACCACCTCGAATAGAAAAATAATTGATTTTAGTTTTCCTCAGTCACTTTCACATAAATATTACACCAGCTATCCTGGAAGGTTAGCTTATTGTTCGAAATATTGGATTGGCACAGATTACGTGAAAATCACAGAAACTATATGTTAAAATTTACTATTATTTTTTATTCAAAATATGACCTTATGACTTGAAAGAAAAGACTTGGGAATTTCTTTTGAAATTTACAACTTGATACTGATGAGAGTGAATCAGAAAATGTGGATTTAAATGTCACGAGAAATGGAATCATTGCCCTCATTGGCCCACCACTCAAATTTTCTTTAAAATTTCAAATTAAAACATTCTACTGAATATACATATACTCCAATATCCTTTGAGTTATAAGAAAAAATTAGCCTGTTGTTTGTTCGAACTGCGCATTTACCAGTAGTTAAAGAACAGCTGTCATCATGCTGACTTCTATACACTACCCTGGGATTTTAATGACAGCTATTGATTTTGTTTGCTGCTATGTGGCCCTGAACAATTACATTGATCAAAGAATTTCCCTCAGTTTTATTTCCTCCTTTTAGCGAACTTCCGGGGTGTTTGTGCATTATTTGTATGCTACATTGTAGTTGGCATATCGGAAATTTGAACATGCTGAGGTGAGGAAGAATTGCATTAACATGAGCAACAAGCCTTGAAATAGCGTGTCTGTCATTTGCAGAATGAGGTCCCCAGAGGGTGAATTTAGTGATGCTACCCCGCATAGCGGGCTAGCATCACCAAATTCACCCTCTGGGAACCTTATTCTGCTGAGGTGTAAGCAGAATGAGGTCCCCATAGGGTGAATTTGGTGATGCTAGCCCGCTATGCGGGGTAGCATCACTAAATTCACCCTCTGGGGACCTCATTCTGCAAATGACAGACACCCTATTTCAAGGCTTGATGAGCAATTGACATCCAACTGTGTTAGTAATATTTTGGAACTTTAGAAATATCGCTCAACCCTTTCTTTACTGAATACTCATTGACAAGTAGTTATCTCTTATGTAATGTTCATATAATAAGTACAACAAAACAATTGTTGAATTTATTATCTGAACATTTCCCACCAGTTAATAGGAATCCTTCTGCACATTCTATTATCTGTCATCTGCTTGTATTTCCTGAGCATCCCTTCAGAGGAATAATAGACCATTCCAATGAACAGTTATGTAAGTAATGGAAGAATCCATTTATTAAAGAAAGGATTAAAGGCACAGATGTTCTTCGTTATAAGTTATGTTATAATCTTGAAATAACAGCTACCAAATTATGATAAATTCCTCAAGAATATACTATTAGTACAGTATAAAATGTAGTATGAATACTATATTGTCCATAAAACACACATTGTGTGAGCCGAGCGTTTGTATATACAGAATGTAAATAGTGAGCGATTTGTAAGCAAAACTCAACACCATGGCAATATTTTTAGGAGAGTGATTCACCGTGAGCCAATCAACACCTAAATCTTGATTTACGAGGATTAGCCAGTGCTCTACCTGTATGTTGTAAACAACTTGGTGACTTTTCCAAACTAAGGTTGATAGTGGGGTCTTCCCGGTGTCAAGTGTTCATGCTCTTTACATACTGTTTGTTTACATAACACAGAGTACTGATATGACAATAGCATGCAATTTACCAAATATTTTGATCAGTATAAGAACAAAATTTGTCTATAATATAATATTCTTTCTGTTTATGGCGGTTTTAATGGGTGTGATTAATTTAACAGCAATAACCACCACCAATTCTTACCATATCTTTAAAATCCCTGTTGCATTTTTGTGCCATATCAGTCTTTGGTAACATTTTGAACTTGGTAACATTTTGAACTTGGTAACATTTTGAACTTAAGATGAAATAGAAAAAAGAATAAATCCAGGAGCATTTAAATGTCAACATCTGGCAGTTAATATTTGCCTGTGAAATATCAAATTAAATTCAAAATCTTTGTGTTGACTTTCAAGGCGAAATACAATTTTGCCCCCGTATACCGGCAGGAACTTGTTATGGAGAAAACAACTGATGGTAGGGAACTGCGCTCGAATTGGATGAACTTATTAGAAGAGCGCAGAATTTACAGTCACTCCGGAGATTGTGCTTTCAGTGTTTGCACTCCATCATTGTGGAACTCTCTGCCTGGTGAAATTCGAGGCTGTTGGGACTTAATGGAGTTTCGTCATCTGTTAAAGACTCATTTCTTTAAATTAGCTTTTGAAACTGACTAACATGCAGCTACTGGTATCGTAATTTTTTTCAGACTCCTGTAAACTATAACTTTGTTGCGCATGTGAACATGTATATGGAATTTGCGCGTTATAAATGAATTAAATAATAATATTAATTTCCCCATGCTGATTTAATCTTCAACATTTGACCCTTAAAACAATGTAAATGTACAATATTTTATGTTGATTTTTGTGCATGTTTTTATATTATCACCCAGAAGAGTCATGTATGTGCACCAATTTACGATCAAAGTAAAACTGCACATGCCTTGACCCTAAATGTTCATTAATCAACTCTATATAGAAACAATGTCTTGTTTTGAAATTCCCTCAATTTCATGTGGACTGCAGGATAAAAAGAATGCTGGCGAAGTTTGCAGTATAAATTAGCTTCAATCGTTTGTGTTTGTATTTTACAGGTCGTAGTCCTCTTCCACAGACCATTGCTGACATGTTGTCCCACCTCCTTAAGTCCACAGATGAACCAACACTGAAGAGCACTACATTGGCGATCGGAAGCTTCCTTCTGAAAGGTCCTGGTGAGTCAAATATGGTGCAGGACATTTATGGAATGAGATCCCCAGAGGGTGAATTTAGTGACACTAGGTACCCTGCACAGCAGGCTATTTAAACATCGATTTAAACATCGAAGTGTCTCCATCTATCGTGCCAAGCCTGAGTTTAGTGTGATTTAAGTCTCAGTGCTATATTTACAGGTGCAAGCCTGAATTTAGTGTGCCTGTCATCACACTGGAGATCCGTGAACTCGAACAACGGTTGAGAACTCGAACAACGGTTAACATTGACGGACGAAAAGTGTAATTTTTATGATATATACCCATGCAATGTGCCATAATTCAAATATTTTCCGAGTTCATTGTGTGTGTATATAATGGTTCTATTGCATGATCGTCAAAACTCCAGTGTTTAATCAAATTTGTTTGTATTTATGGGCTGATAAACTCTACACAGTCGCATGTTGACCCGGATAAAAACTTCCACCCATATTGTACAGCAAAAATGTCCTCCTCGATATTCACATGCCCAGCATTACGCGTGAAAGTGGGTCACCGACGAAAACCCGACATAATCAACTCGAGGGTTGAAGCTCGGAATGAACTCGTACAACGGTTACTCAAAAATGGTTTAAACCACGCACAACGGTTTTCGATACCACGCGCATAAGTTAAGCTTCCAATGGAATGTTCTGCAAAGTAAATCCTGCTGATGAAATTTGATGGCTAAATGGTCCATGTTAGTTGAAACCCCATCTATAACATATTGCATGCATTATAGTATGCCATCAACCGACTATTGTTGTTATATAGCACATAGTTTTATTCCCCAAATGAACAACCAAATACAACTTGTGATATTTTGAAGCAGTATTCTGCATCCTTCCTTTAGCATAAACATGTGTAGAATGAAACCATGGAATAGAATCGTATAACTTGTTAAAAGCTCAATGTGATTATACTACCACACTCAGACTTTAATCTGAAATAATATCATCTCTGTGAATTAAATACTATTATATATGGACAAAAACAAGTATATGCACACTTTATATAGCTTAGCAGTCGTATATCATAGCGCGGAACGGAGGCGCCTGTCTTATTTCTTAAGCTGCGTTCACGTACATGCGTTTAACACATGCTTTTAAGTTACGCACGGTGCGTACACCTTTCACATAAGTGCGTTGAACTATCCGTTAGCTTTCCGCATAACGCAAGCGTTTCACACCCATGCAATGCATTTATCTCCATTCGCTTGTTAAAAATGTATTCATCAGAAGATGTAATCTTGTATGTAGAGTCAATATCCCGAGCAGTTGTGGGCCGAGAATACTTGGTCTAATTATATTGTAGAATAATCTAGTCTAATATAACAAAAGACACTTTACAACGGCATCAACTGTAGCATTGTAGTTTACTCTATAGTATGTACTTTCCATGGTAGTACAATGGTAGTTATCACGTTACCGTGGTAATACCATGCGGGGTAGTATACCATACTACAATGCATGGTAGTACCAACTGTATCCAAAAGCATGGTAGAGTACTTTAGTACAGTGCCATGGTATATTACATGGTATATATCAATTTAACGTGGTTGTACAATGGTAGTATACCGTGGTAGTACTATACTGACATGGTAGTACCAAACTGCCATTATAGTATCATGGTAAAGTAGGCCCCTACCCTAGTAGAGTTCCAATGTATCATGGTAGTAACATGGTAAATGTCACTTATCGTACCATGTTAGTGCGACACTACCATGGTAGTACCACGGTAGTACCATGATAGTACCACGGTAGTACCATTTTAGTAACAAGTCATGGTATTACAATTGTTCTCTTTTATATGGGAGTCTTGATCTTGTCACATAAATTTGTGCATTTCTGGGCATCGCGCAATGCATTCACACACCAATTTACTGACTGTTTAGTAAAGTTGTCCACTAAAATTAACGGACGTCTTTTTATGCAGTTATGTGCAAGGCCCAGTGCTGACTCTATTGTTTAAACCAATGCACCTTGTGTGCGCATAACACTGAAACCCCTTAGGTATATACTCTATGTCGACCATTTTATGGAGGTTTAATATTTTTTTCTAATATTGAAAACCGGTGTGCGTGTTATTAAACATGTTTGCTTAACCTAAGTGCGTGGTGTTCGAAACCGTTGTACGAGTTCTTGCAGAAATAATACTGGATTTCAAAATGCATACCGTATACATACCTTTCACCTTGTTATAACAACTGGGTTCAACATATAAGGTTGCTGAGATGCTAGCCTATTTGGAGACACATAACATACATTCAGAGAACAGCCGATAGGGTCTGACCTAACGATTGAAATCGTAAACTTGGAAATTATTCAAGAAATAAGGTATATAAATCTCTTTTGTGACACGATTAAGACATTGTTTCGGCAATGGATTACTTCTTCCGATAGATGGTTCATTTTCACACGTTTTTTAATTAATCTGATATGGATAATATCATTGTTTTGTTTAATACTCATCGATTTTGTGCAGTAGCTTCGACGTGAAAATTAAAAAAATGACCGTTGTACTTAGTTCGCGTAACCGGTAATCGAGTTCACGGATCTCCAGTGTGGTCATTTGCAGGATGACTTCCCCAGAGGGTGAATTTAGTGACGCTATCCCGCATAGCAGGCTAGCATCACCAAATTCACCCTCTGGGGACCTCATTCTGCATGGCCTCATCTGCTATGGTAGACATAGACTCAGATTGAAGTTCCCAAATGGTGAATATTGTGATGTACACCCATCGATTATGCAATGTGCGGTCTGCCAATTTGGGATATAGAAAAACTAAACTAAAAAATAAATGGAATCTTTAGCTTCCTATGAGGGATAGCGTCACTAAAGTCAGGCTTGCACCTGTAAATATAGCCCTGAGACTTGAATCTACGGCACGACATCACCATATATACACATACCACTTTGACCTCTGCAGTTTTCATTTGTTTCAATATAGCGGCATGTTGCCATTTAAATTTTATGCCTGTCATCTTAATTAACTTATGTTAGCCACTGCAAATAATTAAGCAGAGTAGGAGGATGAAAACAAATTAAAAATAAAATTGTTTTTGAGTTTTAATTTTTTTCATTTCAGGCCAATATAAATACATTATTAGATTCTCAATCCAACTTTTTTGGAACATTGGGGCGGGTGGTTTAATTTAATTTTTACATTTTATTCTTACTAACATAAATGGTCATGGTCAGTTCAAGAAATTGAAGTAGTATCTTATCCTATACATTATAAAAGGTGATTTAAATTGCCCAATTTGATCAAAATAGACTGATTATTAGGTCATTGCAAGGTAATTTGAAGGTTAAGGCATGAGAAAAATGTTTACATAAAAATTGTCCATCTAAAAATGTTTGAGGAGGGGACCAAAACTTGGGTCGGGAGGGGATGAGAATCTAATAATTTGTTATATTGACCTTATCAATAAATCAGGTAGGAAGATAACAAAAATCTTAAAGGTACTCAATCCGATCAGACGCTCCTATAAATTACTATTTCTTTGGCTTTGGGGTAAAAACTATTTGATTCTAGTCGAAGAACCCACTCATTAAAGCTCAGAGTGATCAGATATTGATTTTTGAAATTTTTTATTTCTGAGATGTGTAATATTATGTGGCCCAGAAACATGTGGTCAAACGGAGGGTCTCGGACAAAATTTTGGATGAAGATGGATATCTCTAAAATCAAGTGGTAATACGGTCAAATTTCATAATACTTTATAGTGATAATATGTCCATATTTTGTTGAATAAAATGTTGATAAATAACAAGTTTTGGGAAATTTGAAACCATAGTTAGCATTATTTTGTTGCAATAAATCGATTCTGGTAACTAAAGCGTATTTTGAAGAAATGTTGTTGTTGTATCTTGATGGTATGGGGACCGTCTGATCGGATTGAGTACCTTTAAATTGCAAATAATACTAGTATATATAAATTTTGGACATAATGGTGAAATTATCGAGTCTGTAATAGACGTGAACATGAAAGACAGCGTTAAGGGAGTTAAAATAAAAAGTATGCTAGTGATGCTATTGTTCAGAAAGATTCCTTCTGATTGGTGAATAAGGGAATATCTGGTAGGTTAATCCCAATTACAGTCCGAAATAAAATACTTTTGCATGACATTCTGGAATTCTTGATGCTCAATAATTATCACTATAGTTTTTTTTTTGCTATACACCCCATTAGAATCGGATGAAATAACATAAGTGCTGGTTGCAGATGGTATTTTTTTCTACTCTGGTTATTTTTTGGGATAGCAGGATCCGTAAACCAATAAAATAAAAAAATGGCCTAATAAATGAGTTGTTTACTGGTGTCTATTACCGGTATATAAGTCACCAACTTAGAGTACAAGTCTCAGGGCTTTGTATATATATATGGTGCTGTTAACCCTTCCATGACTGGAGCTTCCTGAATGTTTGTGAAAACCCTGTGCTAATGCATTCTCATATATATCCGAGTCTCACATAGGTCGCCTCGCATATATAAGAGAATGCATTGGCCTGACAAATTTCATATTATTTTTTATAATTGTTAAAGAATGTAAGAACAAAATTATAAAAAATTGTTAAAGAATGTAAGAAATAATTATAAATTGATAAAAATTGTTAAGTAAAAACAAATTACAAAATTGTTAAAGAATATAATAAAAAATGATATATTTTTTGTAGAATGTAAGAAAAAATAATAAAAAATGATAACAATTGTTAAAGAATGTAAGAAAAAATGATAAAATTGTTAAAGATTGTAAGAAAAATTTATCAAAAATTATAACAAATTGTTAGGCCAATGCATTCTCTTATATTTGTGAGGTGACCTATTGTTGACTCGCATATGTAAGAGAATGCACTGGTGCATGGTCTTTGAAGTTGTGCCACACAGCTCCCATCATGAAACGGTTATTAAATGGACCCACATTGATGAGTAGTTATACCATAGGAAATGTTCAGATAATAAGTTCAACAAACAGGTTGTTTGTTGAACTTATTATCTGAACTTTTCCCACAAATGAATAGGATTCGTTCAGCTCTTTTATTATTATCTGATATCGGCTTATTTTTCCTGAACATCCCTCCAGATGAATAATAGACCATTCCAATGTATACTTTTATAACTGAGAGGGAGGTTCCATTTATAGAAAGTGTTAAACATACAGCCGGAATGATGTAGGCCTAACACAGTTCTGTGTCATGATATTTAACATTTTGAGTCTCTTCTCCTAGATATAAACAAAGAGGTTCTTGGAAGCCAGGAAAATGTGCGTAAACTTGTGGGGATGTTATCCAGTCCGATCGCTGACATACAGTGCAATACATGTGGTTGCTTGACATCACTCAGCACAGTTGGTAAGAAAGAATTCACTCATTCTTTGCTTAACCCTTTCAGTGCCAAGTCCGATTTTTGTATCAACCCATATTTCCTTGATCATTTTTCAAATTTATTGATTATAATAATGTGATACATTGATGGAAAGAGCTCTAAGAGCTCTTTCCATCAATGTTTCAGATTATTATAATCAATAAATTTGAAAAATGATCAAGGAAATATGGGTTGATACAAAAATCGGACTTGGCACTGAAAGGGTTAAGGTAGCTCCTAACACAGGTATTAGCTTCTATTAACCCTTTTATAACAGGAGCTATAGGAGACTAGCATATATAAGAGAATGCATTGGCACAGGTTTTCGCAAAATTTCAGGAAGCTCCAGTCATGAAAGTGTTAAAACCCTTTCATGACGGGAGGAGCACTGGTGCAGCTTTAAAGATCCTGTGCCAGTGCATTCTCTTATATATGCAAGTCTCCCACAGGGAACCTCGCATATATAAGAGAATGCACTGACTTACAAGGTCAAGGTAAATATTGATAGGCTGATGTATTCTTTTATATATGCGAGGCTCCCTATGGGAGACACAAGGTTTTCGAAAATTTCAGGAAGCTGCAGTCATGGAAGGGTTAATTCACATCTGTAGCTGCTCGGCATCTTGTAGGGGCTTCTCCCAATTTGTAACATCTATGCTGGTTCCTGAATCACCATGACTGTTCATTTCTGTGTCATTCCAATCAATCGACAGGCAATCAGCATTATCTGTATACAGACAGTTTATTACCGTTAAATAGCACATGTACCTTTAAAGTTGAATTCTTAATTGTGTTGGTTACTGTAATTTTATATTGAATAATTTTATGCCAATTCATCCATTAGTGTTGTCATTGTCTATGTTTTAGTAAGCAGTTGATGGTGGACCAATCACCATTTGAGAGAGAAGCAATTGAACTCGAGCGGTTCGACAATAAAAGTCAATGTGTCTAGACTATGACTATGATTATTTATTCATAGCTCAATACGTTATACTCAATTACAGAATACAATTCAATATTTCACAATGAGCTATCCAGGACAGCATAACCAAGAGGGTTGTCTACCTGCCATCCCTGTGGAACAATAACTTAAATATAGTATTTTTATCTAGGTTTTGTCTTGTTAAGTCCATAAATTATTATATTAAACGTTTGTTTCTAAATAATAATAATATAAATTGTTCATTGCTCAGTTTGTGATCAGGCCTTAAAATATGGTGCTGGTCATTTACAGAATGAGGTCCCCATAGGGTGAATTTAATGACGCTACCCCACCCAGCAGGCTAGCATCACTAAATTCACCCTCTGGGACCTCATTCTGCTTAGACCATGCATGGAGTTTTGCCATGCAGAATGAGGTCCCCAGGGATGAATTTGGTGATGCTAGCCCACTGTATGACGAGAATTACGTAATTACATTGATACTAGATATAGGAGTCATCACCTAAATGTATATTCTATACTAAAGCTTAATGATACATAAATAACATATACCCTAATGGTGATTTGGGAGCTTTTCTACACCAACAATGTAAAAAAAGTGATGATCTTATCCAAATATTATATATGCTTTTCACATACTAACACAAGCCTTGAAATAGTGTGTCTGTCATTTGCAGAATGAGGTCCCCAGAGGGTGAATTTAGTGATGCTACCCCACATAGTGGGCTAGCATCACTAAATTCACCCTCTGGGGACCTCATTCTGCTTGCAACTCAGCAGAATGATGTTGCCAGAGGGTGAATTTGGTGATGCTAACCCGCTATGCGGGGTAGCATTCCTAAATTCACCCTCTGTGGACCTCATTCTGCAAATGACAGGCACACTATTTCAAGCCTTGCACATTGCTGTTTCAGAACATCTCAAAGAATTAATATTGAGTGAGAAGGCAGTGAATCCTCTCTTAAGTCTAGTCATTACTAACGACATTCGGGTTCAGAGAAATGCTGCGGGAGCCATACTTAATCTCACACACTTAGGTTAGTTAGTGTGTAAACAAATTATGTGTCTGATTTTGTCATATTATTATTTTTCACGAAATTTGGAAATCAGTCTCAGATTTGACAATATACAGCATATCTCTTGGCAAGAGCAGGGTTGTATAACGATGTTATTTGTTACAACTATCATAATCAATTCATGATTTATGTATTTATATCTATAAATCCATACTTAATAAAATATATATTTTGATGGATTTTGATAAGTTAAATTGTTTATTTTCAATGAAAACGGAATTTCTGCTCTTTTTTTAATTATTTTTTTATTGAGGAATTAACTATAACAAGAAGATCAGACAAACATAAAGCACAAACATTAGAGTAACGATACATTGAGACATATTATATTCTTGCAATCACTTTTGCATGCTCCCAAGTGAATGTCACTGGCAACATTAATAAAATCATAAATGAATTATACAGTTGATGTGGTGTAGTTTTTTTGAAGTGGTAAGTAGATTTTTATTCCAATGTCCATTGGGTGACACAACATTCATGCTTCTAATGAAGAATGTCATGTTATACAGTTTTATAAAGAGTTGTTTAATTTGGCGCAGATAAATTTATGCTCGGCTTTTTGATGATCAAGTTAAGAAATGTTTAATATAAATTTGAGAGATAGCTCGGGATTTGTCTCTATTCTAGAGAAATTTCAATAAACATTTATTTCAAAAATCTATAAAGGCTGTATTAATGTTCCAGGCTAATTTCCCACATTTTCATTTTAAGATTCTGACATAAAATAACATCCTAATTTGGCAACAAAATTGTGTCTTTTGTTGTTTGTAAAGCTTAGTTTATGTGTCACATATGACTTCTATTAAACAAGGTTTTTCAGTTGAACAAAACAACAGAATGAAAATTTGTAATTTATTAAAAAGATAGGTTGTTATAACTCATGATCTGAAACTCTTAAATATATCAAAATTACCTTCACCTGATTTGTTTATAGTGGCCAGCAGGAACGAGCTTGTAGATAATGGTGCCATACCAGTTCTAGTCGAATTACTTCATTCCACTGATCATGATGTGCAATACTATGCTACGGCTGCCATCAGCAACCTGGCCGTTACCGAGAAACACAGAATGATGTTGGTGGGGCTCGGTCAATATGACATCATCAAAAATCTAGTGCGACTCCTATCATCCAAGTCGAACAGGGTAGGTGTACAATACCAATTGTAAGTGTTTGCATCTTTAGAATGATGCCCACCAAGTCTGGAAATAACTCAAATTTTGGTGCTGGACAAAATGACAGGTACCAATTGGTTTTGACAAGCATTAGTAATTAGGTCCCTGTCTAATAGTTTTGTTCACGAAGTATTAGCTATGAGTTATGGACATTTCAGATATTTAATAAACAAAAATAATTTAATTCCGACTTTTAATTAAAATGAACTCCTGTAATTGGTTAACATCAACGAAAAATCAAATATTGAGAAATAAAAAAAAAATACAAAAAAATTACGCTACAATGTGGTGCGTACTATTCCAAAGTTATAACATTTTGTGCGATTTGTTTATTTGAATAAAGAACTCAATTGAGCATTAGTTTTAAAAATGTGCTCTTACAAGTAACAAATTTATTTATGTATCTTACAAAAATTATATCAACATAAAATATCAGCATTCTTTACCTGTACATGGTAGATAAATTGGCACTGGTTATAATGACATGCACACACAAACATTCCATTTGTGCATTTTTGGTCGGTCATTGACCATGATTGGACGTCTATTTCCAGACTTGACACACATGTAGGACTTTTGATTGGTGTAATTTGGGCACATCAGGGTAAAACTTGACTGAAACTGAGACCGCTTTGAAATTTGAACCCTGAAAACTCATATTTGTATAAATTTATCTGTCTAACTTTTAGTACATTTTAAAAGATATTTTGTTACTAGTTTCAGAAGGGTGTAATTCTACTCTAGAGTCGATATGAGATAAGTAATGAAGAGTAGTGAATCTATGAATATTTCAGTTCTAAATTGAAGTAGATGTAGTTTTGAGTAGAGTAGAAGTAATATCACCATTGGAAATTGCAATGATTCTTTTGTTCAGTTATCACATAGTTATCAGGGGGTGTCAGAAGGAACCAAGGGCAAGGGGGCACACCTTCCAGAAAAGGGCACTTTTTCAGTTAGAAGTATTGACATAAATACTGAAATGGCAGAATGTTTGTAACCATACAGTATTTTGGACAAGCCTGCAAATAGTGTGTCTGACATTTGCAGAATGATTTACCCAGAGGGTGAATTTAGTGATGCTATCCAGAATAGCGGGCTAGTGTCACCAAATTCACCCTCTGTGAACCTCGTTCTGCTTAGGCCTCAACTGCTATTGGAGACCTAGGATCAGATTGAAGTTCCCCAGTTGAAGTTGGGGATGCTCACCCATTAGTCACCCAGGGACCAGCCTAGACCAGATTTTCAGGGCGAAATGACTTCGCCCTACTATAAAAATAAGGCGAAGTGCCCGTTCTATAGGGCGAAGTGAGTCTACAAAATTTAAATTGATCAGTACTACGACAGGAGTCGCTATAGAACGAAAATAGGAGAGATGAAATATGTCAATTAAACTTATGAAACAATGGTTGAAATATGGAGTCATTATGTTCACTTCATCACCCTAATAACTATTAATAATACCCAAACATAATTGTGAGTGGATAGCAGCATTTTATATCGTAATTGTGGGAGAATGACAGGATTTTATTTCATATTTTTCGGGTTGTTAAAAATGCCAACAATATTTATCAAACAGAAACGAAACGAAATCATGAACACTTTTACTGCGCTCTGTTAGTAAACCCGTTTGAAATTTTAATATGCTTCACAAATGAATTTGTTTTAAAATTTCTTTAACCAAACTCCATAGAGGGAGTGATGAATTGACACATTGTGAGAGGTGTGAGTTGTAATCTTTATTGTAAGGTGTGGTAATCACGGTAATCTAAAAATAACAACAACCAGATTAACACTTGAGGCCCGACGATGTTTTCACAGCTGCCAATAATCAGACTCCGTTGTCAACATGTTGTAATTATAAGATTGGAGCATTACAGGTGTTAATTGTTTTATAACACCATGATACACCCTGATAGTGGAGTATTGTGTGCAATCACAGTTGACAGTTGTAAATTATCATAAATTATTTGGGGCATTTGGCCGAATTTCGTCAGTCAACTTTGGAATTTTTAGGGCGACTTGAACTTCGCCCGACTGCAAAAATAAGGCGAAGCGGACGGCGCTAGGGCGAAGAAGTCGCCCACGTCGCCCTCTCGGCTGGTCCCTGTAGTCACCTCAATTATGCATTTTCACCACTGCGGACCTCATTCTGCAAATGACAGTCACACTATATGCATGCTTGATTTTGGAGATCTTTCCAGGACCAAGCTGATATTAAACTACTAGAATGGATATATTTTTCTCATATAACAATGCTATTTAATTATTAGCTGATATATGAGGTAGTTCTTGCCAATGAAAGAATTTTGCCCCTTTGCCCCTCTTGGTAATAGATAAGACCTGGGAATTAGAAGCTCTATGATTCAACAAATATAGACACAGGTGAATGAAGCTTTATTATTATGCCCCCATGACCGAAGAAGATGGTAGGTATATACTGGATTACATGCATCCATCCTCTGTCCATCCATCTGTTTGTCTAGTCGTCCATCCAAACAGAATTTCTCAACCAATGGCTGTCGGACTTCAGTGAAATTTTGTATGGATGTTCACTGCTGTGAGGACATTCAATGGAGTGTTAAATTGTTTTTTCGGGTTTTCTGCTCTACAGTTATTCATCTTTGTTTATCTGGAAATGTTTTTATCTGTCCGAGCACATATATCACAATCATTGGTTGTCGACTCGGATCTGAATAAAATTAGGTATTGATATTCAATACTTTGAGGACATTCAATGGAGTGTTCAATCGTTTTGTTCAGGTTTTCCGTTATAAAGTTATTTATCTTTGTTTATATGAAAATGTTAATTTTTTTGTCCATCTGAGCAGATACCTGAACCACAGGTTGTCGTGATCTCAATGAACTTAATGGTATGGATGTTCACCACTATGAGGACATTCAGAGGAGTGTCCAATCCTCTTGTTTTCGGGTTTTTGGTACTTGAGTCATTCCATTTTGTTTATCTGGAAACATTGTTTTTTGTTGTCTGCCTGAGTATCTCAGCCATGGGTATGCCACATGGGGTGTGCACCAGTGAGAGCCCAGCTCTTGTTCAACCAAATTCTCTCAGATGAAGAGATCCTTAATGATTGATAATTTCTGTCTGCAGGTGAAGTGCCAAAGCTGTTTAGCATTACGGAACCTTGCCTCAGATGGTGAGTATATAATTATTCGATAATTCCATGTTTCATTAGATATTAGATGTCCCTATGCCTACACAGTACTGAAGTTTTTACATATATATCTCCAGGTAGGAAGTTGAGTGATGGGTGTGGGGAACTGGACCAGCCCACCCAGGGACAATCCGACCCAATCGACCTGGAACAACCCGACCCAGGACAACTCAACCCAAACAAATAATAAAATATAACTTATCGTCATATAATTTTCTTGAATGCTCCTCTCTGCAGGACTCTATTTTCCCATATTTATAACTTGATTATTCTATATACATTTCATGCTCTATTAGGCATAGTCCCTAGGAATCACTGATTATAAAATGAATTAATTTTTTTAATAATGTTGAACAATCCTTTGTCTTGAGTGATTCGGGGATATCAAAAGGCACCTCAAACCTGTGGTTTCCAGCTATCTTTTACATTTAAAAATCTGAAATTTTCTATTCGAAACAATCTGAATACGAATCCGAAAATCTGGACAATTTGACCTAAAATACGCCCGGGTCGGGTTGTCCCTATGTTGGGTGGTCCCACTTCTATGGGTGTATCCTCTGGTACTTGTTAAAGGTGACAAAAGTGTTTATAAATCCACTGGTAGCTGAGATCAAATGCATATCACCCCATAAAGTTACATAACACTTAAAGTGATGGACTACAGTGTCACTGATTTCACTGAATTGAATTATTTTATTCTTCTGGTCTATCTGCATGGTGTAGAATAATACAACTATTTTGGAAATGTACCATCATGAATTTAGATCAACAATAACTTGGTTGAGAAAATAGACCCTAACAAATTAGAAATTTATTTTTGCATTTGTAACTATGGATACTGACAGAATAAACACTGATTATCACAGATTATTTAAAAAATGAATAGAGAGTTGATGTGTTCTATTGAAGAAAGTAATGCTTTTGGCCCTTGGGCACATTGTGTGAACTGAAAAGTTATTCACACTAAATGTACCCAACAGCGCTCCACAGCACAAGATTTCTCAATAAGCTCCACTAAATTCATTTCTTAATATATTTTTCTGGCTTTTTAGTCCAGTATTTAAAAAAAAAAAAATGACCTATAGTTACAGCCCTCAGTTAGTACATTTTTGTGAATTTTGATCATGATAGCTTGATAACTTGAAATTTTTTTAACTGATTTTGTAGATATTCGGTATATGAGACAATGCTCAATAATGACTCTTGATTGAGTTTGAAATCCAGCCAGCTCCACGTATTTTGGGCAGATTTACGGCCCTTAATTTGTTAATTTTTTTATCGCGATATCACAAAAATTTGGCGAGATAGGTTCATGGTGGAATATTTGTCATGACTGCCTCAACAGTGTTGTGTATGATACCAAGTTACAATTGATGCATTTCCAAGCCAAGCCCATGTTTGGTATAGCTACCACATTTTGACCCCACATCTCTTATGCAAATCTTGTTGGATACATTCTCATGAAATTAGCTTGAATATATAACTATTTCTTTTTCTGAAACGTGTCCCGAGCATGGAGATAAACTGAACAGAGCACTAGAAGTTAGCCCAGTATTAACCCTTTTTATACTAAATTCTCATTGACCATTGAACATTTCCCGCCAAAGAATATAAATCCTTCCTCACTTATATTGCATTTTCGCTGTCTGTTGACTGCTTTTATTACCTGAACATCCCTGCAAATTAATAATAGTATATGTATATAACTGGTAGGAGAATCCATTTAGTATAGGGTTAATTTGATTTTAACTGTGAAGCATCAATCCATTTCTTCTTCTTAGTCACATGATACCGGTTCACTTTATGTTAAGTTTTTCGGGTACGAATGTGTTTTATTGGGTTATGAAACATATAATAAAATGGCAAGTAACCAATCAGCGAACATAATTTAGTTTGAAATACACGGGATATGAAAATATTATCTGATATCGATAGCTAGTTTTGACATTACCATTATTAAGTTAGCCTTTTTAATAGACTACATGTTTTTCTCCACAGAGGATGGTCAGTTCTTCATTGTACAAATCGGTGCATTGCCACTTCTTCATAAAATCCTTCAAACTTCATCTCGGGAGGTCAGGGTTGCTGCAGCCTCATGTGTTCGGAATCTATCGATGCACAAAACGAATGAGGTACGTATAGAACGTTGTTGTGGTTGTCAATAAATCATGAATAGTTGGAACTTAAGCCAGAAAAATTTTAATTGGTTTTTCCAATTTTTCTACTCAACTTTTGCAGCATCTGAAAGAATAATATCTTTGCAACCGTAGAATGCTTTAATGATTTAACTTTAATGAATTAACATGAAATATGAGTTTACGAACATATGTACACTATTTACAAAATAGTTATTATTACCTACGTCATCATTCTCGTCCTCAACATCATCAATGTATTTATCATCATCGTATTTATCATCGTCATCGCCGTCATCATTATCATCACATCATCATGATTGTTATCGTCATCATCATCATCATCGTAAAAATTAATATTGTCAACATGAGGATCACCTTCATCATCATTGCCATCATCATAATTATCGTCATCGTCATATCTCTCATCATCAGCCACATCATCATTATCATAGTAGTCGTCATCGTCAACATAGTCATCAACAACAACAACCAACATCATCGTCATCTTCATTATTGTCATCATCGTCATTATTGTTGTCGCTTCATCACATATGTTATCATCTCTCATTCAATCTTATTAAGCCCTATTTTAAATAGGATGCCAACACCCTTCAGTATATTGGGATTACGAGAAGCAAGTAGTGAATAAAATTTCCATCTGGAAGGTAGTTCCCAGTAATATTCCAATATAAATTCCACATGGCGATTAAGACTGACAAACATTTCCGCAATTAATGCATGTCGCATTGGTGTCTATAGAATAATTTGACCACAAAGAAACTGACGACGCAAAGAGTGAGTCCTACAATCAGATTCTGTGGTTGAATTCGACTTGACTGTACCATGCATTAATTTCTTTTGTAATTCAACTGCATATGATTTCATCGAAATTATAGTGACCTATATAGAGTATTTGGTTTCAGAAACCCAAAATAATAGTCCTGTTTTTGTGGGAAAACTTGTCTCTTCCAACTGTAGCATCAAATAAGACATCACTATTAAATGGCGACTACATTTCGTGGTCTTTTCTCTAAACATTTTAGTTTTGTATGACTTATTTCTGTTATATCTCAACTTATAACTAGCATTGTTACTGTAGGTAGCCATTTCGTGTCTCTTTCGTCAGCATGTATTGTATGATATTAAAGATTCTCCGTTTGTTTTGACACCAAAATACCATCATATATATGTCTTCTATATCAGAAAATATTTATATCGGTCACATTATCCCATTAATAGAAGGTTTTGATGGCCAGCTATCGTCTTTGAAAAGAGGAAGTTTAAACACACGTTTTTTGTCAGCCTAGCAAAAATTCCTATGACCGTCTCTCATAAAGAGCATCCGTCGCCCCAATATGGTATATAATAAAGGTATTCTCAATTATGGACTTTTGTACTCATTTACATTGTAAGTGGATGGACTATTTTGTGTATTTTTACAATCATTATGCAATATGAATGATGGCGATGGCACATATAATTAATTTTTCTATTGTTTAGTAAGCGGAAAAATAACTTTTGACTAATTTTAACTAATTTGGTGTCAAAATGGACAGGGTATCTTTAATCAATCCACCTGTGCTTAGACGTTTGAGGGTTCTGTAAGTTTGAGAAGGTGACACAATTGTTTGTGATACATTCAATATTTGTGGAACATTCTAGAATTTTACCACAAAACTTCGTTGACATTCCCTTGGGAACACATACTAAGGACGAGCTTTGTGAGCAACTTTTGGCAACGTCATATTATGTTAAACTACTTCCTGTTTAATGGCTCCTGTCAAGAAGTGGCAAATTTGAAACAGGTAGCATAATTGCTGAAATATAGATCTCCCTCTCCTTGTCAAGAATACAAATGCTTATATTCTGTAGCCTGAGGCTTGCTGGGTAGATTTATGCTGATAACGAACCAAAGCCGGTTTTGCTTTGGTTTGTTAATTACACTAGCGTATGATCATATTACCCCAATGGGAACAATGATATCAGTGTGTATGTATCAGGCCTCAAAATATGGTTCTGTTTATTTTCATAATTAGGTCCCCAGCAGGTGAATTTAGTGACGCTACCCCACACAGTGGGCTAGCATCACTAAATTCATACTCTGGGGACCTCATTCTGCATGACCTCATCTGCTTTGGGAGACCTAGACCAAGATTTAAGGTCCCTGTTGGTGAAGATGATGATGTGCACCTATTGGGCACCTTGACTATGCATTGTGTCATCTGCCAATTTGGGGATTCAGAGAAACTAAACTAAAAAAGAAAAAGAAACGTTTCTAAAGAAACTTAACCTTTTTTTTTATTTTGATAATAGAGATACTTTCCAGAGAAGTTGAGACCTCAGTAGAATGCGGTCCCTAGAGATGCGGGTAGCATCATTAAATTCACCCCCTGGGGACCTAATTATGTAAATGTCCAGCATCATATTTTGAGGCCTGGTAAGTTTTATGGGTCGTACAACATCGCCTTTCTCATATTTATGGGAATACAGTATAACACATACTTCATACTAATTATCGGTGTATTATGGTATTGTCAAAATCAAAGAATAGTAGCTTCAGTTGAAGCATGCATGAAATGGTAACAATTTGTCATTATTTTCAGGCTGCTATAATCAGAGAAGACATCATCAGTGATCTATGTTGTCTTGCGGCGGACTTGAGTCTGCCAGAAGCTCAGAAGCACGCTATCGGCACCATCAGGAATCTGGCTGTTGGATCTCATACGAGGGTAAATAAATATTACTTTAGAAGTCTGTTCTAAAAAATAAAAATTGTCTATTTTTAACATGTGGGAATTCCCCTCTGGTTCCCAGAATTCCATTAACAGGAAATAGAGTTCTCCTTTTTGAACTATTTATCATATTCAACGTAAACCAATTGTTTGGCGCTTGATCAAATTTCAAACACAATATGACAAATAAACAAACCGGTTTGTAATAAAATGTTTTATTGAAGCTATACTAAGTTATATTCTATCATTATGGAGTTGGAAATTGCGTAAATATGACAGGTAATCTTTACAATTTATATTGAAGTTGGCAATAATTTTATACCTAAATATTTCACTAAAATTTGTCAAAAAGCATCCGATTAGCCATTCCCAGACATTTGAATACTCAGTTAATGGAATAAAAGTGTTCTGCAGTGAGCATATGCAATTAAGCGGGATTGACTTTCATCACATCAAATACAAATATGAAGTTGCATTGATTTGAGAGTTCTATGAGGTCATGACTTGAGCGTCACATGCGATTTAAAAAACAGGAATCTGTTACGCACTTCTGATAAATTTAACTGTTGTTTGTGTCAGATTTATTTATACAAATTTAATGCTTTATCATATCTTTTCTCAGTCTCGTTACTTAATTATAGCCCTACTCTCGAAGAGAAATGGGGGTATATTGGATTGACCTCTTCCGTCTGTCCGTCATTCCGTCCGTCCGTCTGTCCACCTGGACATCTATCCCTCCGTTTTTCTGTACGTCCGTCCGGGCAGATATCTCAAACCCAGTTGTTGGATTTTAATGAAATTTGGTATGGATGTTCACTATTATGAGGTCATTCAACGGAGTGTTCAATCCTTTTTTAGCTCAACTTTACTTTGTAATGATGCTAAAGTTCATGTTCTACAGTAGGCTTATCTCATTAGGCCTATCTGATTAATTTTGAATTGATATTAGGGTAGTGTATACTCAATGAGAGGCCTTATGCAGACATTGCGCCATTATAGAATCAAAGACAATCAAATTAGAATGTTTGCGTCATCGGCTTATTTCCCCTTTATGACTGGGACTTCCAAACCAAGGTACAGAAAGCCAATTGTGACACTTGTGTGCGTACATTGTATTCTGTGCGAGTTCGATCATCTGAAACCAACACAAATTTAATTCAAAGTTTATCGAGGACTCGACAAAGTCTGTTGAATCTTCAGTGCTGGCATGATAAGTTGAATATAATTGATTCAGGCGGCCTACCATCATCGATTCAAATACATTAGGGTAGCCTACATTGCATTTGATTCGATAATATAACAGGCCTTAGTAGTCACATGAAATGTCATATGTTCGAAATTTAACCTGAACTATAATATTGTAAAATCATGATGGTAGTTGGCATCTATGTTAGAAAATATCTGCCAGTTTTAAATTTGTTCTCCGGGATACACAAATTTCAAACATAGAGTCTTAATATTGAGTGATAAAATTACAATCTTTATCTTTAAATATCTTTTTCAGGTATTGATAAACAATGGTTGTGTCGAGGCATTGTCATCAG
Organism: Siphonodentalium dalli; assembly: GCA_032622095.1. Lineage (NCBI taxonomy): Eukaryota > Metazoa > Mollusca > Scaphopoda > Gadilida > Siphonodentaliidae > Siphonodentalium > Siphonodentalium dalli. The sequence goes on along the minus strand of CP136069.1, from coordinate 127,157,980 downwards.
TGTTATTAGATTTTGATGCGGGAATTGATGTTCTTGTAGAAATCACAGCAGCTTTAGCCGTCGTTGCTGACGAAGGTATGGGACTTCATTTGACCTAACTATAACATTTATGGAAATAGATGTTGTCGGGATCCATCTGGGCATCCATACGAAATGTTTGTTGCCTGGATGATAACCTGAATCAATTTGGTAGACTTTTATGATATATTATGTTGGTCTATATATGAGAAAGTCCTGGTCAAGTTCTAATTTGGGTTTGGTCCGGCCATTTCTGAGAAAGTCGCCCTATTTTTAGTCGAGTTTTTTTCCAAAAATCGACTTATCGTTTGATGAGGGACGGCGGGCGGGCGGCGGACGGGCGGGCGGGCGGCCTGTTTTGCTTATAACTCCAACAAAATTTTGGTGTGTGAGTACATATCCATGCACGTAAGCTGCAGACAAAAAATCGGGTTCGTCCGCACATTTATTACAAAGTTATGGCCCTTTGTCATTTTTCACTGATTTTAGGCTCGTTAGCGCAACAACTTCAACAAACGTTATCTGATTCGATTGAAATTTGGGATATAGGTGTCTCCCAAAAATATCTCGGACGAGTTCGAAAACCGGCCTGGTCCGATAAAATTTGATAGAGTTATGCCCTTTTAATTAGTCATTTTTCACGAATTTTCAGCTCGTTAGCGCGATAACTTCAACAAACGTTATCCGATTTGATTGAAATTTGGTATATAGGTGTCTCCCAAGAATATCTCGGACGAGTTCGAAAACCGGCCTGGTCCGATAAAATTTGATAGAGCTATGGCCCTTAATTAGTCATTTTTTCACGAATTTTCAGCTCGTTAGCGCGATAACTTCAACAAACATTATCCAATTTGATTGAAATTTGGTATATAGGTGTCTCCCAGGAATATCTCGGACGAGTTCGAAAACCGGCCTGGTCCGATAAAATTTGATAGAGTTATGGCCCTTAATTAGTCATTTTTCACGAATTTTCAGCTCCTTAGCGCGATAACTTCAACAAACGTTATCCGATTTGATTGAAATTTGGTATATAGGTGTCTCCCAAGAATATCTCGGTCGAGTTCGAAAACTAGCCTGGCCCAATAAAATTTGATAGAGTTATGGCCCTTAATTAGTCATTTTTCGTGAATATTTAGCTCGTTAGCGCGATAACTTCAACAAACGTCCTCCGATTTGTTTAAAATTTGGAATAGACGTACTTGCCAAGAATATTTCGGACGAGTTCGAAAACCAGCCTTGCCCTGATAAAATTTGATAGAGTTATGGCCCTTAATTAGTCATTTTTCGATTTTACCTATTAATTAGTCTACCGATACTGATGCACACCAATTGGCGGTAGCCACCGGCGGTAAGCCACCGAAAACGAGACACAGCATCTCTGATGCCACCTCTTGTTTACTTTGAATTTGCAGATTATTTTGATCTACAGATGATAACTTATGTCATAGTCATCAAATTGTTTTCAAATCTGTTATATGTGGATTACTCACATGGAAGTGCAGGTAAATTTTGAATGTGGTTCTGGTCCAATCATTTTTGATGGAATTATGCCCATATTCAACTTAGAATTAGCTGATTATTTTAATGTGATGATAACTTTAGTTATACCGATTTAGTTGTCTTGATTGCAGTAACCATTTGTACCCTATGTACCCATGGGCTGTAAATTAGTTCAGGGAATATGTTTTCTAATTTGTACCCAATGTAACCAGGTACTTTGGGTTTCTAAGAAAAAAAAATAAAAGTAACAAATGTAACATTAACTAATAGGTAAAGTAACCAGAAGTTGGTCTATAAATGCATAATAAAGTGGTTTATTTATGGTGCAGCTAATTGATTGATTGAGTGTGCTAACAAGATAGCGTTTTGATAACAAAATTGCCCATTTATTATGTTATACCCTGGAAACTATATAAAACTTGTTAGGAAGAGATACACTATATTTAACCCTTTACCCAACAGGGCCCTGTGCCAATGCATTCTCTTATATATGCGAGTCGACCATAGGTCGCCTCGCATATATAAGAGAATGCATTGGCTTAACACATTAAAAATTATAAAATTGTTAAAGAATGTAAGAAAAAATGGTAAAAAGTGTTAAAAAAAGATTTTTTTTAGGCCAATGCATTCTCTTATATATGCGAGGCGACCTATGGTCGACTCGCATATATAAGAGAATGCATTGGCACAGGGCTAATTGTAACTATCACAATGTGGTCAAGGAGCCGGTTCCAATGATATCCATATTTGTATGGTTCTATTGAGACAGACCGAAGATATTTTAGGCTGTTGAAGCTTTATTTGGCCGGTTTTGGCCGGTTTGTTGGGTAAAGGGTTAACAAAGCTATATTCTATTATTCAGATGACATTAAGCTGAGGCTGGTTAATTTGTTTGATGGCCGGGTGCTGTACAAGCTGGTCTCGTTAGCATCACTGTCAAACAACACAGTACTTCAATACAACAGTGCAGGTACACTGGGACAAATTTCTCTTGTCTTTAGAGGTATGTGCTTTAGAGTGGAGTCAGACCTGACCCAACATTCTTAGAAGTTACCAACATTTTATATCAAAAGTAAGGGATTTATGGAACAAATTTCTTTTGCTTTGATAATGGCCATTTCAAAGACTTACCATTCTAGATTTTTTGTTGAGATTTAAAAAAAATTTGACCTATAAGTTTGGCGATATTGGTTCGCGGGCAGACATATACAGATAACGATAGCGCAATATTTTTCACAAATATCATTTTGTTGATATTCAGTATATGATATGTGCCTACTTTGGGTGGAGTTACGGCCCTTAATTTGTTAATTTTTGTGAATATTGATCAGGATAGCACAATAACTTCAACAAATATCAACTGATGTCTTGCAATTGATCAAGTTCGAAAAATGGCCAGGTCCTAGTGTTGAAACGATTTATTGCTGAGTTGACGTCAACGTATTGTTCACCAAAAGTCTACTCCAGAATCCCAAGTCAATTAGTTGCATTAAATTGAGCACACACTATGTTCTAACAGAACAATGGTACAATACAATATACCAACAATGGTAAGGACAGTGTTGAAAGTTAAAACAAAAGCTGCGCTATTTAGTAGAATTACTTACACAAGCACCAGTTATGAAATTGGCAATTTCACTAATAAATAAACATCGTTGCGCGATGGGCGATCAAAGATAACGGTATCGGCAGATGCACTTTGAAGCCTTTGATGTTCTTTCAATTTCTGTCGCTTCACGTCAGTTTAATTGAATACAATAATTATACCAATACGTTTTTTGCATATTCTCTGTCACAATGCGTGTAAGTAATTCAATTTGAGTGTGGACTAATGTGTCCGGATATGGTATGATGAATGGGTCAATATACAATGCTAAATGAGACACCTATACACAATGAAACGTAACCCAACTTAGACAAGACCCCCAATATTAATTAGCGGGATGGGTACAAATTTAATATCACTGGCTTAGTCGACTACAAAATACCCTCGTCGTTTGAACATTACCAGGTCATCTAATTTGGACCGAGTTATGGCCCTCTAATTACTTAATTTGACAGCACAATAACTTGAACAAATATCAACAAATTTTTTTGATATGTGATTTGCTCAACAATGTCATGATCTAGTAAAGAGCCAGGTCCGCCTACTTTGAGTGGAGTTATGTATCTTAATTAGTTCATTTTCATGAATTTTGATCGCGATACCATGATAACTTAATTATGGCAACAAATTAAAAAAAAAAAAAATTTGGTATATGAAACTTGCTCAAAAATGTTTTGATCGAGTTTGAAAACTGGCCAGGTCCACATATTTTGAGTTAAGTTATGACCCTTCATTTAATTACTTCATTTTTGTGAATTTTGATTGTGATATCACAGTATTAACTTTGATGAGGTCAGTTGTATGTCAGACTTCCTCAACAGTGTTGTGTAAGGTAGCCAGTTACCAAGCCTTGAAATAGTGTGCCTGTGATTTGCAGAATGAGGTCCCCAGAGGGTGAATTTAGTGATGCTACCCCGCATAGCGGGCTAGCATCACCAAATTCACCCTCTGGGGACCTCATTCTGCTTACAACTCAGCAGAATGAGGTTCCCAGAGGGTGAATTTGGTGTTGCTAGCCCGCTATGCGGGGTAGCATCACTAAATTCACCCTCTGGGGACCTCATTCTGCAAATGACAGACACACTATTTCAAGGCTTGCCAGTTACAATTAATGCATCTTCAATCAAAGCTCATATTTGGCATAGCTGCCACATAGATTTCTGCCCTGCATCTGGATGCAATTCTTGTTTTTAATTAACCCTGTGCCGGTGCAGCATGGAAGATCTGTGCCAGTGCATTCTCTTATATATGCGAGTCTACCAGCATTGCATATATAAGAGAATGCACTGGCTTTCAAGGTCAAGGTAATTATTGTTAGGCCAATGTATTCTCTTATATATGCGTAAAATTTCAGGAAGCTCCAGTCATGGAAGGGTTAATTCACATTATGGTATTAACCCTTTCAGTGCCAAGTCCGATTTTTGTATCAACCCATATTTCCTTGATCATTTTTCAAATTTATTGATTATAATAATGTGATATATTGATGGAAAGCGCTCTTAGAGCTCTTTCCATCAATGTATCACATTATTATAATCAATAAATTTGAAAAATGATCAAGGAAATATGGGTTGATACAAAAATCAGACTTGGCACTGAAAGGGTTAATTGGTGTAGATATATCAAGCTGAATATTACCTCAATTACAGCCATTTTATGATCATAATATAAGTAATTTTTGCAATGAATTGAAATTACCATTAATTTGTTTACAATAGGGTCATGATATGTTTTGTTATTTCAGATGTGAAACCACGATTGAAGCAGTCTAACAAACTAGGTATAGTGCTGTACATAGATAAGTTCCTTAAAAGTAAAGAAGCGAACCATGTTCATCTCGCACTGTGGACTATGGTTCATTTACTCAAAGGTAACTAACAACATTACATTACTCAACCAAGTGTGTCTGACATTTGCATATTGAGGTCCCCAGAGGGTGAATTTAGTGATGCTACCCTGCACAGCAGGCTAGCATCACCAATTTCACCCTCTGGGGACCTCATTCTCCTTAGGCCTCATCTTCTGGGAAGTGTCTACAGTCTCAAATTAACATTTTGTTTGGTTACATTTTCCCTTCTGTTCAGTTTCTATATCCCCTAATTTGCAGAAGATCAATTGCATAATCTAAGTGACTAATGGGTGAAGATCACCAACTTCAACTGGGGAACTTCAATCTGATCCTAGCTCTCTCATAGCAGTTTAGGCCTAAGCAGAATAATGTTCCCAGAGGATGAATTTAGTGATGCTAGCCAGCTGTGCGGGACTAAATTCACCTTCTGGTGATGCCATTCTGCAAATGTCAGACACACTATATCCAGCCTGTACATAATCACAAATGGTCTGACCCAGCATTAAATTAACGCATACATTGCTATTAAATGATATAAAAGTAAGCATTTTAACGTTAGAAAACGGGTTTGGCAGCCATTTTGAATGGCGCCCTCTGTCCATGATGGGTAATTTTCGAGCAAGGCTAGTTCCAGATGTTGGCAAAATATTCCTGGATCATTTAACTTTGGAAATCATTTATATTTGATTCAAAATGTCGCAAACATATCGTCATATAGCGAAATTACAGCCTCTAAACGCATAAATTTTGGAAAATATGTTGCTATGGCAACCGATCGCAATTTGGTGGTATATACCCAAAATTTCTGGAAGATTTATAAACTATGGATGATCACCCGTATAGTATGAGTTGTCACGCGGAGAATTCTGCCATGCAAAATGGTCTGACCCAATATTGAATAAACGCATATATTGCTATAAAATTATATAAAAGTAAGCATTTCTGCAAACAATCACGTCTGTGAGTAATGTTTTCTCAAAAGAATCACGTGCCAAACGAGTTAATATCTCTATGTTCTATTTTCTTGCAGATGAGATATTCTTCAAGGCGTTTCTGGATCACCATATAGAGCATGTCGTCGCTAAACTGGTTGACTCTTCACAGCCTGACATCATAAGGGAGCTAGCAATTGACGTTCTGCAGTTGCTGGCAAATGTATAGTGATAGTGCATCTCAAAATAAGTGCCTCTGGTGATCTACATTGTGTTCTATATGAAACAAACCTCTTGTTTGAAAACATAGTGTATCCTCCAGGTTTGCAGTGTATCCACCACTGATTTTGCCTGTTTAACCTTTTCTATACTGTATAGATTCTTCCTTTCAGTTGTTAAAGTATACAATGGAATGGTCTATTATTCATTCAGAGGGGTGTTCAGGAAAAATAAGCAGATGACAACGGGTTTCGTGCTGCCACTTGCCAAATTTGCCAATGGCAAAAATAATTCACATTTGGCAAAAAATATTTTCATTTGGCAAGTCACTTTTTAATTCCTCAAAAATGTTGAAAAATATTGGTCAATCAATACCATTCATTTCAGGAAACTCTCACAATATAGTTATATTATTGGTGTTTTATAAGGTCTAGGAAGATTAACACCTTTATTGAGATGCAGTTAATCTCATATCATTAGTATTGATGGGTGTGGGATTACCCGTATTTAGTGGTGGTGTTTACATAGCTAATCCTCTTGGAATGTGCCCTTCTGATGAAGCAACCCATCCACAATTTAATTGTTGGGTGATTGGTTTATTGTTGTATGATAAACCACAAAATAAGACTCAATGTTGCTGAAAATTATGGTATTAGGGATAGCATTTGGCAAATTCTAAAAGAATTTGGCAAAAAATATTTTCATTTGACAAATAATTTGGCAAAGGTAAATTTTGGCCAGCGCGGACCCTGGATGACAATATGATGAAAAGATTAATCAAGTGCAGAAGGATTCATATTCTTTGGTGGGAAATGTTAAGATAATTAGTTCAACAAACTACTTATCGGAACACTTCCTGAGGTAACTACTCGTCAATGAGTATTTCGTGTAGCAAGGGTTAAGTCTGAGTAGTCTTTGCTTTCAATTGACACATTAGCCAGGTTTAGCCACACATACATCTAACTAGTAACATGTGTTACTATGGTATTCCAATGGAGATGCACTTGGTGGTATAAGTCACATGATTTCACAGCGTAAAACCTATATATAGATAACGGGCCGAACATGTAGTAGACTTGTAAACAATAGTCGGGTGTTGAGGACAAGCTGCAACAACTGCTACGCTTAATTGACTTCAATCAAAATAATATCTTTCCATGCAGGCAAGTCCCATTCTCACACTGTCTGCATGGTGTTGGTAGATGGGATTATTCCTCTTTAGTCTTTGCTACAAGTTCCATATGCTATATGTTGGATACAAACTTTTAAACGTTTGACCATGTGCCTGAAGGCGAAATGGTCTCATGAGTCAGAATGTCAACCCATGTCACAAGTTACATGTATGTGTGACTAAACCTGTCTAATATGAGTGCCAGACCTTGGTTGTTAAAACCTCAGAGAATTAAAGATGTGATTGCAACAACAGAATTTTTTATAGAACGTGTTTTGAAGACACAACTTGTAATAGTATCCATGAAAATGAAGTTTCCTTCGATGTAAATCAGCTATTGAAATCGGTAGGGATAGAAAGTGCTTTATGTCAAAGTATATTGCCTATACCTTTATTACATGCTTGTTTCTAGAAGTACAGTGTTGTTGCTTTTCCATATTTACAAATCTGTCTGGAACATACGTTCCAAAGCATCTCGTTGATGTCAAACAACGTTCGCCTCAACCATGAAACCAGAACTATAAAATATAAGCATCATCACACATGACAAAACAAGTCCTGTGTGTTTGCCTAAATAAACCTCGTGAGCCTGTATTTTTTAATGAACAGATTCTAGGACTTTCCTTCCGCACTAACACTTATCAACAAACCCATTAACACACTTGTGTTGTTCTGTATATTTCTATAGCAGCTAGGTTTAAGCCTATATGCAGTGCCATGATTTTTTCGTCAATTTTAATTTACTTTATCATATAAATCAATACCGAATGCTATATTTATCGGAAAGATTGATATCTTACTTCTCTTAATGATGTATTATAATTTAACTTTGATGTTAAATTACGCACAAAATATGCCGTATAATAGAGAAGCCACACATTGTTTACATTTACTGCACGATGGTCACTTTGCGAGCTCAAATGACTTCATATTCTTTTGAAATTATGTAAAAATTGCGATAAATTGTACTTTCCACATTATTTCTTTCAATTGTCAAATTGTGGCTTTCAGAACAAATATTATATTTTCTATGGAATACACTGATTAACTGTCACAATTGTGATAGTTTATCACATTTATTTGTAATTTTAAATGAGTGGGTAATTCACTCTTGAAGTTCGCTATAGAACAGTAAGGCAACTGTGCTTCAATGTAAACCAGTATTATCACTACCAATTTCACAAGCTGGTTCACTTCAAAGGAAACTTGGGACTAGAAAAATAAATGAAAACATCTGGCATCACACATATTCAATCCAATGGTGATTAAGCCTTTGATGACTGAAGCTTCCTGCATTTTTGGAAAACCCTGTGCCAATGCATTCTCTTATATATGCGAGTATCCCATAGGGCTCCTCACATATATAAGAGAATGCATTCTCCTAACAATATTTACCTTGATCTTGTAAGCCAGTGCATTCTCTTATATATGCAAGGCTCCCTGTGGGAGACTCGCATATATAAGAGAATGCACAGGCACATGGTATTTAATAATGCACCAGCACAGCTCCTGTCATGAAAGGGTTAATTATAAAAATATAATTGAAAAAACAAAACATGGATCTCGGTGTCATAGCATTTTAATGTTTTGTTCATCTGACAGTTTCGACAAGGTCTTTCATAATTTCTAGATTGAAAAGAGAGAAATCTAGGACCAGTCTCACATTGGTTCATGCTAGTAGAATCTGTCTATAGTGCTCAATTTGTAGAGAGGAGAAAAAATGAACATGTTTATGCAAATTTTAACCCTTTCTTTAGTATAAAGTACTCATTGATTAGCAGTTCCCTTAGGATTCCTGAAAAACCTCCATATGAATTAGATCGTACCATTTTATACTGTTTATAACTAATGGGAGAGTCCATTTAGTAAAGAAAGGGTTAAATTAGGACTCAACTTAGGGTTCAATTGAATGTTAGCATTTTTTAAATTTTTACTCCTTGCCTGGAAAGTTGAATTCAGTTCAACCCCAAGTTCTTAACTCAAATCCAACATCATGTTTTTTTTTTTGCACCTGCTAGCAGAGCCAATTTAATGTCATTTTTTTTTGCTTGCCGTCATAGCCAGTATTTCATCTTTTTTTGCAGTTGAGAAAGATGTAACAAAATGGGATGATATATACTCAGTTTTGTTTGTTTTTAAAAACTAAATAATGCCGTAATTGTTAAATATAAAATTTTTAAATACCAGATTGTGATATTTTTTTTCAAAGTTAATGTAAGATATATATGATTTGTGCAAGTATTTCGGGATTGTAAACCTGTCAAACATCATTTTTATGCATTTAAGAAATTGTTTGCCAAAGGAAAGTCAAAGATACTGATTTTATTGATTGAAAATAAATACTCACTGACGAGCAGGGATGTGGTTAAAGGGTCATCATTGGGTGGGGGAAGTGTCCACCTTGAAATTTCTAACTGCACACCCCACCCCCATTGAACCAGACCAAACTCCCATGTTCGTGAATCCCGCACCTCCTTTTGGTTGGACCTTTCAAACTTTTCCAACCTCCTAACCCCCCCCCCCCCCCCCCCCCAAGGTTGGGAATTTCCAACTGATGGCCAATTCAGACCAAAATTTTACCAAATGTAGAAAAATATGTTGCTGGTCTAAAAACAACACATTCCCCACTAATTTATGGATGGAAAATGAGAATAATTTGAACCTAAATGTGGTGTAAAATTTCCAATTAATGTTGTGTCAGGCACGAGACTTCCAACTGTTTAAAATTTTTAAGTTAGGGGTGAAACCATCCCCAAACCCCAAACCCTCTTGTCACCATATCCCTGCTGATGAGGTAGATATTGTTAAAATAATAATAAATTCAACAAATAGCCTTTTGTCAAATTTATTACCTGAACATAGCCACCAAATAGTTTAATAGGAATTCTGTGTCTTCTGCACTTGTATTATTAACCCTTTCTATACTAAATGGATTCTCCCATTAAGTTAAAAGGTGTATGTCGGAATGATCTACTATTAATTGGAGAGCAGTACAAAAATCCCCAGATAATACAAGATCAGAATTATTCATATTCATAGGTGGGAATTGTTCAGTTAATAAGTTCAACATGGTCGTTTTTTTTAAACTTATTATCAGAACATTTCCAAAGGGAACTACTCGTCAATGATCCTTTAGTATAGAAAGGTTTAAAACACCTCTCCAAAGTAATAATAGGCCATTCTAATATGTAAACTTTTATAACTGAATTTTGGACTCCATTCAGTAATGAGAGTCATTACAAATGCAATTGCGGTATTATTCAAATCTTGAAATATTTGTTATAATTAAAACCCAATCCCTTTGTTCGACCTTGCGCATTATTATGGGCACTTTATAATGTTTGTGTCTCCTCAATTTATGCAGTAGGAGACCCCATTGGGAACTTTTTAATGGCAACTACCCCGGTAGCGCTTATCTGATGGACCTCCACTCCCATTTACCCTCTAAAATTTATTGTCGATAGTGGCGTGCAACTCATTTGCATACCAGCATGGGACACACCATTTGTCAACAGACAAGAGTACAGTAACTACAATTACTGTTCAGAGTTAGATTGGAACAGTAATTCTTCTGCTAGAATATCAGTGTGGCTGTATCACTGTTAGTCCAAAATAAGTTTAAAGGCCCACTTAATTTTCGAACCCCCAGATCACATTATATAAAATATATGCCATATTAATTGAAAGAGGAAGCTCCAAAACATTGTATTTTCAACTTATTCGATGTAATAATAAACTGTGAACATGTTTTTTTTTAGTCTGTTCTGTGTTCAAGTTTCTGCACAAAGTTCATTATTTTCAATGTAAGGGGAATAACTCTATATATTTAGATATTCAGTTATTCCCCTTCCATTGAAAACAAAACTATAGTTTGAATTCTGTTGCATTCTGGGAGCCATAACCGGGGAAATGATTTTATGATTTCTACTATTTGCTATTACTCTATGGTCACTTCTGAGACACAGATGTTCCAAATGTTGACGAATTATAGTATTTTAATCATATTTTATGGCATAGATTGTTATTAAAACCGTACATCAAGGCACTATAAAAAAAAAAAATTGGTGACTCGAAAATTAAGTGGGCCTTTAACCCTTTCATGTCAGGAGCTGTATTGGTGCAGTATTAAAGATCCTGTGCCTGTATTAAAGATCCTGTGCCTGTGAGTCTCTAATTGGGAACCTCGCATATATAAGAGAGTACATTGGCCTAACAATATTTACCTTGACCTTGTAAGCTGGTGCATTCTCTTATATATGTGATGCTCTCTATGGGAGACTCTCATATATAAGAGGATGCACTGGCACAGGATCTTTAATGCTGCACCAGCACAGCTCCCATCATGAAAGGGTTACATATATATGTGCCTGTGAGAACTCAGTAAATACAGATAATTGCATCTTCATTGTATATTACAAGGCATACATTATACTGCACAAAAATAAATAATTATTATATCCACGCTTGTTGATGTTGTGTTTCGATCAGAGTTGTAAATTTCCTGTCGTGGCATGATTACCATTAAGTACATGCTTACTCCGCTAAGGGTGTCAAGGGGTGTGGTTTTGTTGTCACTCAATAAATATTTTTTATACAGAAAAACATTCATATATGTCTCATTTATTGAGCTATATGTGAATTTTTCATCTGAATGAAATTAATTCCTTCTAGTATATTTTAAAACTGTTTTAAGTCAGTTGAGGCGTCCTATGGGAAACTTGCATATATAAGAGAATGCACTGGCACATGCTCTCCCATCATAAAAGAGTTAATTGTTAAACTAAAAGCAATTACTTATGCAGTTAGGTCCTGTGTACCACATAAATAAAGGAAAAGTTTACCTTTCCATGACTAGATCTTCCTGAAATTTTGTGAAAACCCTGTGCCAATGCATTCTCTTATATATGAAAGCCTCGTATATATATAAGAGAATACATTGGCCTAACAATATTTACCCTGACCTGGTAAGCCAGTGCTTTCTTATATATATTTGAGGCTTCCTATGGCTAACATTATTTACATTGTGAGCCAGTGCATTCTATTATATATGCCAGGCTCCCTCTGGGAGACTCGCATATATAAGAAAATGCACTGGCACATGCTCTTTAATTCTGCACGAGCGCAGCTCCCGCCAAGAAAGGGTTAACTTATATTGAAGAACGTGAATCTCATTATCTGTATCAGTTCAATGTTTCACAAATTCCGTTTCTTCATCCAGAGTTCTGTGTCTTGCCAATATGGGAAACATGTTGATTGTTGTTTCATATGTAAATAAATAATAAATTGTGCTTGTGTAATAAAGTCCATCAGATTGTATCATCTTCGTGCCAAAAAATCCACGATCGAGCACATCGTATGTACATATCATCACCTATATATGAAAACGCATTGCTCCCAAGTTCCTGTCATTGGTGTTGAAGCTGTCCTGTTGTATAGTGGACATGTGTCTTTGTGGCCTTGTCGGGTCCATGGTTCGTGCTGTTGGTGGCCGAACTTTTATTTTAAAATGGCCAGATATTTCATTGGAATCCTACGACAGAGAAGCCTTCTTCAGTTTCAATGCAAAAATATATTTTAAGCTACTCAGTGAACTCGTCGCTTTCTGACATAATACAATTTGCAGGCACATACATGCATATTTTTCATCAGAATATTTTCTCACCTGAAAGTAATAATTAACCTGTACTCAATCTGATTCGATGGTCCCCATATAATCAAGATTCCAACAAACGCATACATTTTAAAAATGCTCCTTCAGCTATCAGAAATTATGTTAGCCATAGTCAACTATAGTATAAAATTGCCTGAAACGTGTTATTTATCAACATTTTGTTCGACGAAATTTTGCCTTATTATCAACACAAAGCCTCTTGATTTCAGAGTTATCCATCTTCATCCACAATTTGGTCCGAGACCGTGGGCTCGTCAACTTTTTACTGACCCACTACCGGTAATGAGCCTCGATGGTGAAAAATAATAGATTTCAAAAATCGATATTTAACTCTGAGCTTTGATAGGTGGGTTCCTCGACTCGAATCAAATATTGTTTTACCTCCGAATCCAAATAAATAGTAATTGAGGGGCGTTTAATCGGATTATTCATCTTTAATAGTTTGATATCCAAATGTGTTTACTTTGTATCATATATCTTCAGGAAACAGAAAGTTCAAGGAAATTGTCTACACTTATGACCTATTATTTGTACATAAAACATGACTCAAAAATAAGATTTATATAAACAACATATATTCTAAATTTTTAGCCACCATTCCTGAACCGACGCTACTCATCTGTTGGCATTCTCTCATTGGGGCATTCCTTTTTCATCATTTTTTCATCCTTAACTTACATTCCTTATATATATATTTATACTTTGTATTTTATATTTAAATTTATTTATATTTTATGTTAATAATTATAAGAACGTGTTCATTGTGTTGATATTAATGTATATGGATGAAAATATGGGGTCCTGCAAATATATTATCTCAAACTTTATGAAGAAATACATTCCACTTTCATTGCAAAGATTTTGTTTGCAAAACGGCAAACTTCATACTTGGATCACTAATATAGCCACCGTCGTCATTGTGCCAAAACTAGTTTAGATCATTCAGACTTTATACAAATATTTATAACTTAAAGAAAACGTGATAACCCAGTGCGTATATTCAAACACCTCAAAACTTAATTGGGTCAGTTTATGTATATATGTATACATGTATAACTCTATAACGTTTGTAACATAAAATTATGTTCATAGATCAATTCATGTCATGGCGTGAATTTTGTGAGCTTTGATAAACATGATCTATGTATGGAGAGCCATTCAAGCCAAGTAAAGCAGTTAGTGTCTCTATGTAAAGTATTAACGAGACAAATCATGTAGCATCCCGTAATTCAGTTTCTTTTCCAGATTCAACCAGATTGGATTTTTATTTTGGAACATTTTACAAAATCAAGGTGACCCATGATAATATAGGTTATGACTGATGATAATGTAGGTTATGACTCATGATAATATAGGTTATGACTCATGATAATATAGGTTATGCAGGAAGCCCAATTTAAAGGGACATAAGGTACTCGCATTGGGTAAATATGAAAAATAAAAAAAGGTTGTAAATCCATCTTCCCTAAGAAGAACATGGAAAAAGAGCACTCCAGACTCAAGCCTTGAAATAGTGTGTCTGTCATTTGCAGAATGAGGTCCCCAGAGGGTGAATTTAGTGATGCTACCCTGCATAGTGGGCTAGCATCACCAAATTCACCCTCTGGGGACCTCATTCTGCTTACACCTCAGCAGAATGAGGTTCCCAGAGGGTGAATTTGGTGATGCTAGCCCGCTATGCGGGGTAGTATCACTAAATTCCTCTGGGGACCTCATTCTGCAAATGACAGACACACTATTTCAAGGCTTGACTCCAGTGATGAGATGTTGAAATAATTGTTATTTAAACACTACTGTTACTGTGAAAGTCAATTTATCAACAAACATTGCAAAATGTATACATAATTGCAAATGGAATGTTTTAAGATGAAAGGAATATTTTTCGTTGCTCTGACATTTTGTGATTTAGACCTTCACGATTTGATCAGAATTTTCTCAACTATTTGTTGACATACAGTAATGGCTGGCATGGCACTGTAACAGTAATGTTTACATAACAACGGCTTCAACGTGTGATGTCTTGTCATTGGAGAGTTAACAATAATCAAAATAATGACACATTTAGTCTATATATTTTTCCATGTTCTTCATAGTAACGATGGTTGTACAAACTTGTTTGATTTTCACATTTACCATATGTGAGTGATTCATGTCCATTTAATGGATTGTGTTGACTAAATTGTGACAAGAGATTACTGCCTTTATATATAGTGATATGTGTTCATGTCTTTCTCAACTAGAATTGTATACATTAATAGAAATGTTATCTGCCACAGAAATTCTCTATTGTGTTTATTGTTGAAGTCCCACCTTTATATACTTTTATCTCCTGCATCTTTCATATTTTTAAATATAATTTAATAATTATTGTTTATCTATATTGATCTATATTCTTATTTCGTACACATGAGTGTTAATTATAAGGTGGCACCCAAATTTTTTATATAAACACTGATGCTAATACGCCTAGTAATTATTTATCACTTTCTTCTCATTCAAGTGATCAAAATAGCTCAATAAATACATGAAACCTATATATAAATAGAATATGTAACTAGAAATGTTGCTTAAATGGTTTATGTACGTGAGGGAGATTTGAGCATCTAGTGGGCGAGGCTTTGATGAGTCTAATAGATACTGAATCCCCAACAGGTCATAAACCATTTAATCGACAGCATTAGCTACGTATTTTATTTATTCATCGTGCAAAACTTGCCTTTTGGGGGGAATTCTGTCATTTTCCTAAGTTTTTTATTTGTTACTTCGATGACAGCATTACATTTATGAGGTCAAGCAAACTAATTACTATTCATTACGTTGGCAAACCAAAGTGTAGCTTAGAGCGAAATAGTTTGTTGGCTTTTTACAGTTATCCTAAGCCAACCTTAAAATTGTTCTGATGATTTGTAAATGTTTTACTGCTAAAACGTATATCCTGTTAATAATTTTCTATCAATAACAGTGAATTAATTAGCAACCTATTTTGATCACCCAGGCCTTGGCAAAAGTGATAAATTACTACGGCTAAATTTGATGGCTATATTTGATACATACCAGTAGTTTTGAGAAATAATTACAAGGCACATCAGCATGTGTAGTCAAATTTGACCACAGAGAAACTGTTTAAATTACAGAACAATTCTAAGTGGAGATCAAACATCATATACACACTGATGTGTCTTGTAGTTATTTATTTTTGTATTTTAATTGGTTGATTTCCAAATATCCAGAATTTAAGTTCAGAATTGTGCAATATAATAGTCCAATTTTTATCCCTGCTTTACAACTTCTTTCAGGGATCGCTCATGGAAGTGCCTCGGGGTCTCTATGGCTTACTTCTGTTAAAGGTACTCAATCCGATCAGAGGGTCCTATAATACTATTTCTTTGGCTTCGAGGGTAAAAAATATTTGATTCGAGTCGAGGAACCCACACATCACAGCTCAGAGTGATCAGATATCGATTTTTGAAATTCGTTAATTTCACGAGATCTGGGACACTAATTTAGTCTGCCTCGTGTTCAAACAGACAAATTGTGGGTGTAAGATGGATAACTCTAAAATCGAGTGGTTATTATTGTTAATAAGAAATAGTAATATAGGACCCTCTGATTGGATTGAGTACCTTTAATCTCAAATGAAAATCAGTATTAGTAATTTAATTAACCATTCAACAGGTCAGGGTTATGTACTCAATGGTTGTGATTATTATGAATTAACCCATGTGATTAACACTAACTGCTGTGGAATAAAATTAAGGAACTCTATGTTTAGATAATTAGTCCAGTTGCATGTAAACCTGAGAAAATGAGTTATGTGCATGAACCTTACATCAATCGGTTGTTTACCCTGATTTGTTCAATATCATTTTCTTCAGAATGGCTGGAGACCTATGAACTGTTTTATGTCAACCATTTGATATGAATAGATGGTTCACACTGTGTAAATCACTTGAATGCGGTTCATTCCCCAAATCAAGTCCCGTATTGTTCTGCGAAAAAATGGGAAGAAAGTCACTATTTTCAATAATCTACATCCCCAACCAGAATTTTCACTTCTTTAATTGTTGCATGTTATTAATCCTGTCGACATGATGCAACAACAAACATATAAATGTGGTATTTGAAGAAGCAAATATTTCAACAAAATATTGCTCCGGGTACGGAATTCTGACAAACGGGAGGGTTCTTGAGAGAAAATTCACACCGAAAATGGCCGCATAACTCACGGTGCGGAATCAGATGGTTTCGAAGTTGGGGAGTACCATATATTCAAAATGACCTAGGCGAGTTTAAATGCACAAAAACATAATATATGAGGAACTGACACAAAACAACTGAGTTTCTACACAAATAAGTTATCAGCTTGTTTGAAAAATAGTATAGTGTATGCTCGTAGCTGCCAAAATACTATGTAATTGATAATTTATCCTAGATTATTACCTTTTTCCTCGTTTATGGTCTCGTTTGCGATTGCCTCGACCATTTAGAGGCTCAAATCTAAACCACATGATTCCTCACCGTGTAACTCCCGAGAACCAGATTTGGGACTGAACATTCAAGTGATATAGTGTGTTTCGTTTGAACTCTCGTGACCTATCAGTGTTCATAAACTGGTTACATTTCTCCAGTTTCATATATGACAACATATCTGTGTTGAACTGACTTTCTGTTGCACATACTGGCACTCAACATTATTCAGGTCAGGCTCATCCTGAATTCCATTATTATAGTGGTATATGACCATAACTTATTCATGTTTCCTTTATTTGTGTTGGGAATATAAGATGGCGCATACCAGTGCACAGCCAAATTTCACTCTTAACAATATCGCAGCGAATGAACAGTCTTCCGACAAAATTTGTTGTACATATTTTGCACCAGCTTTGTTATTCAATAATATTACTATGAGTAGCCTACGGTATATGCCTTTCTGAATGACAATAACAGGATGACTCAATCGCTCCTTCATAACAACATTTAAACTAGCTGAATTGCTTATTGCATGTCATCATGATTAATCATTCTCCTGGACAAAATATATGTATAATACCGAATTAGTGCGACACTGATTTTGAATATTTGTGTGAAACATGATTTTGGATTACCGTTTTGTGAATTTGATAAAAAGAGGGATAATGGTCATATACCACTATAATAGTGGAATTCCGGATGCACCTGACCTGTTATAAGGAACTATTCCTATAAACTGTCAAATCTTATGGTTATTTAACCATGTTCCAATAAAGTGGTTCAAACAAATGTCTTGTGTCTAGTTTAAAGCCCCATAGCGAGACAAGTCAATGGATTCAAATTTGAAATCCAAGATAATTTTGGAAAAAAGATAGCTCCCATCCAGACATCAACCCGAAGATCCATTAGAAGTTTGGTGATGATCGGATGAGGGATGTGGCCCGTTGGGTGAGCCTCAGGAAATTGTTGATGGACGTCAACTAATGGCAATAGCTCAAACTTTACTCTCTCAAGTTGAGCTAAAAATACAATAGAATTTAGTTTTGGCAATTTCCATGGGTTAAATTTGTCTTTATCACCCAGGATAAGGGGAAAAGTTTTTTTTTCTTTCATTCAAAAAGGAAATATGCTTACATTTTGATGTGTGGAAAAACTGCAAGTGAAAATGTTGGTTGGCTGACTTCAACTTTTGGACATTTTAATTTGGTAATAATACTGACGGAATAGGGATGGTGACTACAATGTTTTAACTTTCTAAAAAAAAAAAAAAAATTAGTACCCTAGTACGAATCGTCCAAATGATACTGGTATGAAACATCCATTTCATTGTCCGAAGCATCGATATCTCTGGTATGAAACATCTGTGGTACAGTACATGCAGCACCCAGACATCACTATGGGATATATCATATTGCCATGGCAACTAACTTATCTGCACACAGCTAATCATTGTTTCAATAAGTTAGAAGGTGGCAATGACACCTGGTATACCTCAACAAGCCTGATTATATTGTGCCTGTCATTTGCAGAATGAGGACCCCAGAGGGTGAATTTAGTGACGCTATCTGTGGGGACCTCATTCTGCTTAGGCCTTATCTTCTCTGGAAAGTCTCGTTATTATCATATTTCTATAGAACCTTCTTCACAGATTCTATTTCTTTTTTAGTTTAGTTTCTCTATATCCCCAAATTGGCAGACAACACATTGCAAAATTGAGGTTCCCAATGGGTGTACATCACAATATTCACCATGTGGGAACTTCAATCTGAGTCTATGTCTCCCATTGCAGATGGGGGCTTTCAGAATGAGGTCCCTGGAGGGTGAATTTGGTAATGCTAGCCAATACCGGGATAGGATCACTAAATTCACCCTCTGGGAACCTCATTCTGCAAATGACAGGCACCTTATACTCAGGCTTGTACCTGAATACTATTTCAATTGGTTTAACTGATTTTCACCATGGAAACAAAATAATGAAATCAAGAGTTGTTTGGTGAATAACTTTATTTCTCAGTTATAATGGAATGTTTTTAACAGTAATTAAAATATTCTAGTGATAAAACATCAATTGTGATTCAAACAATTCAAAAACATATAAAATGTTCGGACGGATGTCAAATAAAGGCAGAAAGGTTTTACAAACTGGATGTCATTCCAAGTTAAGTTTATAAAAGCTTATAGCAGCATTCATGATGGACAGTATCATTCAATGACGAATGCTTTCATGCCAATAATCTCGAATTGACCAAGACTAGATCTCATGTCTGTAAAAACACCATATATATATAACAGCATCAGCATCACTGACTTTATAGTCTGGAAACATATAATTTTCTCAGATAAAGAAGACAAAAAATTTAAAATACCATTAAAAGCACACATAATATTATGTTAAACAACTTCACATTTTTGAAGACACAAGTCTTATATATATCAGACTGTTTGACATCATTCAAATTCATCCACAAAAATGAAGTTCTCAACTTGTGATATGTCGAGGGACTCTCTAGAATTTAGCCATTATGGCCCTTGTTCTATTTATAGCAATTTTAAGGCCATTGGCGAGAACATTTGAACAAACATTAAATTACTCCATTCCATTCATATCTGGTGTATGGATCTTTCACATCAATATCTGGTCAAGTTAGTAAACAGGTTCATCCAATTTTTTTTTCACCTGAGTTAGTCTATTTTTAGCAATTTTAAGGCCGTTAGTTATGGTCCCTTAGTTTGTTTATTTCTAGCATTTTCAAGAATGTTAGTGCAATAAATTGAACGATTGTCAACCAATTCCATTCATATCTGGTGTATGAATCTTCCATAACAATATATCGGATCAAGTTTGAAGGCCCTGTTTGTTCGATCTTATTCCCTGTCTTATGGCCCTTAGTTTGTCTATTTTTTTTAGCAATGTTTTAAGACCCTTAGCATTATAACTTGAAAAACAGTCAACCGTTTTCTCTTCCACAATAATATCGCCCAACAAATGTCAACCAATTTGAAATCATTTTCTGACACATGCACTCTATTGGAAAAAAAAACTTGACAAGAGCCATCTCTGATGTGCAACACTTGTTGAAGTATACTTTTGTGACAAGAAAATATATCTTGTATTAAAATTCAAAAAAGTCTCTTCTGATATAAAGTAAAGTAAGAGTCATTTTTAATCAATGTTCATTGGATGACTTACTATCAATAATGTGATCATTTAATGAATGTTTCTCACTGAATATATCATTGGCTTATTATCACTTCCTCGGATAAATTTATGAAGTCGAAACAGTATTTATTTTCTCAATCCTGAAATATGAACCTATTTATACATAAAATATTTTGATTATTGGTGTGTTAGCTCAAATTATTTTGTTATCCTTCATCCCATTTCCCTCTCTTCTGATTGGCTGAGAGTGCGTCACATGGCGGGCGATAAATCACCATATTACCCTCGAGGGTAACATTGTCTCAGTTATTGACCGCTCAGCTGTTACCAGTAAACATAGAACTACAAAGAACTCACCGCGCAGAGATTCTCTGACAGCTCTCTGATAATTTCGAAAAACACTGTTTTTATAAACCCCACTGTTTCATAACAACCGCGAACTGTGGTGTTTGCTAATTTGCATAATTGTGTGTTTTTTTATTTGCAATTAAAGCACGCTATGTATAATGGTGTTATCATAGACACATATCTGTTATAAGGTGTCATATTCATATTGGACCTTTTTATATCAATAATAAAGACCGTGGGACAAATAGATAAACCTTATTATGTAGTTGGTATGCTGCAGACAATTGCACATACGATGTACATACGTTACAACTACGTTTATGTACTATAGATCAAATGGCCACTCTTTGCTGTTTATCAATTGATTATTTCTTTTCTTCAATACATTCATCAGAGAATACCCGTATGTTGCGTAACGATCTGTGACAGATGTCAATTTCTTTTTGCACTACTACAACGTGTTAGTTCCACATTTTAGCATTCTGGAAATTAACACGTCTGTCGGCGTCTTCACGCTCATTTGAAACGAAACCGAACATTTCCCTGCATGGCTACTCAACTTCGAAATTGCTTTACTCCTCTTTCCGTGAACCGATTTCCACAATGCAACCAGCAAACTGACCGGAGAATATCTGCGCAAATGACGGGTGTTAATTAATCCAGATTATGAATGTTTTATTTTCTAAATAGCGATGATTCCAACATAGAATTAACTTTTCGAACTGGATTAAATAATATATGCGCGCATTTATGCCTGCTATTAAGGAGGTTCGTGTGTACTCCATTGTCAGATAACAAAACAGTTATCACCCTTGTTTTCGTGAGACACGGGGATTTGTCGCCGCTCTCGACCTGGAATGTCTCGAGCGGGCGACAAATCCCTGTGTCTCACTCAATCGCGGCGATAACTGTATATTGTTATCCTTCATCTCATTTCATCCCATTTTCCTCTCTTCTGATTGGATGAGAGTGCGTCACATGGCGGGCCGTAAATCACCATATTATCCTCGAGGGTAACATTGTCTCAGTTATTGACCGCTCAGTTGTTACCAGTAAACACATAACTACGAAGAACTCAACGCGCAGAGATTCTCTGACAGCTCTCTAATAATTTCGAAAAACACTGTTTTTATAAACCCCACTGTTTCATAACAACCGCGAACTGTGGTGTTTGCTAATTTGCATAATTGTGTGTTTTTTTATTTGCAATTAAAGCACGCTATGTATAAATGGTGTTATCACAGACACAAAACCGTTATAAGGTGTAATGTTCCTATTGGACCTTTTTATATCAATAATAAAGACCATGGGACAAATAGATCAACCTGATTATGCAGTTGGTATGTGCTGCAGACAATTGCACATATGATGTACATATGTTACAACTACGTTTATGTACTAGATCAAATAGCCACTCTTTGCTGTTTATCAATTGACTATTTCTTTTCTTCAATACATTCCTCAGACTTCAGAGAATACCCGTATGTTGCATAACGATCTGTGACATATGTCAATTTCTTTTTGCACTACTACAACGTGTTAGTTTCACATTTTAGCATTCTGGAAATTAACACGTCTGTCGGCGTGTTCACGCTCATTTGAAACGAAACCGAACATTTCGCTGCATGGCTACTCAACTTCTAAATTGCTTTACTCCTCTTTCCGTGAACCGATTTCCACCATGCAACCAGCAAACTGACCGGAGAATAGCTGCGCAAACGACGGGTCTGTTAATTGATCCAGGTTATGAATGTTTTATTTTCTAAATAGCGATGATTCAAACATAAAATTAACTTTTCGAACTGGATTAAAGAATATATGCGCGCATTTATGCCTGCTATTAAGGAGGTTCGTGTGTACTCCTTGTCGGATAACAAAACAGTTATCACCCTTGTTTTCGTGAGACACGGGGATTTGTCGCCGCTATCGACCATTCCAGGTCTCGAGCGGGCGACAAATCTCTCACTCAATCGCAGGCGATAACTGTATAATATCATTATGTGTGCCTTTAAATTTATTTGCTCGATATGTACAATTCAATTATATGATATAATCAATTAAATATACATACACTTTGAATCTGTATATAAATAATATTAAGCATGCAAAGCATGTACCTCTACTTTAACCCTTTCATGACGGGAGCTGCACTGGTGCAGTATTAAAGATCCTGTGCCAGTGCATTCTCTTATATCTGCAAGTCTCCCGTAGGAAGACTCACATATATAAGAGAATGCACTGGCTTACAAGGTCAATATTGTTAGGCCAATGTATTCTCTTATATATATGAGGATCCCTATGGGAGACTCGCATATATAATAGAATGCATTGGCACAGGGTTTTCGCCAAATTTCAGGAAGCTCCAGTCATGGAAGGGTTAAATATACATAAACTTTTAACCCATAGATAAATAAATAATATTAAGCATGCAAAGCATGTATGTCTACTTTAAATAGCAGGACAGGCTTAAAAGGTTAGGCCAGGTTTGAATGTACTGAATGTGCAAAATGTAGTATTATATAATTACACCCACTTCCTTCTCTATAGTATTTTACCATTGATTTCCAAAATAAGGATAATAACAAAATAGGATAACTACATTTGGGCAGAAGTGAAGTTAAGTGTGGGAATTTTGTCATGGCAACAGTGACGATGTGAAAACTTCACTACGAAACTCCTAATTTTAATGATATTTCCAACTAAAAATGCACTTTCTGGTTGATATTTTTCACTGAGATATTTAATTGAGATTTTAATTTGCAAGTAATGATCTTGTATTTCCTAATATCATTATAGAGTTTAATGTTTTGAATGAGATATTTGATGATGTATAGTAATAATACCTGACAATCAAACCGGGCCTATCTCTTTGAGAAATTTCAAGCTTCACCCTGTTTACATTTACTACACTACTCATAAATAACTAGAAAACTTCTCTCGTGGAGAGGAGGGTCAAACAATATAATGAATTTTTTCATCATCAATGGAGATTTTGAAGCCTTGAAATAACTTGCTGAAGGTTGAATGAAGGCTCCTAAAAAGGTATATGGTTGAAATTCTTATGTACCTGTCATACCATATATACCATGGTGGAAATAAATGGTCTTGGGACTGTTTTCTTATGCTATCCCCGATGGTTTTTGGTCACCTGTTAGTGCCGGACAACTCCTTTACAGTCTCATACCCTGTATAAACGCCATACTCTTGCTGGGCATTGGTCAACTGCAGAAGTGGTGATGTACCATTTCCGCAGGTGACCTATGTCCAGTAATAAATCAAATAATTTGATATTCTACATCTTTACAATTTCTGTTAATCTGTTACTTGTTACATGTATATCACATATATACCATGTATTCCTGTTTATTTTAATCTTTACATGTAGTTTGTACTACACAAATATGTGTCTTAAAGACCAATAAAACGTATCTTATCTTATCTTATCTTATACATGTATGCATTGTGAGAAAATCTAATTTTTAAGCAGCTATGAACTGACTGTTTTTTATGAAACTGTCATGATGACAGTTTGTTGAGGATGAAGGTTGTATAACTATGCACTTAACCCTTTGAACTCGAGAGACCGGAATGCCTCTCCGGAAATCATACGATACTTTACAAGAAATAACAGCACAATAAACTCACATATCAACTAAAGTTGTACTTCTACTTGGCACACATGCATCACATGTTTACCCATGTGACTTTGACAGACAAATTGATGACAGAGGGTCTGTTTATTCGCGCATGCGCAGAGGCCTATTTTGAGAAAAAAAGTTTGCTTTTTATCGTCGGAAAAGGAGAAGTATTTCGTTAGAAATTTTGTGATCAAAGCACAAATTATTAATTAACTAGAATTGTGCATCTACTTTGCATGAATGAGTCACATGTTCATTCATACCTCTGGCTTTAGAAGCCAAATTGGTGACAGGGGGTCTGTTTCTTCGCGCATGCACAGAGGTGCATTTTGAGAAACGCCTTTTATCATAGGCAAAGGATAAGAATTTCATTATAAATAAATATATAGCGTGACCAAAGGGAGCCACAATATAATCTACATGTATATTCAACGTGGAA
Source organism: Siphonodentalium dalli (assembly GCA_032622095.1). NCBI lineage: Eukaryota > Metazoa > Mollusca > Scaphopoda > Gadilida > Siphonodentaliidae > Siphonodentalium > Siphonodentalium dalli. The sequence continues at coordinate 127,132,959 of CP136069.1, read as the reverse complement.
TAGAATGTCTCGTTGAAATACATTGTGACATATTTCACCACACACTAGTTCGGTTAGCATAGTCGATAGCTATATAGTTGAGCTTGTATACATGTAAATACCTCCTGTTAAGAGCATTACGAGTTACGTCATCGGAAACACGATATAATGTCAGGCGCCTCGGGTGGGAATCATTTAACGTTCAGGACATCAGGGTTGAAAGGGTTAAAATCACTTTTGTTACTGAACCAACGTACAACCAGAAATCAAGCAATACTTGAAAAATAAATTGTGTTTCGTTTAAGTTCATGACGGTATAACCCCATATATTATATTATTCTCTTATCAATATCTCAAACGGACATGGCTCGTTTGAGCCCCAAAATTAAGTATAATTTGTTAAGTACCGACAACTCAAAACATACCTATGCAGAAAATTCCCAAACAAATTTGTCGATATAGTGCTGACAATAAGTATTTTATTTCTTATATTTCTCGATAAATTTGAGATTGTTTGTGCCAGTTCAATTGTTTAAGTCAGTGGGCGATTCAAAATTGCAAATGTAGACCATGGGAACAAAATCTAAAGCTGTCATCGCTCTGAAACGTTATGGTACTGCATAACTTGGTAATTACAACAAAGAGAAAGCAGTCCATGAAGTGTTTAAAGATGCATAATATATGTTATTAATTGGTTGTTTCCACATTGACCGAGTTATGAGGACGAGGTCTGTCGTATTGGCCTGAGGCCGAAGGCTAATACGACAGACCTCGTCCTCATAACTCGGTCAATGTGGAAACAACCAAGTAATAAGTATTTTATTAATTAGCAACATTGGCAATTGTTGTTTCATAGGATGAATATATTAACATAGATATATACCATTGTTTGCATTAATAACAATTATTCAACCATTTTAATTACCCTTGATTAATATTGTGACATTATTATTTTTTCATAACTAATTGGAACATATTACTGTCCATTTTAGCGGCTTAAAAATCTTAGCCTCATTTATTATTTTTTTATATATATAATTTCAACCTTTTATTGCAATTCATATTAGAATTTTATTGTTTTCTGTCCACCATTTTTATCTTTTCGCAGTTATTATTTATTTTTTAGCATAGCCTGTTATCACTACTAAATTAATTGTGACTTTTTTAATAAAGTTCTGTTATGCTAAATCGTTTACTTTGGTTTATAAGATGCATAAATTATAGTGTTGCTATATCTGATGTCTGCAATTGTATTCTATGTTCAACCTGTCAAGCGTTTTAGAGCACTTCGGTGGGTTTTACGCTATACAAAACTGTTATTTATTAAATAATACTCCTTCTGCACTTTTATAAATAACTGATAACTGATAATTCATTTAGTATAGAAAGGGGGATACTTAACCCTTTCAGTGCCAAGTCCGATTTTTGTATCAACCCATATTTCCTAGATCATTTTAAAAATTTATTGATTATAATAATGTGATACATTGATGGAAAGAGCTCTAAGAGCTCTTTCCATCAATGTATCACATTATTATAATCAATAAATTTGAAAAATGATCAAGGAAATATGGGTTGATACAAAAATCGGACTTGGCACTGAAAGGGTTAAATCAAGGCAGTGGCAGAGTACACACAAATGAAATATTGCAAATCTATAACTTGGTTTTCTCCAGTCTCTTTAAAAAACCGACGAAACTCCTATCGGATCTACATCTCTATTAAAATTAGTTTCTGTTTTGAAGGGATTCCCTCCATTTCATTGGAGAGTGGCAGACTATGTGCGATTTCATTGGTTTATGGCATAATAGATCACTTCACAGATCAGAGATAATGACGATTTTTGTCAAACACAACTATTGTTGGAAAACTGAATACAGGCAATATATCCATAATTCATTTTACTCATCAAATTATAGGAGACATCATCTTCGGAGTTTTTATCAGTCAATGATATTCATGACTGATTATTCTTTCGCATCTGGTTGTATTTATAACTATTTCTAAATACTACGATTCTCACAAACATTTACTACACCAGGAATTCACTACATATTTGGAAATGGTTTATTACGTCATGTTGGGAATGCCGTGTCTTCAGAGAAATGAAATATAATGGACACATCTAGAGACGTACATCCTATAGGAGTTTCGTCGGCTTTTCGAAGAGACTAGGTTTTCTTCTGTACCATGTCATCATGAAAATGGTATGGCTAACAACTGCTATACAATAGAAACCAAAATAATTTGGTAGTATTGAGCCATTTTAATCCTCCAATTACCCCTTTAGTGATGGGAGATACTCTTGTGCAGTATTAAAGATCCTGTGCCAGGGCATTCTCTTAATAATGTGAGTCTCCCATAGGGAGACTTTCACATATAAGAAAATGTACTGGCTTACAAGGTCAAGGCCAATATTGTTAGGCCAATGCATTCTGTTATATATGCGAGGCTCCCTACGGGAGACTCACATATATAAGAGAATGCATTGGCACATGATTTTCGCAAAATTTCAGGAAGCTCCAGTCATGGAAGGGTTAACACAGAAACCCGATGAAGTGTTCGCTATGGGTCTGAGGATATTTTTTACCATTTGCTTACAAACAGTAATACATATTATCTTGACCTACAACAGTCAGCTTCTAAAGCATCGTCCTTCTATTTTCCCAATGTTAGATATAATATTCTTCAAAACCCTTGAATATCAAGTTTCTATTAAACAATGAAAAAATAAATTAGCTAACTACAAAGATAAGCAGATTATCACGAGACGCTCATCTTTCTAACACCGCACTGACAGCAGAATTTGGCAGACGACACAGGATACTTCGTCCCACACTCGTGGCAATAATGTGCATGAGATCGGACTCCATATATATTGCTTCTTGAGTCATTTTCTCGTTCGCTGGTATTGTAACTACTGTCACCCTGCGCATTATTGTATTGCAGATTAACGCCGCCCCTGTAAATAAAAAACAAGAGCATCACTAGGGTGTGGAAAAATATCGCTAGGGTGTGGCAAAATACCCTTTTAACCATTTTGAATTGTACTACTGCAAAATCAAATAATAATTTAAGCTTACAAAGAATATCTGATATACCCCTAAATTCAATGCCAAAATGCGGTCAAATTCCAAGTAAAAAAATGGCCTTTACTCGTGTGAAAATAATTGGACAGAACCCATATTCGAATTTCGCCTGAAGTTTTAGCTGGGAAACGCATACTAGCTCTGGTTCAAATAAAATAATCCAAATAGGAGATTTCGGTCGGAAAACGAAATGCTATGAAATTCTAAGTGGAAAAAGGACCCTAATTCATGTAAAAATAATTGGATGGAACCCATATTCGAACTTGGCCTGTATTTTTTATCTGGGAAATACACATATTGTACCAACTTTGGTTCAGATAAATTAATCCAAACTAGAGTTATCAATTGGAAACTAAAAAATTTAACAGATGCGGACAGACTGATTACATAATAGAAACTTTTTTTCAAAAGGGTGAATAAAAATAACCGATGATTATAAAATCATCCAAGTTACTTACAATAGAGCGATTCTGCTTCTAGCAATTGTGTGTGTGCGGGTCACATAATTCTACACATTCCCTGTTTATAAGCGACTGACTTGTGAGAGTGCAGCTATACAGTAATGCTCTAATTAATCGACTCCTTAACCACAGCAGAATTATGGGTAACTTTTCAGGATTTAGTCGGAAATATGACTTGTTGCCATTCATCGGAAAGCTCTCAACAGTCGATTAATTAGAGCATTACTGTATGTACTTGTAGACATTCGGGTGTAAATCCATCTTGAACAACATTGTGCTAATTTTCTGATTGGGCATGAATGTCAAGTTGACCGAAGACTCTTATAATAACACCTGTTTCAGTTTTGAGATATGATGATTTCTAAATGTCCAAAATGGGGGCGCCTTCGACAAGCTGACAAAGTTGAGATGTAATCGTAGCTATAACACCTCATTATAAAAGGGCGTATAAAAGCTAATTGTGGTCTTGAAGTCTGGTTTTATAAAAATTATGTGGAAGTTGTAATTGTGGCCCATGCCGGAAGATAAATCTAGACAATCTTCACTTTGTGTTTTGAATTTCTCTTAATGTTTGGACAATTGTGACCCGCCATATCAAATCCAGTCGGAAGTCGGGATTTTTTTACCCTGTGCCAATGCATTCTCTTATATATGCGAGTGGACCATAGGTCGCCTCGCATATATATATAAGAGAATGCATTGGCTTAACAATTTTTTATCATGTTTTTTAAATAAATGTTTCTTACAATTTTTAGGACATAAAATAAAAAAACATCCATTACCCTGCAGGGAGCCCCACACATATATAGAAGCACATAGAAGAGTGTCGTCTGCTCATGTTTGTCTGGGGCTCTGGGTGAAATTATAAAATTGTTAAAAAATACAAGAACAAATTATTAAAATTGTAAAAAATTGTTAGGCCAATGGATTCTCTTATATATGCGAGGCGACCTATGGTCGACTTGCATATATAAGAGAATGCATTGGCACAGGGTAAAAAAAATCCCGACTTCCGACTGGATTTGATATGGCGGGTCACAATTATGTCTTAATCTCTTCACTGCTGAATGATGTCATTACGTCGTGTATGGTGCTGTTGAAGTTTTTACCATTTTCTAGTGGAAAAATATAAAGGGAATATCCAAAAAACCATAGAATAGCTTTATCATTCACAAACCTGGAACATCATACACTGTTTCATACGTTCAGATAAAATGGTTCTGATGTATGCATTTCTTAGGTCAGGTTATGAATAATGAGCAACCGCTAGTATGCTGAAGTAGGTCCGTACTCAGGACAGACGTATAGTGAGTACTGACATATAACAGCCAAGAGGTTAATTTATACTTGATGTAAACATATTTTATTCCAATCAAAAAATAACACGTTTAAACATTTGACAAATATTTTACAGTAAGACAGAATCTATATCTATATTTGCGAATGTCTGTCTGTCTGTCTGTCTGTGTTCTATAGAAATTCACAGGGGACCATCTAGATGATGCCAAAGGGGTCTACTAGGAGTAGCTTTTTACGAGAAAGATAATGGTCGGGGTCAGAATTTTCTAAAGTAACGCCGTTGTTGTCAGGGGCAGAAAAGGGGGAGGGGCAGAAAAAAAATTTGTCACCGATTGCCACCAAACTTATATATAATCATCCCCATAATATGAGGAATCTAATGGCGTGGTTTAAATATGGCAAAAGTCGCGCCGTTCGCGTCAGGGGTGCCCGGAAGGGGGGGGGGCAGAATTTTTTTTCTGTCGCCGATTGCCACGAAACTTGCATATAATCATCCCCATGATATGAAGAATTCAACGGTGTGGTTTAAATATGTCAAAAGTGGCGTCGTTTGAGACAGGGATGAACGGAAGGGGAGAGGGGCACCAAAATTTATCAAACTTATTTTAGCGCCGATTTCCACCAAATCGAGAATCTAATTGTGCGATTTAACAATGCCAAATTGTAGTTTTTGAATGAGAGATTGGGAGGGGGTGGGCACTAAATTTGATAATAAGTCGCCGATTGCCACCACACTTATACAAAATCATCCCCATGGTATGAGGAGTCTAATGGCGTGGCTTTTATCTGTCAAATGCGGCCTCATTCGAGCCAGGGTTGCATTGAAAGGGACAGGGGCACCAAAATTGATGCACATTTTTTTTAGCGCCAATTTCCACCAAATTGATACACGTTCTTATCCATGATACGAGGAATCTAATCGTGATTTAAAGACGCCATAGTGGTGCTGTTTGGGTGAGAGATAGAGAGGGGAGGGATTGGCACCAAATTTGATAAAAAAAATTGTTTAGTCGCCGATTATCACCAAACTTATAAACAATCATCTCCATGATATCAGGAGTGTAATCGTGTGGTTTAAGGATGTCACAAGTGGGGCCATTCGAGTCAGTGGTGTATAGAGATGAGAGGGACACAAAAAATGATATCTATATGTTTAGTGCCGATTTAGTGATACGAGGAATCTTATCGTGTGGTTTAGATACACCAAATTGGTGCCCTATGTGTGAGAGATATGGGGACCTTAAATTTGATACGAATTTGTATACTCGCCAATTTTCACCAATTTCATATATATGCATCTCTAATCTCTAATGAGTCTTAGTGTGTGCAGCTTGAGTCCGAAATAGGGACGGGAGGGTCACCAAAATTGATACAAAATATTTTTAGTTCCAATTACCATCAAATTCAGACACGTTCTTCTCAAATGATACAAGAAATAAAATCGTGCTGTCTGTCTGTCTTTTTGTCTGTCTGTGTGCGTTCTATATATAACTTCACGCGGTACAATCGAGATGGCACAAAGGCGTTCTAAGAGGGGTAACTTTTTACAAGGAAGATAATGGTGCGGGTTAAAATTTTCTAAAATGACTCTGTTGGTGGGAGAAATTAAAAAAAATATGGTGAAATAGTTTTGTCGCTGATTTCCACCAAACGAATACATAATCACCTTCGCAATATGGCGTTGTTCGAGTCAGCGTTGCATCAACAATTGATTTAATAAACCAAATTCCACCAAATTCATACACGTTTTTCTCTAATGATATACCATGAATTAAATCACATTTGGTGTCGTTTGCGTCACGGATGGCGAGCGGATATGCACTATCATTGATAAGATTGCTATTCGCCGATATCCACATATAAGTTATATACAGTCACCAGGCCATCTCCATATCATTTTAAGTAGTTGGGCGTTCACATTTCACAATCCCGACATATGTTGACCCACATAAGTCACTTGAACAATTGTATCTTCTTAACAGTCATATTTATATGGTAATGGCAATCAAGGCATTCACACAATGAGCTAGCAAAAAGAGATAACTAGAAGAAGCATTAAACGTATATTTATCATTTTATTGAAGAGATACATATATTCGTGCAAACTGAGAGACCTCGAACCGTCAGAGGATTGCATATATATAATAACAAAATTTAGTCTGTTCCATTCAATACAGTTTCCACAAAAAGTTACAAATTGTCAAGAGATATGGAAGGCCTGTTCAAAAATAGTGGTCACAGTGTGCAGTCAAATATAGTTTCTTCTGATATACAAGACAATGCAGTTAGTAGCACAAGACTTTTCAGGATCCTACCAATACTGACATCTGACAAGGGTTTTAGTACAGACTCATCGACTGACATAAACAACTCAAAATCTCGCTCTGTGCCTGGCACATGTAGCTGATATATCTGCGCAGCAACATTTCGTTTAAACTAAGAATATTTAGCCAATATATAGCACCATGAACAAAGGAGCACCTGGAAATTTCTTTGAAACATCTGTATCTTCATGGAGGTATCCTCGAGATCTTAGTCCAACCCACTAGATTGATTGATACATCTCAATATGTAAAACCCAATTATCATCTTTTATCGAACTAATTTGTTTATGATGTTCATGTATCATATTATAACGTCTAATGTATACGCAGTTGTAAATAAATAAATACTTCATTATTGGTGGAACGGATTAATCGCGATAAACAGAATGACATTTGACAAGGTGAGCCACTACTTATATTCCATGACTGTAATAATCATGTTTTGTGATGCTATTTGAATATACAATTTATGAGAAAACGTATAACACTTTGAGCAAGAGCATTCTCTATTCCCAACAAATATCCACAGCATACATTAACCTGAGCAACGCCGGGTAACCCTGCTAGTAATATATATAATCGGATGATTGGAAAGGGGATTAAACAACAAGCCCAAGGGCTTTTATTAAGTTTGCTCCCCTTACATTATACTGGAATGTGTCGACACCATGTGAGATTTCAATACACAATTTGAGTATCTAGCCAGCCTGATCTATAGCTAGCTAGTATAATTATATATGTTAATTGTAGTTAACTTTAGAATGGGCCAAATGCAATTCAACTCAAGCATTAGTGACCATGATGAGTTGTTATTTAAAGGCCCACTTAATTTTCAAATCCCCAGATCACATTATATAATATATATGCCATATTATATACCATGAACCCCCAGATCACATTATATAATATATATATGCCATATTATATACCATGAACCCCCAGATCACATATAATATATATGCCATATTATATACCATGAACCCCCAGATCACATTATATAAAATATATGCCATATTATATACCATGAACCCCCAGATCACATTATATAATATATATGCCATATTATATACCATGAACCCCCAGATCACATTGTATAATATATATGCCATATTATATACCATGAACCCCCAGATCACATTATATAATATATATGCCATATTATATACCATGAACCCCCAGATCACATTATATAATATATATGCCATATTATATACCATGAACCCCCAGATCACATTATATAATATATATGCCATATTATATACCATGAACCCCCAGATCACATTATATAAAATATATGCCATATTATATACCATGAACCCCAGATCACATTATATAAAATATATGCCATATTATATACCATGAACCCCCAGATCACATTATATAATATATATGCCATATTATATACCATGAACCCCTAGATCACATTATATAAAATATATGCCATATTATATACCATGAACCCCCAGATCACATTATATAATATATACACCATATTATATACCATGAACCCCCAGATCACATTATATAAAATATATGCCATATTATATACCATGAACTCCCAGATCACATTATATAATATATATGCCATATTATATACCATGAACCCTCAGATCACATATATAAAATATATGCCATATTATATACCATGAACCCCCAGATCACATTATATAATATATATGCCATACTATATACCATGAACCCCCAGATCACATTATATACAATATATGCCATATTATATACCATGAACCCACAGATCACATTATATAAAATATATGCCATATTATATACCATGAACCCCCAGATCACATTATATAAAATATATGCCATATTATATACCATGAACCCCCAGATCACATTATATAATATATATGCCATATTATATACCATGAACCCCCAGATCACATTATATAATATATATACCATGAACCCCCAGATCACATTATATAAAATATATGCCATATTATATACCATGAACCCCCAGATCACATTATATAATATATATGCCATATTATATACCATGAACCCCCAGATCACATTATATACAATATATGCCATATTATATACCATGAACCCACAGATCACATTATATAAAATATATGCCATATTATATACCATGAACCCCCAGATCACATTATATAAAATATATGCCATATTATATACCATGAACCCCCAGATCACATTATATAATATATATGCCATATTATATACCATGAACCCCCAGATCACATTATATAATATATATACCATGAACCCCCAGATCACATATATAAAATATATGCCATATTATATACCATGAACTCCCAGATCACATTATATAATATATATGCCATATTATATACCATGAACCCCCAGATCACATTATATAAAATATATGCCATATTATATACCATGAACTCCCAGATCACATTATATAATATATATGCCATATTATATACCATGAAACCTCAGATCACATATATAAAATATATGCCATATTATATACCATGAACCCCCAGATCACATATATAAAATATATGCCATATTATATACCATGAACCCCCAGATCACATTATATAATATATATGCCATATTATATACCATGAACCCCCAGATCACATTATATACAATATATGCCATATTATATACCATGAACCCCCAGATCACATTATATAAAATATATGCCATATTATATACCATGAACCCCCAGATCACATTATATAAAATATATGCCATATTATATACCATGAACCCCCAGATCACATTATATAATATATATGCCATATTATATACCATGAACCCCCAGATCACATTATATAAAATATATGCCATATTATATACCATGAACCCCAGATCACATTATATAAAATATATGCCATATTATATACCATGAACCCCCAGATCACATTATATAATATATATGCCATATTATATACCATGAACCCCTAGATCACATTATATAAAATATATGCCATATTATATACCATGAACCCCCAGATCACATTATATAATATATACGCCATATTATATACCATGAACCCCCAGATCACATTATATAAAATATATGCCATATTATATACCATGAACTCCCAGATCACATTATATAATATATATGCCATATTATATACCATGAACCCTCAGATCACATATATAAAATATATGCCATATTATATACCATGAACCCCCAGATCACATTATATAATATATATGCCATACTATATACCATGAACCCCCAGATCACATTATATAAAATATATGCCATATTATATACCATGAACCCCCAGATCACATTATATAAAATATATGCCATATTATATACCATGAACCCCCAGATCACATTATATAATATATATGCCATATTATATACCATGAACCCCCAGATCACATTATATAAAATATATGCCATATTATATACCATGAACCCCCAGATCACATTATATAAAATATATGCCATATTATATACCATGAACCCCCAGATCACATTATATAATATATATGCCATATTATATACCATGAACCCCCAGATCACATTATATAATATATATGCCATATTATATACCATGAACCCTCAGATCACATATATAAAATATATGCCATATTATATACCATGAACTCCCAGATCACATTATATAATATATATGCCATATTATATACCATGAAACCTCAGATCACATATATAAAATATATGCCATATTATATACCATGAACCCCCAGATCACATATATAAAATATATGCCATATTATATACCATGAACCCCCAGATCACATTATATAATATATATGCCATATTATATACCATGAACCCCCAGATCACATTATATACAATATATGCCATATTATATACCATGAACCCCCAGATCACATTATATAATATATATGCCATATTATATACCATGAACCCCCAGATCACATTATATAAAATATATGCCATATTATATACCATGAACCCCCAGATCACATTATATAATATATATGCCATATTATATACCATGAACCCCCAGATCACATTATATAAAATATATGCCATATTATATACCATGAACCCCAGATCACATTATATAAAATATATGCCATATTATATACCATGAACCCCCAGATCACATTATATAATATATATGCCATATTATATACCATGAACCCCTAGATCACATTATATAAAATATATGCCATATTATATACCATGAACCCCCAGATCACATTATATAATATATACGCCATATTATATACCATGAACCCCCAGATCACATTATATAAAATATATGCCATATTATATACCATGAACTCCCAGATCACATTATATAATATATATGCCATATTATATACCATGAACCCTCAGATCACATATATAAAATATATGCCATATTATATACCATGAACCCCCAGATCACATTATATAATATATATGCCATACTATATACCATGAACCCCCAGATCACATTATATAAAATATATGCCATATTATATACCATGAACCCCCAGATCACATTATATAAAATATATGCCATATTATATACCATGAACCCCCAGATCACATTATATAATATATATGCCATATTATATACCATGAACCCCCAGATCACATTATATAAAATATATGCCATATTATATACCATGAACCCCCAGATCACATTATATAAAATATATGCCATATTATATACCATGAACCCCCAGATCACATTATATAATATATATGCCATATTATATACCATGAACCCCCAGATCACATTATATAAAATATATGCCATATTATATACCATGAACCCCCGGATCACATTATATAATATATATGCCATATTATATACCATGAACCCCCAGATCACATTATATAATATATATGCCATATTATATACCATTTGAAAGAGGAAGCTCCAAAACATTGTATTTTCAATTTATTTGATGTAATAAACTGTAAACATGTTTTTGTTGAGATATTGATGTCTGTTCGGTGCTCAAGTTTTTGCACAAAGTCAATTATTTTCAATGGAAGGGGAATAACTCTATATATTTAGATATAGAGTTATTCCCCTTCCATTGAAAATAAACTCTAGTTTGAATTCTGTTGCATTCTGGGAGCCATAACAGGGGAAATGATTTTATGATTTCAGCTATTTTCTATTACTCTATTAGTCCAAGTCTTCTTGTACTAAAACCAGCTAAGATATTGGGATGGCGATTTGCTGTTTTTAGTCCAAGCCCGCTTGCATACCAATCCTATCACACGAGTTACGCCCACGATCTGTGGCGGGAATCTGTGGTGTATTTTACTCGATTTACCTAATGAATCAATACATGATGCTATATACATCGGAAAGAGAGACATCTTATGGTCATAATGGTGTATAATAATCTAACTTTCATGTTAAATTACGCATAGAATATTCCGGTTGATTGTCACCAACATCGCTGTTTTTTCTGTTTGTTTACTTAACTGAAAGCCGAACTCAGGTTCCGAAGAACTTCGGCATTGTCCGGTGTTTGTTCTGAGTATTCTAGTTTCCGTTTCTATATATAGCGCGGGGTTTTCCGAACAAAATAGCGAAACCCGATCGCCGCAAAGTCCAGTTTCCAATGTGCTTTGAGAACAATTCCCACACTAAAAACTTAATGACATAATGGAGGATCAGAAAGGTAGTTTTGTTGACAATTTTCGCAAGCAACTTGTCAAAATTGGAGCAAATTAGAACTCTTGTGTCTGACTTGCCATGCGTGTGATTTTCATCCATGTGCATTTTGACTTTTGTGTTGATACAATAATCGGAGAACCGAATCACACAGTTTCGAAATATAGTTCTTCCGTTTTAGTGGGACTTTTCAAACTTAAGGTTAAAAATTTATACAAATTTTGTTTGATTTTTTGTGTGCTTAACAAGAGCAGTATATTGCTCTGTTCGCTTAGTATATATCTTAATTTCGCTGAAGTCCACCAAATGTGGGAAATGTAGCACCATATTATTTATTCTAATGGTCGTTGTGTTTACACTGTTTTAAACTTTGAGAGGGTTGTAATTCCCCGTAATTTATTTAATGTATTACATTTATATCTTCAATGTTTAATTAATCTATTTATTTTTTATTTATTGACACACATAATTACGATTACAATGGAGAATTCATCGTAATTTGCGTGGTCAGTCGAAAATCTACGGAATATTTTCAACGGAAAATGCCGAACACAGTTCGCGAGGTCAACTGAGTTCGCATACTTTTAAAAATTTGTAAACATTGCGGTAAATGTCTCTTTTCGCATTAAATTACCGCTTTCAATTCACAACTGATGTGGGTTTCAGATCGAATAGCATGTCTTCTGCGGAAACTATCCGTTTATTGTCGCAATTGTGATATTTTATTTCATATAATTGTGGTTTTATTTGAGCGGGTCACAAACGCTTAAGTCGTGTCATAAGAATGCATGGGCCTGGAACTCGGACTAAAGAACCGGCACCTCCATCCCAATATCTTAGCCGGTTTTAGTACGAGAAGACTTGGACTATTACTCTATGGGCACCTTCTGAGACACATATGTTCCAAATGGTGATGGATTATAGTACTGTAATCATATTTTAAGGTATAGATTGTTATTAAAACCGTATATCAAAACACTATAAACAAAATAATCAGTGATTCGAAAATTAAGTGGGACTTTAACAGAAGAATTGACTATATATATACAAGTATCATTTATTATATTCAACTCATGGCCAATGCAAAAATTACCGACAGACAATAGGCGATCGACTTTGTATATTTAAATTTTCAACAAACTTTTTACGGACATCAGTTAGGGAAGATTGGCCATAGGCAACTGAAATTAGACCCAAAAAGCTAGCTGATGCAGAGATGAAATGCTTCATTGACGTGTGCCCCAGAAATAAAAAATAAAATATAAAAACGTGCACACATGCTTTCAAAATATTTTGGCTTCAGAAATGGGAAATTGACTTTGTGTGGCCTAATTTATTACTGTAATTATTTTTCCTATATTCGCCTGCAATGAAAACAAATTGCTGAATATAATCATATCGCTAAACATTCAATTGCGGTGGTTTGATTCAATGTTGAATCTTGCCCGCCTACTGCCACAGTCCCAGATTTGATTTTAAGATTTTATTCACTGAAAAATATGAGATTCGTAAGAGCCTACTGTTGCAGGTAAATTTTTTTGGTCTTATTAATTATTAATGTTTCTCAGAACAGCAAAATTGAGGAACAACAAAATAATAAATTATTAAAACCAGAGAATGAACAATACAATACATTAACCAAGAAAACAACAACACACGCATATGAACAGAAATCATGCTTTATACCTTGTCCCTCTATCTTGGATAGCATGTGACACCCTATCACTATAACTTGGTGTATCACTCTCATCTGTAGAATACTTGTTCATTCTCGTGCTGTGATCATTTTGATATGATTTGCTTCGAGTGAGAGAACTGTCATCATTAGTGATAGGAGAAGTCTGGGTGTCTCTATATCTAGAAGCCTAATTGAAATGAGAGGATAGCTAGGTGAAAGGACAGACAGCTATGTGATAGTAGAAAATAGTGATTAAAATCCAGTGATCTCATCGCGAGCACTGTGTGTGGAGCACATCATCTGTGATCTCTGCATTGCTGACGTCAGGGCCATTAAAAGCAAATTTCAGCCAAGACTGAATTCAGTGTGTCTGTCATTTACAGAATGAGGTCCCCAGAGGGTGAATTTTGTGACGCTATCCTGCACACCGGCCAGCATCACCAAATTCACCCTCTGGGGACCTCATTCTGCTTAGGCCTCAACTGCTATGGGAGACCTAGGATCAGACTGAAGTTCCTCAGTTGAAGTGGGTGATGTTCACTAATTAGTCACCTCGATTATGCATTTTATCTTCTGCAAATTAGTGGCAACAAAAACTGAACAGAAGGGAAAAAGTAACTAAAACAATGTTAATTTGATACTATAGATATTCCCAGAAGGTGATGCCTAAAGCAAAAAGAGGTGTCCAGAGGGTGAATTTAGTGATGCTAGCCTGCCATACGGAATAGCGTCACTAAATTCACCCTCTTGGGACCTCATTCTCGAATGTCATTTTGATAAGATTTGCTTCGAGTGAGAGAACTGTTGTCATTAGTGACAGGTGAATGCTATATTTATAAGCCTATTTGAAATGAGAAGACAGCTATGTGAAAGGATGGACAGCTAGCTATGTGATTGTAGAAAATAGTGATTAAAATCCATAGAGACGGCATCATGAGCGCTGCGTGTGGGGCGCATCTTCTGTGATTTCTGAATTGTCAACATCATGGCCATTAAAAGCATATTGTCGGTGGGCTTCTAAAAGGTCGTTCAGGAGACACAAAAAACTATTTATCTCTGGAACTAGAATTGGAATCTGCCAATAACTTCGCAAAATAGAACTTTATATCACAGTTATTAGAATAGATACACTTTCATATTTAATTATCTTCTTGTTGATGAGAAAACATGATTTTGTGGTGTTATACGACAATGTAGAAGTTAAAAGTATAAATCTTTTCTATACAATATTTTAGTTTTGACAATTTCTGCACCTTCGTTAGTCTCTGTCATTCAATATAAGGAAGATATGCCCTCCTGCTATTCTTCTTCAAAACAATTAAATCAGAACTATCCTACAGGAACAGTTTTGAAGATAAAAATTATGACATATCAGAATTAATGAAATATTTTTGCGGGAAACCAAGATACGACATTTTACAACATGAATTTCCCTGAAAAAAATTGATTAACATTGAAAAAAAGAGGCATTTATATTTGAAATATTAACATGTTATCTGATGAACTTAATATATAATCGAACCCGTAAATTCCGAAAATGCAATAAAAAGTTTTGTAACAAAATGGCACGTACGACCTTTTAGAATCCCACCGATGATATTGCAGCCAATTTATGTAATACTATGGTTGGTTACTTCTGGTTCGTTTGTATTATTGTTTAAATTTGCCGATCCAGTAGGGAAGTGCTCAATCTTTATTAACCTTTTAAAGGGTAGAAGGACATATATGTCGCCATACGGTTGTCGGGTAGAAGGACATATATGTCGCCATACGGTTGTCGGGTAGAAGGACATATATGTCGCCATACGGTTGTCGAGTAGAATGACATTTATGTCGTTTCTGGAAGTGTTAGTGTTATATTATGTTAATATGTACATAACTTCAAAAAATCATCTCCTATAAGGAAACATTTCATGGATATAAAAATGTGGATGGCTATTATTTTAATTATTTACAATGATTCATGCTTTTAATAATGTTGTTTGCATGATTTATTTGTTACCACAATAATAAATAGCCTTGGATCAATGCATTTCCAAATTCTGAATTTGTCAGTCACCTGCAGTGGTGAAAATTAAAGCTGCTGAGTAAATACACCATGTGACGACAAATTATAACACTGTGCTATACTTTCACGTGATGCTTCAAACACCAGACATGAAACACCCATGATATACTACATGTGAAAGCTACAATGATTTCATTTTTTTATAATTCAGTTAATCCTTTCTTTACTAAATGGATTCTCCCCTTCAGATATAAAAGTATACATCGAAATGGTCTATGACTGGTATGCATTTGGATGGATGTTCAGGTAATAAAAGCAGACGACAGAGAGACGATAAGCTACCGTACTATAAATGCAGAAGGATTCCTAATCATTGGTGGCCTATGGCCATTTGTTGAACTTATTACATGAACATTTCCTAATATTTTAACTACAGTAATTCCCTAAATAATCGACTCCTTATCCACAGTAGAATTATGGGTAATTTTTCAGGATTTAGTCGGAAATATGGCTTGTGCCATTCATCGGAAAGCTCTCACTGGATTCTATTTCTTGTTTAGTTTAGTTTCTCTATATCCCCAAATTGGCAGATGACACATTGCATAATCGAGGTTCCCAATGGAAGGGTGAATTTAGTGATGCTAGCTCGCTATGCAGGATAGCTTCACTAAATTCACCCTCTGGGGACCTCATTCTGCAAATGACAGGCACACTAAACTCAGGCTTGATAAGTTATCAAACAGGTTTTCAATTGACCGGTTGGGATTAACCCTTTCTTTACTGAATACTAATTTATGTTCCCTTAATAAGTTCAACAAATCGCCTATGGATTATTATCTGAATATTTGCCCACAAATGAATATCATAGGACCCCTTCTGCACTTTTATTATCTGTTTGTCAGTACACAATAGGAGAATCAAGTCTGGATATAGTTTTTCTGACATTTGCAAAATGAGGTCACCAAAGGGTGAAATTAGTGACACTATCCCACACAGGGGACTAGCGTCACAAAATTCACCCTCTGGGAACCTCATTATGCTTAGGCCTCAACTGCTATGGGAGACATTGGATCCAGTTGAAGTTGATGACGTTCACCCATTTGTAACCTCGATTATGCATTTTTACTCTGCAAATTAGGGGATCGAGAAACTTAACAGAAGGGAAAAATTAACTAAAAACAATGTTAATTTGAGACTATAGATACTTCCCAGAAAATGAGGCGTAAGCACTAAGAAGAATGAGGTCCCAAGATGGTGAATTTGGTGATGCTAGCCTGCTGTATGAAACAGCATCACCAAATTCAACCTCTGGGGGACCTCATTCTGCAAATGTCAGACACATTATATCCAGACTTGGGGACAATCCACGGTTCCCACTGATCAGACAAAATAAAATCCACATTTTTTTATGTCCTAAATTAGGAAATTTGATAACATTCAAGACCCTTTCTCAGTCATTTTCATGATCTTCAATTAATGGTTTTACTGAGTGTTGCAATAATTGCCAAAAATTAAGATAATAGTAAATAAGTAATGCTTTATTCTTAAGCATTATTCATGGGACATGAGAAAACGTATATAAACTATTATATAAACAAATGAGAATGTTCCAGAGGTTTTTTCCGAATATTGGAACTTACAGAAATTCAGGGCCCCCTTTGGAAATTTAAGCATTTATCTGATTGAAGGCTAATTGAGACTTTCAAGGAGCTGCTGCAACCCTGGAATCCATTTAGAAAAGAATAGGTTAATATTAACTGACCCTAAAAACCTCAGAGAAGTCAAAAGCAAAGCAAGTTCTACAGGAAAGAAGATAAACACACAAAAAAATACTTACGCCGACGCTGTATCCTCCTCGACCTCGTGCGGCACCTGCAACGATAACAGTAGAGGTGGAGAGAGCTAAATTTTTTCCCAGCATTAAGAGCAGCACTAGGACGATATTGGAGTGAGAAGATTAGATCTCTTGGTTTTTTATTTATTTAGCATGTCGTCAGTGGACGAGTTGGAAGAGGTTCGGTTGAAGGTTGATTTGAAGTTAAAGTCTTGAGAGGCATCAGAGAGCTGCCAAGTCTGGAATCTAGGTGTAGCCCGAGTGCTGTTTCTTTAACCCTTTCTTGACTGGTGCTTCCTGCGAAAAACCTGTGCCAATGCATTATCTTATATATGCTAGTCGCTCATAGGGTGCCTTGCATATATAAGAGAAAGCATTGGCCTAACAATATTTACCTTGATCTTGTAAGCCAGTGCATTCTCTTATATATGCGAGGCTCCCTATGGGCGACTCGCACATATAAGATAATGCACTGGCACAGGGTCTTTAATGCAGTGCAGCTCCCGTCATGAAAGGGTTAAAGTCATTGCTATTATTACTAAATGACATTGCCATGGCCAAATTGCATTTGCCACATTACCATTGCCACGTTGTCATGGACTATGCCTTACCTTATTGTGTGTGTTGAAGATATTTTCATCGAGGATGACATTAGAGATATTAACACTTTATTTAGCTTTATTTAGCTTCTGTTAACTGATCTCTCAACTCAGAATGATTATTTTATTGCCTAGACTAGTATATGGTATATAGATGACAAAATATTTAACAGAGAAGATTACTTAAAATTCAATACATAACAATTTTGTATGATGCATGTGTTTTGCACTGACCTGGAGTTGTTCGTGAGCTTGAGGCCGGAGTTGTTTGTGAGGCTGGAGTTGTTCGTGAGGCTGGAGTTCGTGAGGCTGGAGTTCCTGCGGAACCTCGTCCTCGTGAAGCCCCTGATGGTGAAGGATTTGCTGCTGGAGATGATGATGTGGCTGTAGGTGCTTTTGCTTTGGGTTTAGGAACATTGAACTGCAAAGGTATACCACATTATTTGAAACAGTGCAGATATTGAGTGAGCAGCCTATAAAGAAGTTTCAACTAAATTCTGACCAGATTTATGTTGTGTTATACCAGGCTTACTCTACTGTACTTAAGTACTGTTTACATACCAGGAAGGTATCAGCCTGTTTAATTTCAGATGCTCCCTTTTGACAAAGCAATTTTATTGCTAAGATCAAAGAAGATTTATTAGTCTGTATATAAATATAAATTATACAGATATACAGACTAGGTTAACAACGTAAACTGAAACTTGTTTTCAGTGCGGTACTGGATCCTAAAATAGAAGGGAATATTAATTAGTTAAAATAGTACTGACAACAAAAAACAATCATACATCAAATCAGTTAACCCTTTCATGATGGTGCTTCCTGAATTTTTGTGAAAACCCTGTGCCAATGTATTCTCTTATAAATGCGAGTAGACCATAAGTCACCTCACATATGTAAGAGAATGCATTGGCCTAACAAATTTTATATTGTTATTTATAATACTTAAAGGATGTAAGATAAAATGAAAAACATGATAAATTGTTAAAGATTTATAAAAATTGATAAATGTAAGAAAAAAGGATACAATTGTTAAAGAATGTGAGAAAAATGATAAAAATTATAATACTGTTAAAGAATATAAGAAAAATGAAAGTGTCAATGACACTGTAGCTCAACTTAGGTAGGGGAATAATTTAATGGTTGACAGTAAATGGAGGAATAGGAAAGGTGCTAATTGAAATGTCTAACCTGTGCCAAAGGATTTAGTCATGCAAAGAGTAAAATCCAAGATGGCTGCTGGCGGCCATGTTTTTTTGGCCAATTGACCCCAAAAGGACTCGTTCCCATCTACGTGTCATTGTTAACATCCATGACAAATTTCATGAAGATCTGACCAAAGCTACGACCTGTAGCCCGCGCCAAAGGATATAGTCATGCAAAGAGTAAAATCCAAGATGGCTGCTGGCAGCCATGTTTTTCAGCCGAATGACCCCAAAATGACTCGTTCCTATCTACATGTCAATATTAACATCTATGACATATTTCATGATGATCAGACAAACAGTATAACCTGTAGCCCGCGCCAATGGATTGAAATTTGAAATCCAATATGGCCACCAGCGGCCATGTTTTTCGGCCGAATGACCCCAAAATGACTCGTTCCCATCTACATGTCATTGTTAACATCCATGACAAATTTCATGAAGTTCCGACCAAAGCTACGACCTGTAGCCCATGCCAAAGGATTTAATCATGCAAAGAGTAAAATCCAAGATGGCTGCTGGCGGCCATGTTTTTTGGCCGAACGACCCCAAAATCACTCGTTCACATCTACATGTCAATATTAACATATATGACATATTTCATGATGATCAGACAAACAGTATAACCTGTAGCCCGCGCCAATGGATTGAAATTTGAAATCCAAGATGGCCACCAGCGGCCATGTTTTTCGGCCGAATGACCCCAAAATGACTCGTTCCCATCTACATGTCATTGTTAACATCCATGACAAATTTCATGAAGTTCCGACCAAAGCTACGACCTGTAGCCCATGCCAAAGGATTTAATCATGCAAAGAGTAAAATCCAAGATGGCTGCTGGCGGCCATGTTTTTTGGCCGAACGACCCCAAAATCACTCGTTCACATCTACATGTCATTGTTAACATCCATGACAAATTTCATGAAGTTCCGACCAAAGCTACGACCTGTAGCCCGTGCCAAAGGATTTAGTCATGCAAAAAGTAAAATCCAAGATGGCTGCTGGCGGCCATGTATTTTGGCCGAACGACCCCAAAATGACTCGTTCCTATCTACATGTCAATATTAACATCTATGACATATTTCATGATGATTAGACGAACAGTACGACCTGTAGCCCGCGCCAATGGATTGAATTTTGAAATCCAAGATGGCTGCTGGCGGCCATGTTTTTCCGCCGATCGACCCCAAAATGACTCGTTCCCATCTACATGTCATTGTTAACATCCATGACAAATTTCATGAAGTTCCGACCAAAGCTACGACCTGTAGCCCGTGCCAAAGGATTTAATCATGCAAAGAGTAAAATCCAAGATGGCTGCTGGTGGCCATGTTTTTTGGCCGAACGACCCCAAAATCACTCGTTCCCATCTACATGTCAATATTAACATCCATGACAAATTTCATGATGATCAGATGAACAGTACGACCTGTAGCCCGCGCCAATGGATTGAATTTTGAAATCCAAGATGGCCGCCAGCGGTGGCCATGTTTTTTGGCCGAATGACACCAAAATGACTCGTTCCCATCTACATGTCAACGTCAACATTCATGACAAATCTCATAAAGATCAGACCAAAGGTACGACCTGTAGCCCACGCCAAAGGAAATTGTTGACAGACACACGGACACACAGACGACGGACGCCAAACCATGGCAATAGCTCTAACTTGCAAAGTAAGTTGAGCTAAAAATGATAAAAATTGTTATAGAATGTAAGAAAAAATGATAAAAAATGATAAAAACTGTTAAAGAATGTAAGAAAAAAATGATAACAATTGTTAAAGAATGCAAGAAAAATTGATAAAAAATTGTTAGGCCAATGCATTCTCTTGTATATATGCGAGGTGACCTATGTTATACAATTGTGTATCCAGGGGATATACACGTGTACGCAAAACCTGTTTATTCTTTTGTAATGACAAGTTATTGGCACTGTGTCCTCATGCCAGTTTTTGGGAGACTGGCATCAGTATCAGTTGATAGCACAATCATCATCATATAGGCCTGCATGACAACACAATCATCATCATATAGGCCTGCATGACAACACAATCATCATCATATAGGCCTGCATGACAACACAATCATCATCCTATAGGCCTGCATGACAACACAATCATCATCATATAGGCCTGCATGACAACACAATCATCATCATATAGGCCTGCATGACAACACAATCATCATCATATAGGCCTGCATGACAACACAATCATCATCATATAGGGCTGCATGCAGTGACCGCGTGATTAAAATACAATCATCATCCTATAGGCCTGTACGCCGTGACCTTGTGATTAAAATTCTGATTGGTTTTCATTGAATGTATAAAAGGTCTATGTAACTATACCAGAAATCAATATGCCGAAAGTGAAAAATAATGCGCAATATCCAATGAATATAATATAATAATGTATATCATTTATATAGCACTTAATCCCTGGTGTAGCTCTAAGCGCTTACATTATTACCCCAGCTGTTTTTTATGAGTAACGCCCGAGTCTTGTGCCTGCTGCCATTTTACAGGCGCTTCACTAGAGCGGCTTACGGATACCCAACAACCAGGTACCTTTTTACCGTCTAGGTACGACGAAGCGAGCGCCGTACAAGCGACCTTGCCCAAGATCACAACCTGGCGCGAGATTTGAAACAGCATGTGGCTATATATAGCACACGGAGACGATAGTCTGCCGGCAGGGCGCGAATTCATGCCGGTGCATTGACACCATTATAAGTCCGACACTCTAACCACTGGGCTACCACTTCCACAAGTGAAACGAGCATCTATTTTCACAATTGACCAATTTTCATGAAATGTGACCCAACAGCTGCATCGACTCCACAATACATCTGTTAATATCAATGCCAATCTAACAACAAAGGTTGGTAAATTATGATCCTATCAAACACTCATACCATAGCAAGACAATAATAATGATGGTCAGCCGCGGCTACATGTCAATGGCATGATATACAAACAATAATTTGCATGTGCATTGTTTGAGTATATGTCATTGATACACGCGAGAGTATAATACACAAGCTTTGTACATCTGGTCGCATGTGCAATCAAAGTGACATTGTATGAGTGATGACTCTAATACAGTAATGCTATAAGTAATCGACTTCTTAACCACAGCAGAATTATGGGTAACTTTTCAGGATTCAGTCGGAAATATGGCTTGTTGCCATTCATCGGAAAGCTTTCGGAGAGCTTTCCGATGAATGGCAACAAGCCATATTTCCGACTAAATCCTGAAAAGTTACCCATAATTCTGCTATGGTTAAGAAGTCGATTACTTAGAGCATTACTGTAGCTTGAGAGTCCCCTTCATTGAGGTACTGGTATTCAATGCTCCCAAAAGTATGTGCAATTAACCCTTCCATGGCTGGAGCTTCCTGAAATTTTGCAAAAACCCTGTGCCAATAATGTATTCTTTCTCTCATATATGCAAGTCTCACGTAGGGAGTGTTGCATATATAAGAGAATACATTGGCCTAATAATATTTACCATGATCTTGTAAGCCAGTGCATTATCTTATATATGTGAGGCTCCCTATGGGAGACTTGCATATATAAGAGAATGCACTGCCACAGGATCTTTAATACTGCACCACTGCAACTTCCATCATGAAAGGGTTAAAGAATTAATATTTGAAATCTTATGGCACTTTGAAGCCTCAAATTATACAGGTCTAGTATTGCTAGCTTGTGTCACATTCTGCCTCTATTTTGGGAATCAAAATAAGTTTATAACAGTCCTCAAAATATGTTGCCGGACATTTTCAGAATGCTGCACAGTTGGCCAGCATAACTATATTTAACCTCTGGGGACCTCATTCAGCTGCTGAAGCCTCATCTTCTCTGGAAAGTATCTTTATTATCAAATTAACAAGTTCTTTTAGTTTAATTAGAAACTTCATAAGAAAGTTTCTTTTTCTTTGTTAGTTTAGATTCTCTATATCCCAAAGTTGGCAGACGACAGAATGCATATGGTGTCCAAAGGGTGCATATCACAATCTTGGAACTTAAATCTGAGTCTAGGTCTTCCGTAGCAGATGAGGCCATTCAGAATGAGGTCCTCAGAAGATGAATTTGGTGATGCTAGCTAGCTGTGTAGCATAGCGTCACTAAATGCACCCTCTGGGGACCTCATTCTACAAAGGTCTAGCACAATATTTTGAGGCCTGGTTGACAAATATATGAATTACTTGTATATTGATTTGATATGGCATGAAAAGACTAATATTATTATATTATATTATTAACCCTTTCTATACTCATTAACGAGTAACTCCCTTAAGGGCTATTCAGACAGCGATGCGACTTCAGCGTCGATGCCCAATTAGGACAAACATAATATCACTGATGCGAGCGACACAACCAAAGTGTCAACCACAAGGATAGGATTTGTTATAATTGTGCGATGATGCGATCAGTGCGATTACTCAAGTTTTTTTTTGTTTTTTTTCAATTACGGAGCGAGACAAAGTCACCGGATTGGATTCCATCAACAAAAAAAAATTCATCATGGTATAGCGGAAATATAATGTATGAAGTATTATATAACAAGACTCTGCATCATACAAAACACACACAGAATGTATGGAATATGGATGGACATTGCATTCAAAAGACTATTTCAGTGCCATTGACTCGACATGTGTTGGACTAATGAGCCTACAGTCCCTTGTGGAAAACGACCACATATTTACTATATGTGATTCTTGCTGCCACGTTGCCATTTGAAGATGCAAAACAAATGAGAAGATCGACCCCCTACGTAGAATGGCCACAGTACACTTTCGATATTCAATTACTGATATTAATGTGATAATATTATGATTTAAATAGTTATTAAATGTGATTTAAGAATTAGCATCAATTTATAGACTCAAAATGTGCTCCCATGTGTCGACAAATGGTGCTTTGAACAGACAGCGGCGAGATTAATTAATGTAAGAGCCGAAAGAACAGCGCGAAAAGGAGACTTCTGTAGAAGGCGGTCTGCTTTCGAAATAAAATAACTGGGGCATTCTTTTTTATTTCGACGTTTGAATTTCCAATTCAATATTTGATTAATGTTAAATAACCGTGCTCTTAAGAAATAAAATTACCATGAAAATTACGTCTTAATTTTGACAAATTGCGGCGTCGCGAGCATTGTATTTCGCGTCTTTAGCCATCGTGTTTGGGGAAATGCCACGAAAATGTGAGAATGGAGTAATAGAAACGGCTGGCCGATTGACTTACCGTTTACTGAAAGAAATATCCCGGATAGCATGACATGGTTGGGCCAACGTTGGCACAACCACCATCTGAATGGTTGGGCCAACATTGGCAACCAACGTTGGGCCAACGTAATTTTTGCTCATTGGGTCAACGTTGGACGACATATACAGAGCGTTGGCCCAACGTTGGGCCACTGTTGATATCCAGACCACATGGTTGGCATAACGTTGGCCCAACGTTGGAAACTATACCCTTTGGTTGGCATAACGTTGACCCAATGGAGGGACAATGTTGGGAACTCAAACTAAATTGGTTGGCATAACGTTGGGCCAACGTTATATATCCAACGGTTGCTGACGGTTGGGAGAAATACGTTGGGCCAACCAAGGGACAACAACGTCAACCCAACCAAACCTAATGCCAACCGTGCCGACATTATGCGAACGTTGTCATGCTATCTGGGAAGATGAATACCTTTAGATAGGAAATCCACTCAATATTCATATTCCGGGTGCCGAATTTTTATTTTCAAGATAGTTTGTAGTGTTTTTCAACTTCTTTTCAAATTTTATTGATCATTCGAACTGTGGGATGGGACTCTAGAAACGGCACTCGTAAAATTAATCTTTGGGATTTCCCCAAAATATGTTTCTATATTTGGGAAGGTCAATCGGAGCGGAAATCGATCGTAATTCATGCCAAATTCAACACGCATGCGATGTTTTTACGAAAAATCGGTCCACAAAACCGCTAAATTAGCATGTTTTCTCTTGAGCAGAGTGATGGACGTCATTAAAATAATGGATACGTGTGTCTAATATTGGAGAGAAAAAGTACAATACACCGTTTTTATTCTGAAGATTCAGAATATTTCTTCAGTTTTTATGAAAAATGATATTATTTCCAAGAAAATTTAATTTTAAAACCAACATTTTCGGCATTTTCCTGGTATTCGCCGGTTACGTGACGTATGACATTACATTGTCTGAACTCTCTACTATTATCATTCTGTAAATGACCTGGTTTCTATCTTAGTGTCAAGCTACATTTAATCATATGATTCTGACCTGTGTTCTAGCCTGATTTCGAGCTTGAGCCTGTGCACTTGGAACTGCTTTGTTCGTCACTCGCTTCTGCTTCTGCTTACAGAAGTCGATGTGTCTTTCGGCAGCAGTTTGATTGAACCGTCTTGAGCAGTAAGGGCACTGTACATAATCTACAAATATTCATATAGTATACATTAGAATATTTATTAAATGATCAACAAGCAAACTGCTTAGTTGGATTTATCTCGCTACCGCAAATGTGAAACAGAAGGCTATTTTGTCAACCCTTCCATGACTGGAGCCTCCTGAAATTTTGGGAAAACCCTGTGTCAATGTGTTTTCTTATACAGTTAAACTTCGTTAAGTCGAACGTCGGTAACTCGAATACCCCACTTAAGTCGAAGCCATCGCCTGGTCCCTGCTGAGCTTGTGAGCAAAGCCATTAGAATAATTACAGTTAAGTCGAAGGTGGATAAGTCGAAATTCCGCTTAAGTCGAAACGAAATTTAATCCCACCAGCCAGATTATAACTAATTACTATGGTTAAGTCGAAGCACCGTCGGCGACGCATCGCCATGTGATTATAACTCAGTGTGCTTCTATTCATTACCCTAAAAATTTCCTGGAGTCTTTATTTATCCTAATGCATTGTTTATTTAACATATTAACGAGGTGTGGGGGTCAATTTCCCCTGTAAGGATTAGTAGTGTTGACAGGCGAAATGAAAATCATATTTAAACGGCCTGATACAGAGAATAATTTCATTCAGTCAAGTCTTCCAAAACGAAAACAATGTTCCAAACGAAGAAATGCTATTGACAAGAAGGCTGAACTCAATTTGAATGTTCTCGATGCCATGACACTGATGCAGCAATCGTGGGCCATATCAGATTGATATGAATTCAACTGGTTGGAATTTGTGGTCACCAAATGGTCAAATCAGTTAAGTCGAACACTCGGATAATTCGAGCGTTACCGTGCGAATTGCATTCACACCGAAGAAAAAGAAATCACTTAGGACGAAATGATTTCGCATAATTTTTGTCTGGCACATTATTAATTTTTATTGGGTGCAGACGTGTCCTAGAACATGAATTGATTCAGTCTTAAATCATATCAAAACATTATATTGTTTCCCTCATTTGTATACCGTTTTTTATTTTATGCCCAAACAATTCTGGAAATTAGCACCATGCACTCGCTCTAGCTCACAGCCTCATAAGCTGCCAGCGCTTGTAAGAGTTAGCGACAGTATCTAGGAAGTAATTACGGAGGCGTGGTTAAATCGGGAATGAGATTCCCCAATTGACACCTGGTCATGTCAAATATAATATAGCCATTATGAGCTGTATTCAAAAGCCATTTAATGGTACAATGATTGTACAGTGTGGGGTGGGATTCATGGGAGGGGCAGGGGGTGTTAGTCTGCATGGGGGTGGGGGTGGGTAGAGGTGTGTCTTTAAAAAAGTGTTAAATCTAAACAAAAATAAACAGTGTAAATGAAAAATACATGTATTTTCATTGTTTTGTTTTCAATTAGAATTTTTTTTTTTTAATTGAGCGAGGATTTAAATATGATTTTTTTTTTTTAAGAGCTATGTCCCTGGCTCGGCCCATGTCTAACCCAGTGACCCTATTTGAACAAATCTGAACCAAAGTCACCCAAGGACCCTTCATACCAAATATCAACTAAATAGGCCCCGATGGTTCTTGAGAAGAAATCATTTTAACTTAAGAATTACTATGGAGGGAAAGAGTTATGGCCCTGGCTTCGCAACTACATGTATATGACCCAGTGACCTCATTTGAACAAATCTGAATTTGAGTCACCTAGAGAACATCCACACCAAATATGAACCCATTCGGTCCTATCGATCGAGAGAAGAAGATGTTCAAAGAATTGTTGACGGATGGATGGATGAACGGACGGACGATGGACGGACGGACGAGGAGTGATGACTATAGCTCCACCGGAGACTTCGTCTCAGGTGAGCTAAAAAACAACAGTTCCAGATAAACAAAGATGAATAACTCTAGAGCGAAAAATATGATTGAACACTCTGTTGAATGCCCTCAATGTGAACATCCATACCAAATTTCATTCAGATCCAACAACCTCATTCTGTTTAGGCCTCATCTACTGGGAAGTAGCTATAATCTCAAAATAACCTGTTTTTTAGGTACTTTTCCCTTCTGGGAAGTTTCTATATCCCCTAAAATGGCTTAATTTGCAGAAGATAAAAATGCATAATTGAGGTAAAAAATGTGTGAACATCACAAATTTCAACTGGAAAACTTCAATCTGATCCTATGTCGCCCATAGAAGTTGAGGCCTAAGCAGAATGAGGTTTCCAGAGGGTGATTTGGTGATGCTAGTCCACCATGCAGGATAGTGTCACTAAATTCACCCTCTGGCGATCTCATTCTGCAAATAACACACACTGTTTGCAGTCTAGTGAATATGACAATGTGTTGACGGTTATTGTATGGTAACTATGGTTTCGCCATGTCAAGTCTCAACAAGCCTTGAAATAGCGTGCCTGTCATTTGCAGAATGAGGTCCCCAGAGGGTGAATTTGGTGATGCTAGCCCGCTATGCGGGGTAGCATCACCAAATTCACCCTCTGGGAACCTCATTCTGCTGAGTTGTAAGCAGAATGAGGTCCCCAGAGGGTGAATTTGGTGATGCTAGCCCACTATGCGGGGTAGCATCACTAACTTCACCCTCTGGGGACCTCATTCTGCAAATGACAGACACCCTATTTCAAGGCTTGCTAAATACCCATTGAGGAGTAGTTCCCATGGAAAATGTTCAGATAATAAGTTCAAGAAATGACCATAGTTTGTTGAACTTATTATCTGAATATTTCCCACCAAATGAATAGGAATCTTTCTGCACTTGTAGTATTTTTCCATCTGCCTGTCTGCTTGTGTACATGAATATCCCTCCAAATAAATAGACCATACTAAGGCCAAAAAAAAAGAAAGGTTTTGGTTCTCAGGCCCCGCCGCATTGAATAAAAAGGGCCGCATTAGGCCTTTTTATTGCAATGCCAGATGTTATGACAAAGAAACTTTTATTTTATTTTTTATTTTATCAACATGTCCATAGTAGATATGTGTTGAATATTAGTGTGCATTGAGCTCTAACATGTAATGTGTTAAAAAGTGACTTGCAGGCTTACAACATGAAGTAGATGACTACAATTAAGAAAATGATTAGCTGATCCTCATGCTCTTCTTACAATTAGTCATTGTGAACAACAGTCAACTTACACTAATTGTAACTTTATACAATTGAAAGGCACAGGACTAAATTCAGGATCACATATTAGAATGGGGAGGTATCAGTTTTTAGACAACAATAACAGTAGTTAATGTCATGGGCATTATATAATGTTAGGTAATCCCAGTCATACACTGGTAGTACAATGTCATTTTTATATAAGACTAAATGAGTTTATATGCATAACAGTTTCCTCTACCTTTCTGGTTATTACTAGACAGAGGAAGGTATCTTTGTCCATGCTTACTATGCGCAGAAAAAAATAAAAAAAATAAAAATAAAACCCTCCCTCCCTCATTGATTTGAAGAAAAAAAAATTGCCCGAGAACCAAAACATAATTAATTGTAATGTGTAACCGTTCTTATTTGCACTTTTAGTAGAAAAAGTATGATCAGACACGATTTCCCTAGCAATTTTGCAATATAGATAGCTCGTGCCCAAACCAAGAACTGGCCCATTTACTTTGTAAATATTTTCATTTCCATTATATATTCACAATGTTAGCTCCACGGTGCGACAAAGTATGTGCGACGTCGACAAGTAATCACACAAAAATCTTTCACACCACTTTTGGACAGTTATCGATTCTCTCTTAAGCGTCGGTCAGAAGTCGAGAATTAAACACTGTTGCATTGCACCGATCGTTTTTTTTTTGGCCTAATGTATACTTTTATAAATTATAACCATTCAGTAAAGAAAGGATTAATAGAATGCATGATGCTTTAGATGGTTCCTTACCTGTGTTTTAGTCAGTGTCCGTGCTGGCCCGAAATTAACTTTTGACAATTATTTTGCCAGTTTCTACAACATTGTGTCTTTTATTTTGACTATTTTGACAATCACAACCTTTGATATCAACAGGAAAGCATATAATTATTAATATTTATCACCTCTATATTTGGGTTTATCATAGAACAATAAACCAACAACATAGCACTGAAATGCACACCGAAACAAAGAGGATTAGCTACATGTATATATGTAAACACCACCACCAGGTCGACATACTACCAATCCCTCCACACGTCGATACTTATGGTACATGTATCAGATTAAAATTGCATCTTGATACAGGTGTTAACTTTTCATAACCTTATAAATCTACACTAATACCATTAATGAAAGAGTTTCCTGAAATGTGTGGTATTGGTTGACAAATATTAAACTTTCTTGAGGAATCAAAAGTGACTTGCCAAATTGTTTGCTAAATGAAAATATTTTTGGCCAAATGTGAATTATTTTTGCCATTGGCAAATTTGGCAAGTGGCAGCGCGAACCCTGGTTTTAGTAGATGTGGGGCAGACATGGGGACTGGGTCAATAGATAGAGGAGTTCTTACCTGTATTTATTAGGAGTAGGGGTGGGGTAGTCAGGGTGCTCTTACTTCGGTCGATGGTTGGAGGAGGAGCGGGTGGGGTAGTTGGGGTGCTCTTACCTGGATCGATGGTTGGAGGAGGAGGGGGTGGGAGAGGCTCTCCTGCATCTATGGCATGTTGGACTCCTCTTGCTGCCCGCATTCCTTCTATCATCTGCTGGTGTTTGACCCTCCAGTTAGATTTTGGTGGAGGCACATCCTGGAAATTCATGCAAACATGCTTTTAGTGCACAAGTAAGAGGCCAATTGGCCACACATCGCTGGGCCCAGTGGGGCGTTCTCATTTTCAGAAACAATAAATTAAATTCTGTCATATATCACTGGACCAAACTACTGTTACACATATTCACACCTAACTACATCTAGTGGTATTTGATTCAATTCACTGGACCTGAGACAGAACACAGACACCAGAAAAATGGCATATTGATCATCTGGGAACCAAAATAATCAGCACAGGGGCATAACTTTGATAAAAACGAGAGGCCGATCACGATCGGCAGATGTTTAACCCATACCTTGGCGATAGTGATCAGCTATTTTCAGTTCTGACACGAAAATCCAAAAGCCATAACTCTGTTTAAAATATAAAAAAATGGATCAAACCCAAATTCGAAATCTATCTGTATTTTGGGCTGAGAAATTCACATACAAAATTTACATACATCTCAATAAAATGAGATATATCCGATGAAAGGTATTTCTGCTAAGTATAAGGAATGTTGAGAATTAAGGGTTCATTTTAACCACAAAAATCCATACAAGTGAAAGGGATATAATAGGAGAATGATTACATGAAAAATATACAAAAGCATAAAATTGATGACAAGGGTTAACAATTTTAACTCAATAAAATTAGGTACAGGTATGTCACTGGAACACTGCATTGATATCCTAAACCAGAGAGCTGTATGGAAATACAATAAACAACAGATGGTTCTCTGTCCAATTACAGCTTCCACAGTGCCCTGACAATATGATGGCTAAAAATAACTCTAATTTCCAATAATACAAGTTAATCTATTCTCTCTCTCAGTGCTAACTGATATCACAGGGGTTATATATCTGCTATGGTTCTACATGATAAGCATAAAAATATCGAATCTGTTCAATCCTTAGTTAAAAAGGGCCATAACTCTGGTATAAAAAACAGGTTCTAACCCATATTCAAACTTGATCTGTATTTTGAGTTGAGAAACTCACATACCAAATTTGGTTCCTATCAGACGATAACTGGTTGAGCTATCGAAGCATGGATGAATTCTATATCAAAGGGCCATAACTCCATTAAAAATAATCTGATCAAACCCATATTCGAACTCGAATTGTATTTTAGATAGAGAAACTCACATACCAAATTTGTTTCTCATGAGATAATATTTTTTTTAGTTATCGTAGCATCCATGAATTCTAAGTTGAAAAAGGGCCATAACTCCGTAAAAAAAACTCGGATCAAACCCATATTCGAACTCGATCTGTATTACGGTATGAGAAACTCATATACAAAATTTAGTTCCGATCGGATAGAAAATATTTGAGTTATCGCACCATGCGTAAAGTGTCCACGGACAGACAGACAGACAGACAGACAGACAGACGGACGGACGGACGGACAGACAGACGGACGCACGACGAGTGGTCAATCCGGACGTCGACATTATGTTTACCATACTATGGTATGGGTAAACATAACTAGAGATGGGCTTGTCCCAGATGGGACTAAGTAATACCCCCCGTATTCAAAATGTTATTTGAGTGAAGTAGCCATTACCATATATTGGGCACTGAAATTATGTCAACAGGTATCCCTAACCCTAAACCCCTTAACCCTAATCATAACTGCACAAAAAAAAGTCGGACAGACATCATAATCGCAGGTGCACAGGTTCCCATGGTACTAAATATAAGTGACAAGATTAAAAAACATTGACCTAAAAATGTAGAAATAAAAGCTCGGACAAAATTATGCATGTTGCAAACAAATTTCCAAGTCGAAAAAGGGAGATAACTCCACCAAAAAATGTCGGACAGATGTCATAATCGCAGGTGCACAGGTTCCCATGGTGGTTGATGTCTGTACCAAGTTTCACGGAAATTGATCACAAAACGACTGAGAAAAACTCCGGCTCGACAAGCTGAATCCAGTATACCCGGTATAATAATTTGACTGAAATCATGATTTGAATTTGACCTGTCTTTTCATGTTAGCAAACCAAATACTATGAACTTACCTGTTTGAAATGAAAGTGTCAATGACACTGTAGCTCCACTTGGAAATGGGATCATGCTATATATTACAGTCCATAGAGCGATAGGGAACTCAGACAGTTTATATGCTTAAGTAACTAGAGGTTACCATGAAGATGCATAAACAGTTTGGGATTAATCGGATGAAAAAGTTTAGCTGTCGGGAGTGCCAAAGGATGCAGTACTACTAATAGAAAGAGTAAATTCTGATATGGCTCCCATCTAGAGGTCAACCCGAAGATCCATATGAAGTTTGGTGATGATCAGATGAGGGAGTTGGCCTCTTGGGTGCTGCGAAGGATTTAGTCATACAAAGAGAAAAATCCAAGATGGTTGTTGGCGCCCATTTTTCTATGACATATGGAAATATTTTATGGCTCCTATCTAGTGGTCACCCAAAACATCCATATGAAGTTTGGTGACTATCAGATGAGGGATGTGGTCTGTAGGGTGTGCCAAAGGAATTATTCATGCAAAGAGTAAACCCCAAGATGGCTGCCGGCATGCATGTTTTTCATCGAAAATCGTTCAAATTTGATAGCTCTAGAGGTGATCCAAAATATGCCTGTAAATTTTAAAAACAATTTTGCAATAATCTGTAATGATCGGATGAGGGATGTGTTCTATAGGGTGTACTAAAGGATAAATTTAGTCATGCAAAGAGTAAAATTTTCAGATGGACGCTGGTGGCCATGTTTTCAATGAAAATTGTTCAAATTTTATAGTTCCCATCCAGAGTAGATTCTAAACATGCCTGTATATTTTCAAAACAATTCTCCAATAAATGCACACTGCTCGGCATGTCGATGGATTCAATTTCCCATCTAGAGGGCACACTGAAGATCCATATAGTTTGGTGATGATCGGATGAGGGAGGTGGTCTGTA
The DNA here is from genome assembly GCA_032622095.1 of Siphonodentalium dalli. NCBI lineage: Eukaryota > Metazoa > Mollusca > Scaphopoda > Gadilida > Siphonodentaliidae > Siphonodentalium > Siphonodentalium dalli. Next base: position 127,098,810 of record CP136069.1, on the reverse strand, counting down.
AGGTGTTCCAAAGGATTTAGTCATGCAAAGAGTAAAATCCAAGATGGCTGCCGGCAGTCATATTTTTCAATGAAATTTGAACAAATTGAATGGCTCCCATTTAGAGATCACCTGAAGATCTATATCAAGTTTGGTGTTCATCGGATGAGAGATGTGACCTGTAGGGCATGCCAAAGTATTTAGTCATGCAAAGAGTAAAATCCAAGATGGCTGTCTCATCGAAAATTCTTCGAATTCGATAGCTCCCATCTAGTGGCGTTCCTAGGCTAAACATCCCTGTAAATTTCCAAAACAATTCTCCAATAAATGCAGGCTGCTGGATGTGCCAATGGATTCGAATTTGAAGTCCCAGATAGCTGATGGTAGCCATGTTTTTTAACTAATTTCGGAAAAAATTGATGGCTCCCATCTAGAGGTCACCCCGAAGATCCACATGTAGTTTGGTGATGACCGGATGAGAGAAATGACCTGTAGGGTGTGCATACAGAAATTGTTGAAGGATGCACAGACGGACGATGGATGCCAACCCATGCCAATAGCTCAAGTTGAGCTAAAAAATGGATGTCTATAACTGAGGTCATCATCCTGAAACTCTGCAAATTTGGGCTGAAGGTTGTCAAGTGTGAGGTTAGTGTGTCTGTCATTTGCAGAATGTGGTATATATCACAATAACTTGACTCAAGGTACGTGTATGAATATTCAATGGCACTATTTTCAATATTACAGTGAATGTGAGTGAAAATAAATTAGGAAGCATATATTTTACTATTTCGTTGGGAAATATAAACACCCAAGATGTGTTACCTGTATTTGGTGGTGCTAATCATTCAAGTGGATGTTCACGCGTGTTGCCATAGCAAGGACTTGTATACCGTATCGATTTAGTGTATGTTGGTGTCGCGATCCAATGAATGTTGTCAAAATGAAGACAGTTCCCACGTTACATTTGTCATACAATCTGCTGACGATTTTGTAGTCAAAATCGAGCGAACCTGGCTGCAATTTTCAGCAAATTACAATGTATACGTCTCTTGGTGACAAAAATACTAGTGTCAACAGGGAGATGTGGGAGAAATAGACTCTCTGAGCTCTGTCACTTCTCCCTGCCTCAATCTCAAGGAGAAGTGACTTCTCCCTTCTGTCCCAAAGTGTCACAGTGAAAACTAAAGAGATTTGTACAGTTGAGGACAATTGAAAGGATTATATTGGCATAAATGAGTGTGAAAGAGACCTGTTCAAATATGGGTATATGTAGCACATTTTGTATGGCTATGGGTCCCTCCCTGAAAGATGACAACTAACGTGAGAAATAAATGTTGAGAATTACCCCTATTTCTGGCAATTTTCTGCTTCGATAGCACCCATATATACCCATATACGGGGAAGTTTCAACACATTATTCCAAGCGATACTTGAGATACCCTATGTTACTTATAAATATACACCCATAATGCTTGTATACATGTATTGTATGCTTGGCAGTGGGGAATCCGTCTGTGGTGCTGAGTGGCAGTGAAAGAGTAAAGGGTTTCATGGAGATCTGTTGATAGAGGTGATTGCTGACTATAGCCTAGAAATTTTTTGGCTAAAAAGTTTGGCAAAATGGTATTTTCTTCGGCCATTGGCCAATTTGGCCACCAACAGCGAAAACCCTGAGCAGAGGGAACATGTCAGTTGCTACAGTAATGCCCTAAATAATCGACTCCATAACCACAGCAGAATTATGGGTAATTTTTCAGGATTTAGTCGGAAATATGGCTTGTTGCCATTCATCGGAAAGCTCTCAGTGAGAGCTTTCCGATGAATGACAACAAGCCATATTTCCGACTAAATCCTGAAAAATTACCCATATTTCTGCTGTGGTTAAGGAGTCGATTATTTAGGGCATTACTGTATATAGTCCGATCTTTAAAGTGATATGGAACACTCCACTGGGGTGATCAAATTAAATGGGAATAGCGAACAAAGGAATTATTTTCATAAATTGTGTATCTAAATAAGCAGCACGCAATGTCAATTATGGGTAATTTTTCAGGATTTAGTCGGAAATATGGCTTGTTGCCATTCATCGGAAAGCTCTCAGTGAGAGCTTTCCGATGAATGACAACAAGCCATATTTCCGACTAAATCCTGAAAAATTACCCATATTTCTGCTGTGGTTAAGGAGTCGATTATTTAGGGCATTACTGTATATAGTCCGATCTTTAAAGTGATATGGAACACTCCACTGGGGTGATCAAATTAAATGGGAATAGCGAACAAAGGAATTATTTTCATAAATTGTGTATCTAAATAAGCAGCACGCAATGTCATTCTCATATATGAATTATATGCAGCAACTCTACTTGGTGAAATCATTGCCATTTATTTATCACCAAAAACATTCATCCCAAATTAAGGACTAAATGTTTACAATTGTTGTTAGTTCAGACATGTATGTTTCTGAAATAGTACAATCGATGTGGTTGGATTTTTGGTAATATTACTATTAGTTGAATGATATATTCTTTAGGTGGGCAAAGTTCTAAGTACGTGAGTACGTAATTATTTATCAGTTTGATTACTGAAATAAGCACACAATATATGAATTTAGCATCAATATACTGGTCAGGTCATCTGTTTAACAAATTTTCACAATTGTACAGATAACAATGATGCAACAACACTCAACACATTTAACCTTTTGAGTGCCAGGTCCGATTTTTGTATTGAACCATATACCCTGTGCCAATGCATTCTCTTATATATGCGAGTCGACCATATGTCGCCTCGCAAATATAAGAGAATGCATTGGCCTAACCCCCAAAAAAAAAAAATAAAAAAAAAAATAGGGCACTCTACAGACCATAACTTAGGGCCGATGAGATCGGCCCCTGGAGGGCCGATGAGATCGGCCCCTGGCACTAAAAGGGTTAAGTTGACTCACCTTCTTTTGAGCTGCTTTGACTTTCCTCAAGTTCAGGTCAGTTCCTTCAACTCTCTGCTTCGTTGAGTCAAAGACTTTTCTCTTTGATTTAGTAGCAGCATTTCGCTTGCATATTGGTTCATGTTTCTCCTGCAATGAAGCAAAAATAATTTACCACAATGATCTCAATTTGGTCATGTGTGTTTTTGTTTTGAAAATAGGTTTATCACAAATAAAATATATCAAAAGGGGCACAGTCAGCAGGCATGCAAGGCCTAAATAAATCAACCCCAACAAAATATAGAAAAACAAAGAAATTAATTTGATCAACAAATAAACTTGGGAAGGAGTTATTTTTTTGTGGAGCAACGAATAGAATGATAAAGAAGAAGGAAAGTAAACTAGAGGTCACCCTGAAAATCCACATGAAGTTTGGTGATGATCGAATGAGAGATGTGGTCTGTTGGGTGTGCCAAAGGATTTAGTCATACAAAGAGTAAATTCCAAGATGGCTGCTGGCAGCCATGTTTTTCAACAAATTTCAGTCAAGATAGGAGGCTCCCATCTAGAGGTCACCCTGAAGAACTGTATGAAGTTTGGTGATCATCAGATGAGGAATGTGGTCTGTAGGGATTTAGTCATACAAAGAATAAAATCCAAGATGGCTGCCGCCGCCATGTTTTTTACCGAAAATTGTTCAAATCTGATAGCTCCCATCTAGAGGTGATTCTAAACATGCCTGTAAATTTTCAAATCAATTCTCTAAATAAATGCGGGCTCCAGGGTGTGCCGATGGATTCAAATTTGAAATCAAAGATGGTTGCTGGTGGCCATGTTATTTCATAATTTCAGTCAAAATAGGAGGCTCCCATCTAGGGGTCACCCAGAAGATCAATATGAGAATTTGGCCTGTAGGGTGTGCCGAAGGATTTAGTCATACAAAGAGTAAATTCTAAGATGCCGCTGGCGGCCATGTTTTTCAACAAATTTCGGTCAAAATAGGAGGCTCCCATCTAGAGGTCATCCCGAAGATCCATATGAAGTTTGGTGATGATCGGATGAGGGATGTGGTCATGTTTTTCATAGAAAATTATTCAAATTCGATAGCTCCCATCTACAGGTGATCACAATTGTGCCTGCAAAATAAAAAAATGATCCGGCCATAAATCCGGGCTGAAGGTTGTGCTGATGAGTTCACATTTGAAATCCAAGATGGCTGCTGGTGGCGATGTTTTTCAAAAATTGAGATCTCCCATCTATTGGTCACACTGAAGCTTCATATGAAGTTTGGTGAAGATCGGATAAGGGATGCAGCCTGTAGGGCGTGCCGAAGGAAATTGTTGATGCACGGACATATGCATGTTGTAAAGTTGAGCTAAAAATAACTGCATATATATGCTTATTATATACAGTGGATCAGGAGTAGAACAGGAAGTACCGGTAGTAGCATGCTTGACAAGAGCTATGTTGGGCCTGTACGTTTTGGCTCAAAACCACACACACTGGACCAAACTGGAGTTTTCAGTCATAAACCAAAAATGTTAACGGACGGCTAGATACCCCTGCAAATACACTTGCGAGGTGACCAACATGTACATGTACTTGTGAGCTGCAGACAATCTCATGTTGTTTGAAGCATCCACTGTCCCACATGGCATAATTGATACAAGGAACTGTTGTGTGGATGGAGGATTCGTTGTGCTGCCACATTTTTTTTTTGGTGCATTTAAAAAAAATTAAAGGTACTCAATTCCGATTCGATGGGCCCCATATCATCGGATTCCAACAACAACATTTTTTTAAATGCCTCTTCAGTTATCAGAATCGATTAATTGCCTAAAAATAATGCTAACCAGTCAACTATAGTATAAAATTGCCCAAAACCTGTTATTTATCAACATTTTGTTCAATGAAATTTTGCCGCTTTGTCAAACATCTGACACAAAAAAGCCACTTGATTTTAGAGTTATCCATTTTCATCCGCAATTTGGTCAGAGAAAGTCTTCTCATCAACTGTTTACTGTGCCACTTAAAATTATCAGTGGTGAAAAATAATAGATTTCAAACATCGATATCTAATCACTCTGAGCTTTGATGGGTGGGTTCCTCGACTCGAATCAACTATTTTTTTACCCCTGAAGCCAAGGAAATAGAAATTTGCGAGCGTTAATTCGGATTATGCATCTTTAAAATGTGGTAACTCATACAAAGAGGCTCACTGATTGAAAATAAATGGGTAAATCCTACCATTTGGTCGATTGCCCTGTGGGGAAACCCTTCTCACATATGTATAGGCCATCAATTATATGTAGATGGCACTGGGTATGTACCGGTAGTTATCCTGTTCAGTAGCCAGGTACTATTAACAAAATAATCATTGCACTTGATAAAATGCTTGGTAATTCCAACTAAGTTGTCAAAGTTTTGCATTGTCTGAGACATGACAATATACATGTGGGTGAATATGTTGCCAACTCGCACTGTGATTTTCAGCTCTTAACTTACTAGTACCGTATATAATAATAATAATAATAATATTTGTATAGCGCTTATCCCCAATAAGCGGGCCCTAAGCGCTTGACATAAACATAAACATGAAATATAAATATACACAATATCAAAGTCATTTTCTGAAACGCTGCGCAAACAAGTAAGTTTTTAGTGACTTTTTAAAGTCGTCAAGAGATGGTGACTCTTTTATGTTCAATGGCAGAGGATTCCATGCATTTGGACATGTTACTTTAAAAGATCGGTAGCCAACCGTGATCAAATTAGCACCAGATGGTGTCAAAAGAAGTTTGTCCTCTGAACGAAGTGATCGGTGTGGGACATATGGAACAAGGATATCACTGAAGTATGCTGGAAGAGTTTTTGAGTCATGGGTTGCTTGATATGCATATGTTACAAGTTTATAAATAATTCTATCTGTCACAGGTAGCCAATGTAATTCTTGCAACATTTCATCTATGTCGTCAGATCTTTTACGACACAGAACTATTCTTGCAGCAGTGTGTTGCAGACGCTGAAGCCTGGCAATTTGGATAGATGGTACACCAGTCAAAAGAGAGTTGCAATAGTCAAGTCGACTGAGAATCAGAGATGATAAGTTATTCCAATGAGTTTTGAGCTGAAAATCAGTATGAGTTGGCAAGATATCCTCCTACAGGTACTAGTATATGCACATGTCTTAGATAATGCAAAACTTGGAAAATTTAGTTGGAAATATTGAGTTTTATCAAGAGCGATGATTTTTTCGTTGACAGTATACCTGACTATAGTGAACAGGATAATCTACATACCCAGCACAATCTACATTTGTACACCTATTTGACATATATATATGTGTGTGAGAAGGGTTTCCCCACTGGGCTCAAGACCAAATGCTAGCATTCACATATACCTGTATTATCAAGCAGTGAACCTCTTTGTATGAGTTACACTTTTTACACAAATTAATTTTAAATGAAAGTGTCAATGACACTGTAGCTCAACTTGGAAAGGGAATAATTTAATGTATTACAGTCAATGGAGCGATTAGGAATGTGGAAAGTTGAATGTCTAATACTATCGACATGAAGATATATATAAAATCTAAGATGGTTGCTGGCGGCTATGTTTTCCAATAAAATTCAAAAGCATTTGATAGCTTTAGTCATGCAAATAGTAAAATTCAAGATGGCTGTCAGCAACCATGTTTTTTGGCCAAATAACCCCAAAATGACTCGTTCCCATCTACATTCCAATTTCAACAGCTATGACAAATTTTATGATGATCAGACTAAAGGTACGACCTGTAGCTCGTGCTAAAGGATTTAGTCATACAAAGAGTAAAATCCAAGATGGCTGCTGGCGGCCATGTTTTTTGGCCGAATGACCCCAAAATGACTCGTTCCCATCTACATGTCATTATTAACATTCATGACAAATTTTATGATGATCAGACTAAAGGTACGACCTGTAGCCCGTGCTAAAGGATTTAGTCATACAAAGAGTAAAATCCAAGATGGCTGCTGGCGGCCATGTTTTTCGGGCGAATGACCCCAAAATGAGTCGTTCCCATCTACATGTCATTGTTAACATCCATTACAAATTTCATAATGATCAGACGAACAGTACGACCTGTGGCCCGTGCTAATGGATTAAATTTTGATATCCAAGATGGCCACTGGCGGCCATGTTTTTCGTCCGAATGACCCCAAAATGACTCGTTCCCATCTACATTACAATTTCAACAGCCATGACAAATTTTATGATGATCAGACTAAAAGTACGACCTGTAGCCCGTGCTAAAGAATTTAGTCACGCAAAGAGTAAAATCTAAGATGGCTGCCGGCGGCCATGTTTTTTGGCCGAATGACCCCAAAATGACTCGTTCCCATCTACATGTCAATATTAAAATCCATGACAAATTTCATGACGATCAGACAAACAATACGGCCTGTAGCCCGTGCTAATGGATTGAATTTTGAAATCTAAGATGGCCGCTGGCGGCCATATTTTTTTTCCGAATGACCCCAAAATGACTCGTTCCCAATTCATGTCAATGTCAACATCCATGACAAATTTCATAATAATCGGACCAAAGGTACGAACTGTAGCCCGTGCTAAAGGAAATTGTTGACGAATCACGCACACACGCACGACGGATACCAAGCCATGGCAATAGCTCAAACTTTACAAAGTAAAGTTGAGCTAAAAATGCATAAAAAACCCTTGAACCCTAGCTAGTTGGCAAAAAAAAAAAAATCATCCATGCACACAACGAATCCTCCGAATGAATCAGATTGATTATGCTGTGTTTGTCCAGGAAGTAGTGGTCTGCAGTCCAAATTTATTGGGGTCCGAGATAAAAGTCAATAAATCAATAAATATTGAGATCTTTGTTGAAATATGGTATCAATCTAATAGGCATAAATTTTATTGTCAGTTCGGGTCTGGTGACTTGATGTTGATCCATAAACATCTGAATCAAAACTGTGGTTACACTTCTGAAGTGGTGTTGTCAAATAAAGTGCACCCACATGTCGATGTTCAATGTTTGGTCTAAATAGTGTCACATGTGATAGATATGTAGAAAACTCACCTGTGGGATGTAGAGAAATGCAATGATTTGATTGGATTGGATGATACAGTCCATTTGAAAAGGATAACTTGTGAAGTCCATTTTTACTGGGATGACTGACAGAAATTCATCGGGAAGCTCAAAAATACTATTTATACTCATTTCAATATCATGTATTATTTTCAAACGGGTGTACATGTATATTCTAGTCCAAGTCTTCTCGTACTAAAACCGGCTAAGATATTGGGATGGAGGTGCCGGTCTTTAGTCCGAGTTCCAGGCCCATGCATTCTTATGACACGACTTAAGCGTTAGTGACCCGCTCAAATAAAACCACAATTATATGAAATAAAATATCACAATTGCGACAATAAACGGATATTTTCCGCAGAAGACATGCTATTTTATCTGAAACCCACATCAGTTGTGAATTTAAAACGGTAATTTAATGCGAAAAGAGACATTTACCTCAATGTTTACAATTTTTTAAAAGTATGCGAACTCGGTTGACCTCGCGAACTGGGTTCGGCATTTTCCGTTGAAAATATTCCGTAGATTTTGGACAACAACGCAAATTACGATGAATTCTCCATTGTAATCGTAATTATGTGTGTCAATAAATAAAATAATAAATAGATTAATTAAACATTGGAGATATAAATGTAATACACTAAATAAATGAACCTTAAGTTTGAAAAGTCCCACTAAAACGGAAGAACTATATTTCGAAACTGTGTGATTCGGTTCTCCGATTATTTTATCAACACAGATGTCAAAATGCACATCACACGCATGGCAACTTGGCAAGTCAGACACAAGAGTTCTAATTTGCTCCAATTTTGACAAGTTGCTTGCGAAAATTGTCAACAAAACTACCGTTCTGATCCTCCATTATGTCATTAAGTTTTTAGTGCGGGAATTGTTCTGAAAGCACATAGAAAACTGGACTTTCGGGCGATCGGTTTTCGCCATTTTTGTTCGGAAAACCCGCGCTATATATAGAAACGGAAAGTAGAATTCCCAGAACAAACAGCGGATTATGCCGAACTTATTCGGACCACTTCGGCTTTCGGTTAAAACGTAAACAAACAGAGAAACAAATCGATGTTTGTGTCAATCAACCGGAATATTCTATGTGTAATTTAACATTAAAGTTAGATTATTATACACCATTATGACCATAAGATGTAAGCCTTTCCGATGTATATAGCATCATGTATTGATTTGCTAGGTAAATCGAGTAAAATACACCACAAATTCCCGCCACAGATCGTGGGCGTAAGTCGTGTCATAGGATTGGTATACAAGCGGTCTTGGACTAAAGACCGGCACCTCCATCCCAATATCTTAGCCGGTTTTAGTACGAGAAGACTTGGACTAGTATATTCAAACAGGCATATAATAAATAATAAGTTCATAGTTTTATTAATGTTATCAATATTTATATTCTTCGAAATAATACATTAAGTGTCCCATCTCCCAATTTTCCCATTCACAATAAGCCAAATTAATGCAGATTTTTGCTTTCAATGCAATCACCTGTAATTGTACATGTACATTAGTCTAAGTGAGATAAAAGTAATGCCTGTCAGTCTCTGGGACGTTAGTTATTAGTGGATTATGATGGTCCAAATTCTGCACCTGTATTGTGACAGTACTGCATTGCAACCATCAAAGAACTGTGAAAGTACTTTGGATCCACAGTGCCATTGGAGTTCAAATATGTTGATATTGGCGGGGGGGGGGGGGGGGGGGGGGGGTACTGCACTGGTAAAACTTTGAGGTCACAATATTAGGGCCGGTCGGTGTTTCATGGCCTCAAATATATTATTACTCTGTTGAGGCACAGGATTAGTTGCCAGCTCAGTCAACAGGAATTTCATACGAGGGCCACATGTTTGATCCAAATTGGCAAATAATTATTTTTATCAAATCTTTTACTCTGATATCAATGAAATCATTTTATAAATTTTAATGAACGACATTATTTCAATGATATTTCATTGCATTGCCTTATAGTTTTACATGGAGAAATAGTACTTACGAGAGATTCTGAGACAAAACTCCTCCCACAAATTTTACAAGGATATGTTGTTACTGAAAGATAAGAAAACAATTGTGTGGTGGACATTATTTACAACAATACAAGCATATATAACAGACACACACATACACATGATGTTTAGAATCATAGATCTACCGGTACATACTAGTACCAAGCTGGTCTAAAACCAAGATTTTGTTGGTAGAGAGGTTTTGGAAGGAAAAAATGTCACTCATAGCTAGGTCATGACGACTTTGCAACCTTCCATATTGGGAGTGATTTGCACCCATGCGCTTGCAATTACCAGGCATTAATATTAAAGTTACATGTATTGGAAACATTCCGGTGGGGTGATGATGGGATCACAGAAAAAAAGTAGCTATTTTCATGAATTTTATATTGGCAGCAAACAACTTTATTCTTATATGGGGTTTAGTTGGGAATTTCAAGATGAACATTCAGGAGATACCAGTCTCTTTGAAAAGCTGACGAAATCCTATATCGGATGTACGCCTCTAGAACACACTATTAAAATTAGGTTCTGTTTTGAAGAGATTCCATTGGAGAGTGATGCAGACTACCGGTACGTGCAATTTCATTGGTTTATGGCATAGCAGATTACTTCACAGGTCATAGGTCAATGACGTGTTGACAATTTTCCCACACATTGTCAAACTAAACTATTGTTGCAAACTGAATACAAGCGATATATACATAATTCATTTTACTCAGAAATATAGGAGACATCATCTTCGGGTTTTTATCAATCAACGATATTCATGAATAATTATTCTTTTGAATCTTGTATTTATAACTATTTCTAAATACTACAATTAATTCTCACAAACATATACCGGTACTCTGCCAGGAATGCATTCCATATTTGGAAACGGTCTATTACGTCATGTTGGGAATGCTGCGTTGCTATAGAAATGAAATATAACGTACACATCTAGAGACATACATCCATTAGGATATTCGTTGGCATTTCAAAGAGACTGGAGATACTCAGGCAGATGGGGAAAATAATTCAACATTTTCATACCAAATTTCATTGATATCCGACAACTGAGATATATTAACCACAGCAGAATTATGTGTAACTTTTCAGGATTTAGTCGAAAATATGGCTTGTTGCCATTCATCGGAAAGCTCTCACTTCCGATGAATGGCAACAAGCCATATTTCCGACTAAATCCTGAAAAGTTACCCATAATTCTGCTGTGGTTAAGGAGTCAATTATTTAGGGCATTACTGTATAATAATGAGATCTATTCATACAAGGAATAGAATATTTTCATAATAAAGCAAGCAAACCTGCCCAATGCATGATGTATTATAAATAGATTTGTAAAATTATACAAAGGTGATGACAAATATACAAACCCTCTTTGCTCATTGTGATTATAGTCTGGTACAATTGTATTCACAAATACATGTGCTGACAGTACAGAACCACGTAAAATAATCAAGGTTCACAAACACTCGCACTGACCGAGGCACATATAACAGTGATGGGAGAGAATGAAAACAGGTTTTAATTAACCATTGTGATCAATCAGGAAGAGAAGAATTAACCTAAGTAAAAACCTATGTCGACAATTGATCAGTACAATAAATATTTAATTGTGCAAACATTTGCATGTCATAAAACAGGTTATTTCTAGAGAAATTAACGCCCTGTGGTGGTCTTGAGCCAAGTGCTTACACATCAGTTTTTTTTTCATATTGGGATAAAAAGTATAGGCTTCACCCATATGCATTGCTTTGTGTGTCTAAAAGGTCTCACTATATAAGTGGAGTAATTTTATTCCCGCCATATGCTGTGGACTTCAAAGAGGTCACATGCAAAGTAAATAATTCAAATATATTACAATTGATTTTGACCCACACATGTACTGCATTACTGGTGTCTCTGTGACACAGAGACACCAGTAATGCAGTACATGTGTGGGTCTGTGTGTACTCTTTTGATCAGACATTTCAGAAACATCAGTTAAGAAGATTGGGAAATGAGCTTACATGTAATTATTTCCCCAAAACACCAGTCAATTTAATCCAGTACTTTGCACATACTGGTATTTCAAAAGTGATATAAATAAAATCATCATAATTACCTGACTCAGGAATCATAAAGTTCTCTGGTAAAATGGGTGAGCTCAGTCTTTTGTGGAAGTACTAGTATACTATAGTACACTATAATTAAGTATTTTGTGGAAGTATACTATATAGTACACTATAATTAAGTAATATTCAGTCCTTACATGTATGACTTAAATTATCATTCATTTAAGCCCAAATTACAGCAAAATAAAAATAATTACTATAATCCTGCCATAAGTAATTAACCCAATAACTGAAGTTACTCTCAGGTGCCTAATAATAGTGTCAGCACGATTATTAATTTTGGAGAAAAGTGCCAACGATCATTATTATTTGGCATTAAGACATTGAGCGAAATTAATTGCCATCACTATTATTAATTTCAGCCTAAATCCCAACCCATCACTATTATTAGGCCATCACGGTTATTAGGCACCTGAGAGTATTATGCATTTGCAGCTGTGGTGAAAACATAACTGCACCCACATCTAACGATTCCGTGACTGCTGTGACTTATTACCAGTATCTGAAAATTCCTACAAATTAATCCAAAATTGATGCTTTTTAACCCTTTTTATACTAAATACTCATTGACGAGTAGTTATCCCTTAGGAAATATTCAGATAATAAGTTCAACAAACATCCATTTACCCCTCTAGGTAAATAATTTTTAATAGACCATTCCAATGGATATACTTTTATAACTGGAAGGGAGAATACATTTAGTAAATAAAAGGTTAATATCCAGTCCCAGATAAAATTCTTGCAGATATTTATAATGATGTGAAACACTCCGGTAGGGTGATCAAATAGAAATGGAGAATAATCTTGCTCAAAGCTGCTCAAAGTAGTCAATTTTATAAATATTATATCCAAATTGACAACAAGCACCGTCATTCTTACAATGTATATATTAATTAAATAAAGTGACTCCCGATGGCAAAATCATTTTCGTTAGTTTATCGCAGATAGTTGAGTCCCCGAACCAAGAAGTAAATATTTACAATTGCGCATAGTTCAGACGATGTTTTCTATGAAGTGATAAGGTTGATTTGTTTGAAATTTTCGGCAATTTTACTAGAATGCTACATTCCTCAGTTGGCATAGCGTCTGAATACCAACTTATTAGTTTCACGCACCCGAATAAGTACATAATATGTCTTTAATTCAAACGTACAAATTTTTAGGAGATAACTTTCTACCACTTTGTTATACTCTTTCGGGACCAACAAAATTTACTCTGCACATGGTCGTTGTACAGTATGTGCATCCCTGGGGTGGCATGACTGATGGTCACTTCTTTTACCAACCCCGCCCTGCACATTCAGCACTTGGGTGTGTTGCACTAAACATGGCGACATTAATTAATCGCTATCAGTAATGAGTTATGTACAACTGTTAAAATATACAGTACCGGTAATTAAGTTGGACATGGAAATGTTAGCTCCAACATGTAATACAATGTACCAGTAAACTAGACACACCCTTAGTATATTGAATCAACGACAAGAGCGTATTGTTGCATGTGATCGCAAGTCTGACCTATAATGTTCAGTTCTGTATGTTGGTATGTCATCAGGTAGAAAATTTAAATGCCTATAGAAAGCCCTTAGGCAGAGAGCCAATTAATTCCAACTTGTTCAAATATGCAAACACAGCAACAAAACAGACATATACAGATCAAAGTACTCTAAGAGAACACCCAGCTGGGAGACATGCAGGTAGCCCTTGTATTGAAATTATATACACAATTCATGACCTTATAGAACTAATCAATGAAAGCGGAGGATTCTTAGTTAACGCCTCATTAATAATCCATCTCAAGATCAAGTAGGGCCACAATCAGATATATCTTAGTTTCCCCTGACCCTACCTTATGTTTCAAGAGTGAGTAGGTACTAGTAGGTAGGCAATTTATATATTTGTTACTTCTATAAGAGCCACTTGATACAGTAATGCCCTAAATAATCAACTCCTTAACCACAGCAGAATTATGGGCAATTTTTCAGGATTTAGTTGGAAATATGGCTTGTTGCCATTCACTGAGAGCTTACCAATGAATGGCAACAAGCCATATTTAGGGCATTACTGTACATGTTGTATGTGTACCAGTAGGTTTATTGAGACATTGGTTCCAGAAGTGCATATATACCTGAAGAAACCCAAGTAATAATTTGTTCCAGATAAAAATGGACAAATCTACTTTTCAAAATAGATCGAAATATTGTTGTGAAAGATCCATATACCCAATATGAATGGAAGTTTGATTAAGTTATCATGCTAACAGTCCTACAATTGTTTAAAAAAGACAAACTTAAAGGGCCATGTAACTAAGGTAAAATATAGTGGAAAACCTGGTTTTCGAACTTGATTGAGATATTGTTGTGAAATGTCCACATAACGCTATCAATATGAATATAATTGGTTGATGTTTGTTCAAGTTTTCACGCTAATGGTCATAAAATTGCTAAATATAGACAAACTAAGGACTGTACATGTTGGAGAGGTAAAAAGGATCGGACAAATCTGGTTTTCGAAATTGTTCCAGATATTGTTGTGAAAGATCCATATACAAAATATGGATAAAATTGGTTGACGTTTGTTCAAGTTATTGTGCTAACTGACAAAACATTTCTTAAAATTGAAAAAATAGATGGAAAAAGGGCTGTAACTCAGTTAATATAAATCGGACAGAACTGATTTTCAAACTAAACAGAGATAGTTGTTGTGAAGATCCATATACCAAATATGAATGAAGTTGGTTGATGTTTATTCAAGTTATCGCGCAAATGAACATAAAATTTTTACACATAAAAACAAGTGACATACATGTAACTCTGGTTGGAAAGTCGGTGCGGACCCGGTCGATTCTCTGTGCACCGCTGTCGCAAGTGACAATTAACTCACATACCAAAAATTGTCAGAATCCATCAATAAACGGCTATGTTATATAGGTTTGTTTACTGCCCACAAACCATCTCTCACCAAACCATAAGTCAAGTTTTGATAAAAACTCAAAATAATATTTCTATAAGAGCCGATAAGAGGCCAATAAAATATTTTGAGTAGGGAGGGTACTTATTAGGGTACAGTAATGCCCTAAGTAATCGACCTCTTAACCAAAGCAGAATTATGGGTAACTTTTCAGGATTTAGTCGGAAATATGGCTTGTTGCCGACTAAATCCTGAAAAGTTACCCATAATTCTGCTTTGGTTAACCCTTTACCCAACAAACCGGCCAAAACCGGCCAAATAAAGCTTCAACAGCCTAAAATATCTTCGGTCTGTCTCAATAGAACCATACAAATATGGATATCATTGGAACCGGCTCCTTGACCACATTGTGATAGTTACAGTTATGCCCTGTGCCAATGCATTCTCTTATATATGCGAGTCGATGATAGGTCGCCTCGCATATATAAGAGAATGCATTGGCCTAAAAAAAATCTTTTTTTAACACTTTTTACCATTTTTTCTTACATTCTTTAACAATTTTATAATTTTTAATGTGTTAAGTCAATGCATTCTCTTATATATGCGAGGCGACCTATGGTCGACTCGCATATATAAGAGAATGCATTGGCACAGTGCCCTTCTGTTGGGTAAAGGGTTAAGAGGTCGATCACTTAGGGCATTACTGTAGGTAGGATCCAAAGAAACAAAGCATATCTTTATTATGGCCTAGGTCTTATCAATATCTAAGTGTAGCTATTGTTTTGTAACAGCAGCAGTTTTACATTGGCAACAAAATAATGATTGGCAAAACCAATTTTCTTATTATCGACCAATTCATTGTGTAACGACTTCGCATCTCAATTAAGTTAGGGAAAGGGGGCTCAGCACTTCTCTTATACATACATGTACAAGCACTTATCAAAATAGATTAACCCTTTCATGAGCTGCGCTGATGCAGCATTAAAGAACCTGTGCCATGCATTCTCTTATATATGCAAGTCTCCCATATTCTAAACGTATAAAGTATGAATAGTAAACACCTGTCAGTTAACAGGTAGCACAAGAATCTACCTGTCGCAAGGTACCGTAATAGTGACCTACTGACATCTCAATGACAGGTACAAATTTCAAAAGGTGAATGAGTGCAGATACAAACCGGCTCCTATTCATGTTCAATATATTTTGTAAATGGGAATGTGCTGTTCAGAAGTTTTTGTAATACATGTACATGTAGGCCTAATTTAAAGTGCTTTCAAATAGTAGTCCTGCATAAGATTCCAGCTCACAAAAGACTCATGTAGATTTGTTGAATGCAGAGAAAAACAGCTTGTGAGAATTATAGAACAAAATATATGTATTATTTCAAGCTCTCATATTGAGTAGATAAGGTGGTGGCCTGTTTTTGTATCGTTGACAGCCATATGGCAATGAAATTTGACAATATTTGTTCAATGAAAGTGTCAATGATGCTATAGCTCAAATTGGTGAGGGGATAATGTCATACATTACAATGGAGCGATAAGGAATGTGGAACGTTTAAATGTTCAAGTAATACTAGAGGTTCACTTAAAGGTTTGGATGGGAAATGATGATTATAGGTTTTGACAAAGGATTTACCGTTAGTCATGTAAAAAGTTAATCCAAGAGGGCTGCCATGGCCACGTTTTCAATCAAAATTCATTCAAATTTGATAGCTCCCATCCAGAGGTTATAACAAACATGCCGATAAAATATAAATTTTCAAAATATTTCTCAAATAACTGTAGACTGCAGGGTATGCCAATGGATTTTAATATGAAATACAAGATGGACACTGACTGCCATGTTTTTCAAAAAAATTAGGAAAGAATTGATATCTCACATCTAAAGGTCATACACAGATTCATACTAGTATGAAGTTTGGGATAAATAAGATAAAAATGTTGTTTGAATGGCAAGCCCAATAATTTAGTCATGCAAAGACTGAAATCCAAGATGGCTGCCGGTTGTCATGTTTTTGATAAAATAAAAAATTCAAATTTAATATCTCTCATCTAACGGTCACCCCGAATATCCCTATGAAGGGATCAATTGGATGGAACATGTTTGTTTTAAGCATGCCAAAGGATTTATTCATGCAAATGTAAATACATGATGGCTAAGGGTGGCCAATTATTTAATAAACAATTGTTCAAATTCAATAGCTCCCATCTAGAGCCTAGTAAAGGTGAACCCAGACATGCCTGTAAATATTCAAGACATTTCTCCAATAATAGGAACCATATGAAGTTTGGTGATGATCGGATGAGGGATGTAGCCTGCAGGGTGTGCCATCAGGATTTAGTCATACAAAGAGTAAAATCCAAGATGGCTGCCGGTGGCCATGGTTTTCAATAAAAATCTTCAAAGGCAAAAGCTCCCATCTAGATGTAATCCCAAACATGCTTGTATATTTTCAAAACATTTTGCCAATAACTGTGGGCTGCAGGGTGTGTTGATGAATTTGAATGTAAAATCCAAGATATTTGCTGGTGGCCATGTTTTTAACAGCATTCGCGAAAAATGGTAAGCTCCCATCGAGAGGTCACCCCGAGGAACCACATGTCAAAGTTTGATGACGATCGGATGAGGGATGTTTCCTGCAGCGTGTGCCAAATGAAATTGTAGATGGATGCATGCACAGATGGACAACAGATGCCAACCCATGGCATTATTATGATTATAACTCAAATTCGACTGTGAATTTGAATTAAAAACTAAATCTTTCATAAACAAAGCTAGGGTGCATTATCAAAGTAGTGGATTCAAATTAAATGCAAGCTTTATCAATAATGGTCTAAGTAAAAACTGTTTGCACACTGGCTTAACAATTACATGTATTTGGAATTTAAGTTGATGGTAGGATAAAAATGGGATGAAAAATATATATACTTCAGACTGAATTCAAATGTAACAATGATATCTGTATCTGCACCCGATGGCATCTAGCGTTGAAACAATTATTCGACTAATCGACGTCGATGCAATTATTAAATTAGTCAATCCCAAAATCTGCTAGTCGAGAAAAACCACTACATAATATGCTATCACGACAGCAGTGCCAAATTATCACAGAAAATGTAGCAATTAATCAATCAGAACATGTAACTTGTTAAAGCCCTATTGCTACTGCTTGTTTGATGGTGCCAGCATGGCTGCTACAGTCAGTCATGCACGGACGAACTCAGTGACCTGAACTGAAGTGCATGCGTTGGCATGGTTTCTTTTATGTTGATTAGCAAAGACTTCAAACCATTGGTGCCGATTGCTACACTCTCTATTACAGACTTACAGTGTGATGTACATGTAATTGATCAGTGATAACTTGTATGTGTGTATTTATTCATTTTATAAAAAAAAACAGTGTAATACTAGAATAGTTATGCAATAAAATGGCTCCAAGAATATATGAAATGTCTGTTCACATCAGGAATTGATGAATGTTTGATCTGAGCTAAGCACAGGTAGAGCTGATTCAGCGAAACATTTTCACAGAAAAAAATTGTTGCCCGGCCACCAGTCCACAAACATTGCACTTCCGTTTTCGGAATCAAATTATGGCACCATTCACCAGTACATGTATGCGCATCTATCAATCACTATCTGTAGATACATTAACATTTTCATGACTGGAGCTTCCTGAAATTTGCAAAAACCTTGTGCCAATGCATTCTCTTATATTCTTTATGAATCTAGGGTGACTCGCATATATAAGAGAATACATTGGCCAACAATATTTTTGACTCGTGTTTAACTGTGTTCGTTGTTTAGTAGGGCCGCAAGCATAACTAGGGCCAGCGAATCAGGGGTTTACAATCATATTACAAATCGAATCGGGGGAAATTCGCAAATCAAATCTCAATTTGAATATATAAATGAGCCAAATCCGGGCATCAAAGTACCAGTTTCAGTGAACATGGGTAACATAATGCCAGTTTTGTGAACGTTGGAAATTTAGTGCCCAAAACCATTATGAGATAAAGTCAACAAAGCACTAGTTAATTACAGTAATGCCCTAAATAATTGACTCCTTAACCACAGAAGAATTATCGGTAATTTTTCAGGATTTCTCAGTGAGAGCTTTCCAATGAATGGCAACAAGCCATATTTCCGATTAAATCCTGAAAAATTACCCATAATTCCTCTGTGGTGAAGGAGTTGATTACTTAGGGCATTACTGTACATGTAGGACAATAATATGGCATGGAATTACAAGGGCGTTGGATGGGTATGTAACAACGTAGGCTACCATATGTATACATATACATTGAAGATCTCGGTGATTTTACTCAACAATTACTCAATACAAGTATGCAGTAATGCCCTAATTAATCGACTCTTTAACCACAGCAGAATTATGGGTAACTTTTCAGGATTTTGTCGGAAATATGGCTTGTTGCCATTCATCGGAAAGCTCTCCCCGAGTCGGTTAATTAGGGCATTACTGAACGTATACCACCAAGAAACGTTGACTGAAGTGTTGAGTAAACTATTTCTACTTAACGAGTTTATAGTCAAAATTTGCTCAAAATTACAAGTGAAATCGCTCAAAAACTGATTGATTTTCTCAACAGTTGTGTGAATATTTAATCAACTTTGACTGAAATATGTAGTTACCGGTACCTTTGAGCAATAATCAGTTTTCTTAGTTAAGAAAAGAAGTTGGCTACAGGAATATTTATTATTGGCAGTATTCTTGAAACTGAACTGGATGATATACCAGGGTTTCTGCTACTACGGCAGGCCGGTTGTCCAGTGGCCTCATTCCCCTCCCCAACATTGACTTAATATTGCCACAAAATAGCTACAGGCATACGGTAGCTCAGCCCCCTTCTTACACAGGACGATCGATCAACGACAATGATGATTAACAGATTGCAAGGAATCCTGCACTTGGTGCCTGAATAAGACATGATTAGTAGCGCGGACCACATGCACAGTTGTCTACACCATCCTGGGTACTAGTAATACTTTGTCGGCAAATGTTTAGTAGTTTTTACACCATTTTGATGGGTAATGTGAACAAAATATAAAGAAAGCATGCAGAACGTGCATATAGCACATGACGTAACACTGGACACTGAGTGTGACAATGTGTCTACTGCCAACCGTGGTAATTCCTTTGATGTCGGCTTTTAATATTGCTACAGTTATAAAAGTCGTTGTATCCTTTGTATGCTGAGGTGCTTGCATGCTTTTAGTTCATAAACTTGAGATAAAAGAAAGATGATCTATTTTAATTTGGTTTCTATACGAAACTTCAATGTTCCTACTTGTTGTCTCAAGTGAAAGGAAAGTGATACACATCCACATTTTCTCCCAACAGGACACCGTGTATGCACATGTATTAAACCCAGAATTAGGGACTTAACCAGAATTGGAAATATCGGGAAATTAATGAAATTCCTAAAATATATTATCTGTAATGGTCTGTTAGAAGATATTCAATTATTCTGTGGTATAATTTGATTCATACGGTTCATGTCTGGTTGTCTGTGGCACCTGTCCATGAAATTAGAACCTCCTCTTCGAAATGTTTAGTTTTTAATGAGGTGATGAACTTATGAAGAACTTTCTCATATACCAATCAGCCATCTCCTTCCATCTCAAAGTTGCATTTATAGATCCAAAATGTGGTAACGTAGATGAAACATCTCGAAATGACTACCATTATAGATGCACCTAGGAGTTTTAAATTTAGTTATTGTTCCTAGAACTTTTAATCGATTTTTTAATTGATTCAATCCGAAACAGATATCCTCATTATGCATTGTGGAGTGCCTTACTCAACAGCTCAATCGCTGAATACAATCCGCTCAACACAGTATCACTCAACGTGTTGAGTAAACATTTGTCAACAAGATTTTCAGTATAAGACCCTATACATGGTGAACCGCTTGTTTCAGTCCAAAAGAATTATTCTTTCTTGAAACTATAAAAGTTGGTATACAGATAGTGTTTTGAATATGATGAACATCTTAAGTCTGCAAGTACATTTCAAAAATGCCTACATGTATATGGATAAACATTATGATCACTGATTAATCAAGATGTAATGTAATAATGGGATTTGAGTAGTGCTTATCCCCTCGAGGGCCATACTATTAAGTGCTTGGAATTACCCCAGCTGTTGAGTAATGCGGAGTCTTGTGTCTGTTGCCATATTACAGGAGCTTCACTATAACGGCATAGCTTACCCAACAACCACGTCCCTATCTTTTGTCTAGGTATGGCAAAGCGAACACAATACAAGTGACTTTGCCCAAGTGTCTCAACCTGGTGCGAGATTTGAAACAGCATGTAGCTCTATATAGATAACATGCACAGGGTGATTTCACGGGAAGTGGAGCACAAAAACTGCCAAATACAACCAAAAATGAAGTTTCCTCAATGAATTTTGTTTTGTCTCCATTTTGTAGCTAGGCTTCAGGGAACATGTCTCCAAATTTGTTTATAGCGTGGGAACCATTATTTAAAAAGTTACATCATACCATACATGTATATGGCATCACTATAATATCTTTAAAATAAAGTTGAAAAAAACAGCAGCAGTAAACGTAGGGAATACAGATGACATTTTCAAATGTGAATGTGATCCTATTAGCCACAATTAGTCTCAAGTTGTAGAGGAGAGCTTCTAAAATTTAACACTTTAACAGAATTGAAAAATTCAATACGGTTCCAAAGTTATACTACTTTTAGTGCTTGGAAATGATCATATTTTTGTGTCAAAAGCCTTAAAGTGATTTATGACAAATTTGAATAATGTGTAAAAAACAACACAAAAACATGCAGAACGTGCATATAGCACATGACGTAACACTTTGTGTGCATGGTAGGAATACCTGTAACTATTTGTGTGCTTTTTACAAATAAAAATTTCACAGAATTATAAAAAATACTTGAAAGGATTTTGTGAAATTTTATGTGTGTTCCCAAGTGATATATATTTCACTGGTGATTACAGGTGTTTTCCGTCTGATAGCGGTATATGGCCTCAATGCGTATTGTCACAAATTGTTCAGGAAAGGACATTTTTTTTTAACAATGATACCGTAAATCAACTTTTCTACATTACTAGTGTGTTACATACCAAACTTTGGACAGTTATGTATGTCATGCCATCTAATGCCATCATTGAAATTTACTTTCCTGTTAAAGTGGCTGGCACTGAGAAAATTTCAGAAAAAGGCATGTTCAGGACAGGACATTTTTTTACGGAATTTTCATCATCGCTAATCACAGAACTAAACAAAATCAGTAACTCCTCATCACAGAAATAAGCACATCTATATTACTCATCATGTCCTAAATGTTCAAAATACACCATATGTGAATGATTTAATGATGGTTTCATAATACTGGCTGTAGTTGATTTGAAATTGGTGATATTTCATTTGTTTAACGGAATGTCTCCTAATAAGACCAGAATATCTTACATTATGATTACTGTATACGTGTAATTTGTTTCATAGGCACTATATATTTTCTGATAATCACCTTATTATTAAGACCATGTTTTGTTTGGCAGTGGAAAAATGGCAAAAAGAAGGACATTTATGGTCATAAAATCACCAAAAAAATTCAAATTAACCTGAATTTTTTTTCTGGGCAGGTTTAATACACCCAGATAGCATGACTATGTTGGGCCAACGTTGGCATAATGTCGGCACGGTTGGCATTAGGTTTGGTTGGGTTGACGTTGTTGGCCCTACGTATTTCTCCCAACCATTGGAAATATAATGTTGACCCAAAATTGTGCCAACGCGAACATGCCAACAGAATTATCTGCAGTA
Organism: Siphonodentalium dalli; assembly: GCA_032622095.1. Classification (NCBI taxonomy): domain Eukaryota; kingdom Metazoa; phylum Mollusca; class Scaphopoda; order Gadilida; family Siphonodentaliidae; genus Siphonodentalium; species Siphonodentalium dalli. Next base: position 127,075,927 of record CP136069.1, on the reverse strand, counting down.
AATTGGTTGGGTTGGCCCTTGGTTGGCCCAACGTATTCCTCCCAACTGTTGAAATTATAACGTTGGGCCAACGCCAACATGGAAATGGAATTTACTGTGCACATATCATTGGTTGGGTTTACGTTGTTGCCCCTTGGGTGACCAAATTAAGGTATTCCTACCATGCAACAGTTGGAATTATAACGTTGGTCCAATGTTGGGTCAACGCTTACAGCTTCACGACAGTCCAATTACATATAGCGTACATACATGTGATATAAATCTCAACGATATGCTTTATGTTCCGTAAACACACGTACAAACATTGCTGACACAATATTTGCTACGATATGTCATAAAATACATTGGATGGTGTCGGTTGGTATATCGTTGGCCCATCGTAATGCCAACATAGATGACTTAGAAAGCTCTGACGTCAAACTCTACGCGCGTGCACAACTGATCAGGCGTCTGCTTTTCATATTGCGCGCTTTGTTCTGTTTCTCGTTCAGTGTTGCTGCTGGTATGGATTTTAGCAAATAAAGGATTTAGTTTCTTCAATTTGGAATTCAAGGATTTGTTCGCTCTTTAGATGCCACCATTGATCATCGGGTCGCTACCTGAGGTAGGTTTACGTTTGTGAGAAACTACTCTTTTGTGTAAAATTAATTAATTATTTTCCCAATATTTTGAATGTTTGCACGGTGTACATATAAGTTATAGCGGAGAATACTTATTGACATGCATAGTAGTTTCTCACAAACTTGCATCAGATAGTGACATGGTGGCTGACGGTGGTAACTGAATTATGAACGGATTATTGGATGCCAAAAAAAATTAATAAAAGGCCGTCCCGGGCCACAGTGTCCTCCGAAAAAGTGGCTTCATTGGGGGCATCAGCTTTTCTGCAAAAACAACAAGGACCCTAAATCTGATAATAAATTTCAGAACAAACTGGGTGGATCGTACCCATATTCGAACTTGACATGTATTTCAAGCTGATAAACTCACATACCAAATTTGGTTCAGATATGATCACACAAACTGAAGTTATCATCCGGAAACCAGAAATTGACAAGATTCTAAGTCGAATAAAAGGTCAGTAGACCTCATGTCCGCCTCTAAGCATCGGCTTGATACGACCGATGTTTGCGCATAAAACCCTGTCTTTAGTGCTAGTAAACCTACATACCAAATTTAATTTCATTCAGTACACATTTACTAAAGTTATCATCCGGAAACCTCAAATTGGCAAAAATTCTAAGTAAAAAAGGGACATAACTCTGGTGAAAATTGGCGGACGGAACCCGAATTCGAACTTGACCTGTGTTTTGCTGGGAGAAAGACACATACCAAATTTGGTTTAAATCTGATTAACTCCACTAAAGTTATCATCCGGACACAAACTTTTGGGGTTTTATACATGTATGTCGGGTCGGCGGACAAAAAAGGGCCATAACTCTCGCAAAAATTATCGGATTAAACCGAAATTCGAACTTGAGCTGTATTTTGATATAAGTAATCCACAAAAAAACGGGTTTTGTATATAAACAATCCAAAATCAAGTTATCATCTGGAAACCAAAAAACAGAAGAAAACTTAATTTTTTATGTCGTAAAAGGGGCATAACTCTGCCAAAAATGGTCGTGCAGAACCCAAGTTCCAACTTGACCTGTGTTTTGCTGGGAGAAAGTAATATACCAAATTTGGTTTGAATCCGATTAACTCTACTAAAGTTATCATCCGGAAACCAACTTTCAGTGGTTTTCTAAGTAAAACAAGACAGTCAAAGACTGTGGGGTCGCTCACCAGACTGCAAAGACTGATAAGACTGGGACTCTTGAGACCATAACAGTCAGAACTTTTCATAATCACTTTAAAAGAAGCGGATCTACACAGGATATGTGGCTAGAGAGGCTTCATGTCGATCAGCGAATATCTACCTTTAAATTACCAATGGAACACTACAGATCCCCCTCCAGCTAAACATATCCCCTCCTGACCGGGCTCCAGATTCCCAAGTCTTAGGTTAGAATTTCACAACTGACGTCTCAAACTTTCTCAATTGTTCGAAATTTCCAATCTCACAAGCACCGTTTTATAAACTATTTAGACATGTTTGAAGCCCAATTATCCATGAACCCGAAAACAACATATATATGTCAAGATTAATCAGTCAGGTAGTTCCAAGGTAGATGTTTTAAGTGAAGTCCCCATAGCCCCGTCATTTCTTGACAGGTTGACCTCATGTTAACAAATCTGAATCTCAGTCACTAAAGGATCCTCCATACTATATGTAAGCTAAATAGTCCAACCTCTCTTGAGAAGACATTTTTAAGTATTACTATAGAGACATACAGTTATGTCCCTGGTCCCAGTCTATTTAATCTGGTGACCCCATCTGAATAAATTTGAATCCCAGATACCAAAGAACCCTTCATACTAAATATCAATAAAATAGACCTGATGGTCTGTGTGAAGGAAGCATATTAAGAGAAAAACTTTCCTTTGCTTGACCCCTAGTTGACAAGTTGACCCCATTTAAAACCAATGACCCCATTTGAAATAAAAATCTGAACTCCAGGTCACCCAAGGACTGTTCATACCAAATATGAACCCGTTCAACCTGATGGTACAGCAGAAGAGGTAGTTTTTAAGAATTACTATGGAGAGCAAGAGTTATGGCCCTGCCTTCATAACCATTTGATAGAGTGACCTCATTTAAACAAATATGAATGTAAGTCACCTAGGGAACATCTACACCAAATATGAACCCATTCAGTCTAGAGAAGATGTGAGCTCAAAAATTACATTTCATTGAACAAATCTGTAAATCACCCCCCCCCCCCCCCCCCCACCCCAACACAGTGGCGACATCCCTGCAAGAATATGACATACATCATTTATTTGGATGCCTATTGCCTTAACAAAATTACCATGACCTGGAAAGCCAGTGCATTCTCTTTTATATGGGAGGCTTCCCATGGGAGCATATATAAGAGAATGCACAAGCACAGGGTCTCACCAGCACAACTCTGGTCATGAAATGGTTAATATTAATAGTAAAAATAAACTTTATCTTTCAAACAGGCAATTTGTATCTGAGATAAACATGGGATAAAATTCCATTCATAAAGCCACTATCAGCAACAAGAATGTCTGGGAGACCTGTTGACATGAAGATAATTAATGATGGCACAAACATTTGCCCAGTGATACCAATGTATTGTGTTACTCCTACAGCTGTGTTCAAAACAAGGATTTACATCCACACCTAAATATTTAAACCAATTTGGTCTTTAATATGTATCTGGAGAAGAAAACAATTGATGGACGGATAGAGACATAATGACAGATGGATGGATGGGAAAACAGTCTGACATAGATACTGACAAATTCAATCCAATATACCCCCCCCCCCCCCAAGTTTTCTTTTCAGGGTATAATGAGTTCAATTGGATACTGGTGGTTAAGAACATAATATTCGAACAGCCAAGCCTGAACATAGTGTCTGACATTTGCACAATGAGGTCCCATAAGGGTAAATTTAATGACACAATCCTGCAATGCGGGCTAGCATCACCAAATTCACCCTCTGAGGACCTCATTCTGTGTAGGCCTCAACTGCTATGGGAGACATAGCATTAGATTGAAGTTCTCCAGTTAAAGTTGGTGATGTGCACCCACTGGGCACCTCAATTATGCATTTTATATTCACAAATTAGGGGATATAGAAACTAAATAGAAGGGAAAAAGTAAGTAAAAATGTCAATTTAAGTGCCTATATACTTCCCAGAAGATGAGGCTTAAGCAGAATGAGGACCCTGGCTAGTGTATTTGGTGATGCTAGACTGCTGTGCAGGGTAGCATAACTAAATTCACCCTCTGGAAACCTCATTCTGCAAATGCCAGACACACTAAATTCAGGTTAGAGAACAATAATTTGTTTTTATTTTAATAACACACATTGGCATGAGTGCTGTCTGGTGCATTAAGTTCACACCTGTCAGCCTGATAAACATCTCAATTGATGCCTGTGTGTGTATTTATATTAACTCTCTCTGTCTGTAGCTAATACAATTGACTTAATATGCTGGTGGGGGAGATCCTGTGAGTTAGGAAATGAGATAGGGTGGAATGCTGTTGGTTGGGGGCAGGGTGGGGTTCTGGGTCATGTGGGGGGAGGGTGATAATTTGTTTTGTATGTTAAATTGATCAAGGAGTTCCTGAATTTTTTATTATTTTTTTGGGAATTATGGCCCTGCCTGCACCCGAATTTGACCCAGTGACCCCATTTGAACAAATCTGAACCCCAGTCATTCAATGACCCCACATACCAAATATAAACTAAATCGGCACAATGGTTATAGACAAGAAGTCGTTATAAGAATTACCAAGGAGGAATATAGTTATGGCCCTGGTTTCGCAACTGTTTGACACAGTGACCTCATTTGAACAAATCTGAATGACAGTCACCTAGGGAACATCCACACCAAATATGATCAAAATACAAAAATGTAATTTTTTGGTTTTTAGAGTTATGTCCCTGGCTCTGCCCCTAATGACCCAGTGATCCAATTTGAACAAATCTGATTCCCAGTCACCCAAGGTCCCTCAGTACCAAATATAAGCTAAATCGGCCGAATATTTTTGTAGATGAAGTCATTGTAAGAATTACTATGAGTTATGGCCCTGGTTTCTCAACTAATTGACCGGGTGACCTCATTTGAACAAATCTGAACACCAGTCACCCAAGGACCCTCCATACCAAATATTAGCTAAATCGGCACAATGGTTATGGACAAGAAGTTGTTGTAAGAATTACTGTGGAGGAATAGAGTTATGACCCTGGTTTGGCAACTATTTGACCCAGTGACCTCATTTGAACAAATCTGAATGAGAGTCACCTAGGGAACATCCACACCAAATATGAACCAATTTGGTATGATGGTTTCAGAGGAGAAGATGTTTTTAAAAAAGTTGACGGACGGACAGACGGACGGACGGACAGACAGACGGACAGACGGACGACGGACGAGGAGTGATGACTATAGCTCCACCGGAGACTTCGTCTCAGGTGAGCTAAAAAGGGGCATAATCTGGTGAAAATTGGCAGACGGAACCAGAATTCGAACTTGACCTGTCTTTTCTGCTAGTAAACCCACATACCAAATTTAATTTAATTTGGTTCACTCTAACTAAAGTTATCATCCGGAAACCTCGGACGCACGGACGGACAGACGACGGACACGCTGATTATAATAGTCCTCCGAATCCGTAGGGTCGGCGGACAAAAATGGCCATAACTCATGTAAAAATAATTAGACAGAACATATATTCAAACTTGGCCTGTAGTTTTAGCTGGGAAATACACATACCAGCTTTGGTTCAGCTCAAATAATCAAAACTGGAGTTATCGGTCGGAAACCAAAATGTTATGAAATTGGTCAAATTCTAAGTTGAATAAAAGGTCAGTAGACCTCATGTCCGCCTCTAAATGTCGGCTTGATACGACCGTTGTTTGCGCATAAAAACCTGTCTTTAGTGCTAGTAAACCTACATACCAAATGTAATTTCATTCAGTACACATTTACTAAAGTTATCACCCGGAAACCTCAAATTGGCAAAAATTCTAAGTAAAAAAGGGACATAACTCTGGTGAAAATTGGCGGGCGGAACCCGAATACGAACTTGACCTGTGTTTTGCTGGGAGAAAGACACATACCAACTTTGGTTCAGATCAAATAATCCAAACTGGAGTTATCGGTCGGAAACCAAAAATGTTAACAGACGGTCAAATTCTAAGTCGAAAAGGGCCGTAACTCATGTAAAAAATAATTGGACGGAACCCATATTCGAACTTGACCTGTATCTTTAGCTGGGAAATACACATACCAACTTTGGTTCAGATCAAATAATCCAAACTGGAGTTATCGGTCGGAAACCAAAAATGTTAACAGACGGTCAAATTCTAAGTCGAAAAAAGGGCCGTAACTCATGTAAAAATAATTGGACGGAACCCATATTCGAACTTGGCCTGTATCTTTAGCTGAAAAATACACATATCAACTTTGGTTCAGATCAAATAATCCAAACTGGAGTTATCGGTCGGAAACCAAAAATGTTAACAGACGGTCAAATTCTAAGTCGAAAAGGGGGCATAACTCTGGTGAAAATTGGCAGACGGAACCAGAATTCGAACTTGACCTGTCTATTCTGCTAGTAAACCCACATACCAAATTTAATTTAATTTGGTTCACTCTAACTAAAGTTATCATTCGGAAACCTCGGACACACGCACAGATGCACGCACGCACACACAGGCTAATTATAATAGTCCTCCGAACCCGTTGGGTCGGCGGACAAAAAAATGGGCATAACTCTGGTGAAAATTGGCGGATGGAACCAGAATTCGAACATGACCTGTCTTTTCTGCTAGTAAACCCACATATCAAATTTAATTTAATTTGGTTCACTCTAACTAAAGTTATCATCCGGAAACCTCGGACACACGGATGCACGCACAGACGTGCTGATTATAATAGTCCTCCGAACCCGTTGGGTCGGCGGACAAAAAAGGGCCATAACTCTCGCAAAAATGGGCGGAGAAAACCCATAATCGAACTTTACCTGTATTTTGGTCTGATAAACTCACCTATAAAAAGATTCTAAGTAAAAAAAGGGCCATAACTCTCGCAAAAATGGGTGGAGCAAACCCATATTCGAACTTGACCTGTATTTTGGTCTGATAAACTCACCTAAATTTGCTTTTGATCTAATAACCGAAACTAAAGTTATCATCTGGAAACCATTTCCGGACACACACACAAGCACGGACGGACACCGGCTATTTTAATAGTCCCCCGAAAAAAACTTTTCGGGGGACAAAAAATTCCCCAATGTTATGCCAACCAATTAAGTTTGAGTTCCCAATGCTGTCCCTCCGTTGGGTCAACATTATGCCAACCAAATGGTTTAGTTTCCAACATTAGGCCAACGTTATGCCAACCATGTGGTCTGGATATCAACACTGGTCCAACGTTGGTTGCCCTACGTTGGCCCAACCATTCAGATGTTGGTTGTGCCAACGTTGGCCCAACCATGTCATGCTATCTGGGCATAGTCATAAATGTACCTTTATATGATAGAAAATGGGTGGTAGGTTGACCATACACTGAACATGAATTTAAGGAAAATATGTGTCCAATTCCTTTGTGGTCCACTTCCCATGAAATCACCATACAATCCACTTAATCTGGCCAAGCCACTGTTGTGGCCCATGCGTTAACACCATTACAAGTCCGACACTCTAACCACTGAGCTACCGAACTCCACAATTGTTTGCATTCATAAAATGATTTCAATATTTCCAACGACTCAATAAAATTGCATGATCGGGTGAGAATACATTGTTTTACTGCACATTACATCATTGGGTGGTATGGTACAATCAATGCAGCAAGCTTGGTTACATTATTCTAATCTAATAGACCTATAATAGGCTATATATATACATGTATATATCTTTAAAGGTATATGGCACGGACTAAGTAGAATAAATCACTTCTTCCTTTCACTGTCCTACTAGTAAGTGTCCTTCATGTTGGTGGAGATTAAATGTGAGTCATCCCCAGGTACATTAAAAAAAACTTCCGCCCAAAATTTACTCGACGGGGAAGTCGTGTGAGATTGCCGCTGGATCAGGTTGACTGGACCGAGTTGGCCCTGGGACGAGCTGGCCCGTTTCCTATCAGAATACCATGACAAAGTTGCGATCCCCAGTCTGCTAGCATGAGAGACCAGAACGCTACTTCTTGGCTACCTACTTCCCATTGTAGATAAGTATGCTATTTATAGGAAACAGGCAACAAATGCCTTGTGTTTTGAGATTAGTGGTTATATTTGAGATACTAGTATGTGTGTCCGGCTATTTGGTATATGTAATTAGTTCATAACTTGACTCTTTAATACTTTATATTAGGATACCGATTTATAATATAAATTTGATTAAAACAACAGGTCCCCAGAACAAAACCAAGGTGAGAGATTAATCTAAACCAGTTCTATAGGATAGTGAAGCCCTGGGATGGTGCGCCAGCTCTCAATGTAGATGACTTCCTGACAGTGATACCAAATGAAAGTGTCAATGACACTGTAGCTCAACTTGGAAAGGGAATAATTTAATGTATTACAGTCAATGGAGCGATTAGGAATGTGGAAAGTTGAATGTCTAATACTAGTTAAAAGACATGAAGAAAAAAGTAAAATCCAAGATGGCTGCTGGTGGCCATGTTTTCGGCCGAATGACCCCAAAATGACTCGTTCCCATCTACATGTCATCGTTAACATCCATGACAAATTTTATGATGATCAGACTAAAGGTACAACCTGTAGCTCGTGCTAAAGGATTTAGTCATACAAAGAGTAAAATCCAAGATGGCTGCTGGCGACTATGTTTTTTGGCCGAATGATCCCAAAATGACTCATTCCCCCATCTACATGTCATTGTTAACATCCATGACAAATTTTATGATGATCAGACTAAAGGTACGACCTGCAGCCCGTGCTAAAGAATTTAGTCATACAAAGAGTAAAATCCAAGATGGCTGCTGGCGGCCATGATTTTTGGCCGAATGACCCCAAAATTACTCGTTCCCATCTACATGTCAATATTATCATCCATGACAAATTTCATGATGATCAGACTAACAGTACAACCTGTGGCCCGTGCTAATGGATTAAATTTTGAAATCCAAGATGGCCGCTGGCAGCCATGTTTTTTGTCCGAATGACCCCAAAATGACTCGTTCCCATTTACATTCCAATTTCAACAGCCATGACAAATTTTATGATGATCGGACTAAAGGTACGACCTGCAGCCCATGCTAAAGGATTTAGTCATACAAAGAGTGAAATCAAAGATGCCTGTTGCCGGCCATGTTTTTTGGCCGAATGACCCCAAAATGACTCGTTCCCATCTACATGTCATTATTAACATTCTTGACAAATTTTATGATGATCAGACTAAAAGTACGACCTGTAGCCTGTGCTAAAGAATTTAGTCATACAAAGAGTAAAATCCAAGATGGCTGCTGGCGGCCATGTTTTTGGGCCAAATGACCCAAAAATTACTCGTTCCCATATACATGTCATTGTTAACATCCATGAAAAATTTCATGATGATCAGGCAAACAGTACGCCCTGTAGCCCGTGCTAATGGATTGAATTTTGAAATGCAAGATGGCCACTGGCGGCCATGTTTTTTTACCGAATGACCCCAAAATTAATCATTCTGGTCTAAATGTTGATGTCAACAGCTATGACAAATTTCATAATGATCCGACCAAAGGTACGACCTGTAGACTGCATTGTTGACGCCTTACGCACACACGGACGACGGACGACAAAGCCATGGCAATAGCTCAAACTTTACAAAGTAAAGTTGAGCTAAAAAGGAAAGCAGGAAAATCACTGCAACATCTTTCACAGGACTTTATTACTAACAATATCATCGAAAAGGAGGTTTGTAATAACCAATATGGCCATTTCAACTCAGGCGTATTAGCTGCGACCAATACAAACACTCCTTTCGCTAAAACAACCATTGAATGGAATAAACTTGATGACTGTTGTCCAGCTGCGCCAGTGATCCATAGGAATTTCTAAGGACAATCTGCAAGATCACTGTTCCTGGATATTTCCATCCGTCGCAGCCTCCAGGATCAACTCGAATTACGCAGACACGTTCCTCTGTGTGCGCTTAACTGGTTCAGTGCTGAAAGCCCATATTTGGACCCTATGTAAGAGTGCTGGAAGCCCAGATATGGGCTTTGGCAATGACACTGTCTTGTTTAGTCAACTTTTGTTTAGTTTAATCATTTAAATAGCATTTGTCAGGTAATATTTAAGAAATATTGTTACATATATAATTAAATTAGGACATTGTGAAGTTTGAATGGATGCCGACCAATAAAATTGTCAGAAAAGGTACTTATATCGCGAAAAGTTTGAGAAAAATTACAAATGTTTTGACCTAAGGGCGGCCGACAACCAAGCTCATAACCATAACCTAATCAGACATCCAGGCTCATATCGATAACCTACTTTGACAAATAGACAACCAGGCTCATAACCATAGCCTAATGAGACATCCAGGCCCATAACCATTGCCTAATGAGACATCCAGACTCATAATCATTGCCTAATGAGACATCCAGACCCATAACCATAGTCTAATGAGACATCAAGGCTCATAACCATAGCCTAATGGCTAATGAGACATCCAGGCCCATAGGCATAGCCATAGCCTAATGAGACATCCAGACTCATAACCATAGCCTACTGAGACATCCATTAGCTCATAACCATAGCCTAGTGAGACATCCAGGCGCATAACATAATCACAAATGTATATATATGGGGGTCAAATTTGAGAAAAGAGTGCAAATTATCAACTCTGAGCATAAAATTCAATAATTTTCGGTTTGTTGAAATATATATACGCATTTTATTACGTTTATGTAGGATATTTAGCACTGAACCAGTTAAGGCCAGCGTTGGCCCTAGTTCAGTCATGAACATAGTGTGTATGGTACCATTGCTGGAGGCAGCAATCTGCGATTTCATTTTCAAGTGGTCATGTTAAACCTACTAGTACTGGGCTCTTTCACGTTAAAGGTTGACCACAAGTGGCCAAATAGGGTGCAAAAAAAGTGTTTTTCAAATAACTTTTTCTTCATTAATTCATGTTAGGAACATCATACTGGATCGTGAACTAAAGTTTCAGAGCAGGAGCAAGTGTATTTTGATTTTTCAGGCTTGGTCTATGCAGGATTCCCTCAAAATTGAAAATACTGAACAACTAACTTCTAATGTCTGAATTTTAATTATTATGCAACTGTTTTCGGAATGATATCTCATGACATTGAGCATTGAACAATCAGAGAACATATATGTGAAAATTACTGGAAAAATCTTTGAATTTCCATATTTTTTTAATTTATATGTAAATTATGAACTCTTAATATTCATATTCCCTAATTGTTATTCTCTGATAATAGAAAGATGCTTCAGTAGTGTAAAGATGTTACATCTCAGGTTGAAGTGCATGCTTCAAGGATTGTAATATTGAAAGCATTTTTAAAATCGGACAAAATTTGACTCAACAAGAGCATATTTAAAAATTGCCAATTTCCACTGATTTTTTCTCGGAGAGGACACATTTTTTTAACATTCATTCACTGTAGACATCAGAGTCTTGTAACTCAATCATAGAAAGATTGCCGATTTTCATTGCCTTGTTTTATATTTTAGAGAACTTGAATAGACCTGTCAAACTGAGAAATGTGAAGATAAACATATTGAGACTCTTGGAAACATGACTCGACAGATGATAAGTTGGGGCAAAATCTGTTGTCCCATAACCAGTTTTTATGTGTACCATAGTATGGTATACGTAATGTTGACGTTCGGATTGACCACTCATCGTCCGTCTGTTTATCCGTATGTAAACATTTTACGCATGGTGCGATAACTCAAACATTTTCTATCCAATCGGAACAAATTTGTGTACGCATTTCTCATCCCAAAATGTAGGATGAGTTTGAAAATGGGTTTGATATGATTTTTAAATAGAGGTACCGTATGGGCCTTTTTCGACTTAGAATTCACGCATGCTACGATGACTCAAACATGTTTTTATCTGACTTGAACCAAATCTGTTATTTTGGTTTGTGATTTCGCAGCCCGAAATACAGATCAAGTTCGAATATGGGTTTGAGACAATTTTTTTTACTGGTGTGATGGTCCTTTTTCGACTTACAATTATTCAGATGTGAGGTTCACTGATTAATACAGGCTTTTACTGTATAAGAGACAAGGCGAATTATTCAACTAGGGTTATTTTTAGCTGTCATATGTTAGCCCTATTATAATCTGTAACTCATTGACATTCACAAACAAGAGCATCGCTAGGGCGTGGCAAAATACGCCCTTTAGCCATTTTGAACTGTACTACCGCAAAATGCAATAATACTTTGAGCTTAAAGGTACGGTTGGCCTTGGCGGTGGGTATCCTGTGAAAATATTTCCACCCGTCAAAAACCGCCACAAACAGAAAGAATAACAAAATGTAGACAGACTTTGTCCGTATACAAATGAGAAATATCGCACAAACAGTATGTTATTGTCATATATTTGACCATTGTTATGTAAACAAAAGCATAAAAAGTTACTTTTCTGTTGTTTGTTTATATTATGATGGTCAACATAAAGAGCGTTCTTTGTTTGTGAATTCCTGATATGGAACGAATAAAGAGCGTTTATGCCATTTGTGTGTGATTAGCCAGCAGCATTGTGCTGTCCTCTGTAACACAATCAGGCTCTTGCTTTGGTAAAATATAGTAAATCTTTATGATAACATGCTGTTTACGCGATGGTCATGGTATATATGAACGAAACTGTATGCGTTTTAATGTTTTTCTGTTTACGGTGATTGGAACAAATATGAATATTTTCAACACGTGCCTTTAAATTTGAAGAAAATATGATATACCCCTAATTTCAATGCCAAATGCAGTCAAATTCTAAGTAAAAAATGGCTGTAACTCATGTAAAAATAATTAGACAGAACCTGTATTCGAACTTGGCCTGTAGTTTTAGCTGGGAAATACACATACCAGCTTTGGTTCAGATTAAATAATCAAAACTGGAGTTATCGGTCGGAAACCGAAATGTTATGAAATTGGTCAAATTCTAAGTTGAAAAAAGGCCGTAACTCATGTAAAAATAACTGGACGGAACCCATATTCGAACTTGGCCTGTATCTTCAGCTGGGAAATACACATACCAACTTTGGTTCAGATCAAATAATCCAAACTGGAGTTATCGGTCGGAAACCAAATATGTTAACAGACGGTCAAATTCTAAGTCGAAAAAAGGCCATAACTCATGTAAAAATAACTGGACGGAACCCATATTCGAACTTGGCCTGTATCTTCAGCTGGGAAATACACTTACCAACGTTGGTTCAGATCAAATAATCCAAACTGGAGTTATTGGTCGGAAGCCAAAAATGTTAACAGACAGTCAAATTCTAAGTCGAAAAAGGGCCATAACTCATGGAAAAATAATTGGACCGAACCCATATTCGAACTTGGTCTTTATCTTCAGCTGGGAAATACACATACCAACTTTGGTTTAGATAGAATAATCCAAACTGGAGTTATCGATCGGAAACCAAAAATGTTAACGGACAGACAGACGGACCGACAGACGGACAGACTGATTACATAATACGACCTTTTTAAAAAAAGGGTGTATAATGAATGGACTCTCCCATTTCATTCTAAAAGTATAAATAGGAATAGTCCATTGCCCATTTGTATGGATGTTTTCAGAATATGAGCAGACAGAGCGAACCCACATTTAATGTAGTACACTATTGTAGCGCACTATTTAAAATTTAAAATTATTTGCAGTCTCACAGGGCCGATTTTCATAATACTTGGTATGGAGACATAGTTTATAATTTGTTCATAGGGTCATGGTTGAGTGGACTTTAGGGGACAATGAGGGGTGAGAAGATTAACATTGAGGGCTACTGGTATGGGGTTTTCATGGATTTAATGTCGAGAACAGAAATCAATGCTTTTCTATGTATGAAACAAATCTATTGGGCGATTCTTTGAAAATGTGACATAAATTGAAAAAAATAAAACTCTGCCTCTATCATATTCCTATATGATTTAAGTTATATGAGATATCCAAATTTAATAATCTGAAAATTTTGTCATTGTAACTAATTCCGTTGTATTAAAAATAATTGTTGATGACATGGTATAATTTTTTATAGTAATTCTCTGTTTTTTTTACTTTAATTAAAAATAATCAGAACTTGTCAGTTGTCCCTTATTCATATGTGTTATCCTACACGTATGTTACCAATAGATCCCATCTAAGAGTTTTAAAAAACATTACATCAAAATTATCGATCAGTTCCTGTTTCAGGGGCATGAGTTTTCCACCCCACCCCCAATGTCCCGTACAACACTTTTATGAACAAAAGTTATCATTGTTTTCAAACAACAGATCAACAATCCATACCAGATCAAATCTTCTTACCATATAAGGTGCAAACCATAGTATTAAGAGCATTTTCCATTATACTGGCATTATTATAAGATTATTATACATTTAAAAATGTCCCGTACAACACTATCTATGGTGTTGTATGGGACATGTCCCGTACAACACCAGGAAAAATCAATCGTTCCATTTACTAAAATGTCAATTTTCAAATACTAACAAATGCACCTCACATTATGTACACTTGTTGTTAATATAATAATGGTAAGTAGTTTGTAATTATTTGTATTTAACATAACTGACCAAGGCACTACTTGGGTTAATATCCTTGTGGTCCAACTATAATAGTATACCACATGTCAAATTTGGTATGGTAATAGATATCTGTACACATTGGATGATCATATAACAGTGGATATCAATTCATGCATTAGAAAATAATGCATACTAAATTAACCACCATGGCACTTCAATGGTTAACTAGCTTGCTGACTGAACTGAATTACAGTGTAGCAATATATTTTGAATAAAATTAACCCCTACATTTTCAGCCTTGATGTTTATCATCCAAAATAAGGTTATTTTGACAAAATGTCAACTCCAGGGTGAAAAAATAAGTTATGTATCATTGTGTCAAATCTGTGTAATACAATAGGAATAGACCAGTTCACTTTTAAGTGAAAACTGGCGTATGAAAGTACCAGCCATAGCATTGCAATGGTTAACTGACATGTAGTGATAAATAACTGTGTAGCAATATATTGAATGAAATTTAACCCTTGCAGTTTTCAGTTTTGATGTTGGTCACCCAAAATGAGGATATGTTGACAAAATGTCAACTTCAGGATATAAAATATGTTGTGCATCATCGTCTCAAGACTTTGTAATGAAATATAGCAATAGACCGGTTAGCTTTTAAGTGAAAACTGGCATATGAAAGTACCAGCCATAGCATTGCAATGGTTAACTGACATGTAGTGATAAATAACTGTGTAGCAATTATGTGGCAAACTTGACTGTAATTGAGAATTTGAATTCATTTGGAGTTCTGGCCTACTTTGAGTAAGGTGGCATTTGATCTGAAGAAGTAACTTGATTCAGGATTTATTATGGATGATATATCACATTATCTGAATTGGATATGTTGATGCATAGACCTAACTTTAGTCAAATATGTAAAAAAAAACAACAACAAAAACGATTTATTATCTTTTTGCACATTTTGCTGTGAAAGCACACACTAGTATCATATACCTAGTAATTGATTTAAATGATTTAAACTATTGAAATAACTATAGATAATTATATCCAAATGAATTAATTTTAAAGTTGATTGTTTGAGTTACATTTGTTATATCAAATAAAATTGTTTATTTGAATATGATCTGGTATTGGTTATTTTCTACAGTATAGGCTATATTGTTACATAATATCTTCAACTTTCTCTCATTGAATGGAATCTGCTATTAAAACTGAACAAGTGCAGCAGTACTTAGGGTTTAGGCAATATAATATAATAAAACATAATGCCAAGATTAAATACTAAATTCTAATGTGTATAATTATAGATCTATGTTATGCCAGGTTTGTGGCATCTGTAATTTCTGTATTTAATAGGCACTTGAATTTAAATTATAGCCTGAATATTCCAATATCACACTCAGTCATAGCTTCAATAATACAGAGTATTCATACACACTAATTTCAGTGTATCTATAATTCTAAAGCACACATCATTGCAGTGTATCTAAATCCTTCTAAATCAGTTCTTGCATTCTTGCCATGAAAGGAATGAGAGAAAATTGAAGCTTTTATGTATTACAGTTGATATAATTTGAGAAATATGCTAAATGTCCCGTACGACACCTGGATTTTGTCCCGTACAACACTAATTCAACAAAAAAACAGTAAAATAGTATTTTACATAGAAATCTAGTTTACACTTCTATTGTTGAACATTATTTACCAAAATATTTAACATATGCATTAGTTTTGCACACTTTACTATTAGAAATGGGCAAAATGTGGAGCAGTGACAAAAATGTCCCGAACAACATATTTTCTTTGTCCCGTACAACACCGCTGTTTATTTGCTACCATGCCAATTTATCTGAATTTTGAAAAAAATCATGTTTTCCATTATAAAGAGCAATCTTTCCTATCTTAACATTTTATAATTTGAAGGACTTAATTATGCACATCTAACAGAAATATTGCTAAATAGTTGAGTACCCTAATAATCATGTCACAAAAATGTCCCGTACTACACCCAACTATTATGCCATATTATAGAAAAAATCTTTGCTCAATATCATGAACTATGATTCCAAGAGTTTGACATAGGAATGAGTGATAATTAAACACAAAATATTGTCTGCAAACTTCAATCAATTAATCGCCAGAAGCTGGAGTGTTTTCAAAATGTCCCGTACAACACCAAAATAATCGCCCTATTGAGTGCTATAGAGCATTTGGAAAGGGGGCTATCTTCAGTTTATCCTGTCAGGGGCTTCAAGCGGTCCTATTCAGGAGGCATTAAAAGGGTCAGATAACTCTAAATAAAATAAGAACTTAAAAAGTCCAGTCCAAGAAGGCAGATAAACATTGTTAATACTTGATGTGGATTATTGCGATGAACCATAATTTCCAATTTGTTCATCCTGTCATGGTTCATTGAAATTTAGGGGCCATGGAGCGCTTAGAAGATTAACATTGATTATTATTGATTTTAGCGTCCAAGCTACTTGTAAAACATTTTAATGTGTGAAATCATTCTATTGGGGGGATTGGGGGATTACTTACTGTTTTTTTGTTTGAACTGTGGTAATCTGTATTGAGTGTATTAAGGGGTCATAGGGAGCAGAATCCTCATAGCTGTACAAATATATGAACAATACTGTTTTATGGTCTAAACTATTTTATTGAGAGCTATACAGAACACCAGGGTATGAACTGTGTTTATTTATCTCAGTTTACGGGTCCTATGGTATTCCAATGTTATTATATGTACACGCACATGGATTATTCCTTTAATATTGCAAGTTAGTGCAGATACTCTGTAACCTGTTAAAAAATGTGTCCTCTCCGATAATTCAAGACAATTATATTAAACTATTGAGAAACACATGTTTTACGAACAACTCTTCCATCAAACCCCTTGTAATCAGTAACATGATTATCAATAATCAAGAAATTCTTCAGATTCACAATTTACTCAGACAATTGCAGTTGAGCAGACCTGAATTGCCTCAATGAAAATAAATGAAATAACACATTAGTAGCTCAAATTGGACACAGCATGTTACACAAACTGTATTTTAATATAGTATATTATTAATACACCCCGTTCTCATTAACAGAATGGTTAAAGTTCAATATAAACCAATGTCTTCCAGAAAATCTCTGGGTTCTATGCTTGAATTCTCGGAGAGGACATTTTTTTTAACATTTAATGAGCTGCTGTACCAAATAGGAATGGTTCAGCCCACCAATTAAAGTTTATACACCCTCAATACTAGTGACAGTTTACCCACAATACAAAATGATTTTCTCATCTCATTAATATTATCAGTTGACAAAGATTCTCGGAGAGGACAGATTTTAACGGAATTTATGTGCACATATTTTGGAGAATTGAATATAATTTAAATAGACTTATACACAGAAAACGAATTTTACCATTAATCTTCCATACCATGAAATGTCCAACTGAACTATAATCATGATCCATGGTTCTTGTAAATTGTGTTTATAAAAAGCTTTATTTTAGATTCACATGCTATAAATCATTTAACGGAATATCTCAATAACTTTCAAATTCATATATTATCAAACTGAATGCACGAAATCACTCAAAATTTTCACCACATGATCAATCAGACATAAGCTAAAGGTTAAATGAGGACATTTTTGGCAAACCCATAAATTAAAATAAATATAAGGAACACAAAATCATCACAGCAATGATTGGCCACTCAAAATATGCCAAAATTGGTACTCATCGCCCTATAATTTTGTTATTTTTTCCAATATAGCAGTGAAATTTTGTCTGCAGGTTGGGCTGTGCATCAGTACTACAGAAATATTATTATGACACTCCAAACACAATGACAAATGCATCATTTTCCCTCCTATCCGAAAAATTAATTTTGTCAACCTTTAACGTGAAAGAGCCCTAGTACTAGTACCTACAGCCAAATCAAGGCTACTACACCGAACTACATACAGATACCGTAGTACATTGCCTCTGCATGGACACCTTACAGATACAGAAAAATTTACCCCACCCCAAACAATACTTAATTAATGATTCAATATTGTTGGGGTGGCAGCTGGGGTGGGGGTAAAAAAAAATTCTGGGGGCTGTGATTAAAACCTTATTTTTTGGGAAACGGGCCCACTCGCCCCAGTCGACCTGGGCCAGCTCGCCCCGGGCCAGCTCGCCCCAAGGGATAATGTCTTATTTAAGTTGTCGTTTTGAGGTCGTTTTGCCTGCTTTCTCTCTCTCTCTCTCTCTCTCTCTAAGCCAAAGGGTTGTCGGGAGATAGATTGGATAGTTGGGTAGTAGTGATAATTATCTATTTCGATGATAGTTAACAAGAATAAAAACATAAGAACATTTATTCATAATAACGGAATAAGTGTAAACAGTGAATATGATAGGATAGGATAGGATATGAATGGGGACAATAACAGCTTCTAAGGGTTTCCCAAACTCCAGAGATACATGTAGTGAGATGAACTCAGAGAATAAGAGAAACTTTAATATCCATAATTAAAAACAGTTCATTATTGTTATTTCTGAATTCGCCGATTCGTCGTTCAAACCAACTATTGTGATATACTGGCTATTATCATGGGCTAACAAACGTGCCTAAAGTAATCTAAATGTCAAAATTGATGGACATAACTCTGAAATATATCATAATCTGAACTTAAGAAATTAATATATTAATATATATTAACTTATTTACAACTTTAATACAAATGTAATACCCGGGCCAGCTCGCCCCTGAAAGGTGGGCCAGCTCGCAAAAACTGCCTGGGGCGAGCTGGCCCTGGGGCGAGTGGGCCCGGATCCATTTTTTGGGACCCTATGATGATGTCCAACGGTCACTGTGCACACTGTCTTTACACTTTAGATGATAGAACTTAGAAGTTTGAACTGGAGACAGTGGAGTACTAACTAGTACATGTACTACTAGTACTAGTAGAAGGCTAGAATATCTCTATCTAGAATTACCTGTCAACTCCCTTTTCGGGCATTACAGACAGGGTCCAGGTCTCGAATGGTCGGTGCTTTGGTGGGCTACTCTAACCTATACAGCCGTGATCTTTAACGTGCACATAGTCACCCATGTACACGGGTCAGCCATTTATGTCGGCTCCCGATCCGACAGCGTACCACACTCACGACAACATAGGCTCTTGGGTGCCAAATAAGTGTGCTGGCACGTTTATTAATTTTGGAAGAATATGTTGGCCATCACTATTATCTGGTCATGATATATATAGTGAAAATTCCAGCACTATTAATAATTTTACTGGTAAATGTAAGCCATCATGTTTATTCAGCCATCACGTTTATTTGGCACCTGAGCCTGAGGCTGAGAATACCTGGACACGATGTCGCCGTGAAGGGAAGTCAGTTTTGTATTCGGATATATATTGTGTGATCACAAATGAGACTTTTCAGTCATAGAACGTGATAATCTGACCAAGTTTGTATTTTTGACAGAATACCAGACCGGGAATTGATCCCCAGACCTTTGGTGGCTTTACTAAGTTTAGCACGAGAGACCAGTACGCTATCCACTCGGCCACTGACACTAATGGGGTCGTTGTCGTAACGTTTTATACATAAATGCACACCAGTCTCAGTCGCCGCGAGATTGAAACGTTACCGTAAATAATTGCCGTCGGCTTCAATTCATAACTATTTTTCTTCCGAAGTTCGGATAAAGGCATTCTTTTAAGTTTTATCACAATTAATGAATTATCGAAACTGCAATAAGATTGGTCATCGGGCGCATATTTTTCTTAGTATTAAACAGGGACGGAACTAACTGCATGGTTGTTTGGTCGATGAACGGAAGAAAATGAACTTACACAAAATATCAAAACGAGTGCATTTATGTAGAAAACACTACGACAATGACCCCTGTCACATGACACTACGCGAGACTGGTGTGCATTTATGTATACATAAATGCACACGGTGTGCATCTATTCTATGTATAAAAAATTACGACAACGACCCCATTAGCGCCACTGACTTCCCTAATATTGCGATAATCGCCAACCAAAAAGCTACCGCAAGTTACATAGAGGTCGAATGAAATCATATATACTAGCATATACGAGTGTTAAAGAAAAATGTGTCCTCAATAACAAGGAATGTCTAAATGATTTGCTAAAACAAAATTACCTTGTTTGGACGCCATATTGTTTATCCGTCACTAACGCGCCGCAGAAAATTAACCGTGAGTTTTCTATTGATTCATATAAATAGAGATGAACGATATAGCCTAGCCTAGTTGTTTTATTTCAAATCACCTAATGCTGATACTAGTGGCAGCAATATAATATCGTGTGTATATGTACCTGTAATTAAAATGAGTCATTGGGTAAATCAGAACATTATTTAATAATTATTATAAATGTCAATGACTCTGCAGCGCCATTTACTCAGTACGAAAAATCATCAGTACGTCAGAGTCAAACTACGTTCACAAATCGACTCCATCCGTGGAGGTGGACCCATATGTGCAATTTCACTTATATATCAAGATGTTCCGCCCACTTTGGTGTCTTAAAACCCACCCGAAAGAGATCCGTCAATTAGTTGAATATAACGTGAATGCCAATTTGGGGTGAATGTCAAGAGTATAGATCTTGCGACGTTACCCCGCTACCCTGGCTCCATGACGGTAGCGGGGTAACGTCGCAAGAGCTATCCTCTGACCTTCACACCAAATTGGCATTCACGTTATATTCAACTAATTGACGGATCTCTTTCGGTGGTTTTTAAGACACCAAAGTGGGTGGAACATCTTGATATATAAGTGAAATTGCACATACGGGTGGGTGGAGTCGATTTGTGAGTATAAAGATGCGCGCTATACGAGTATACCGTTAACTGAGGTCAAGGTCAGAGTATAGCTCTTGTGACGTTACCCCGCTTCCCCCAATGACGCTCCGACGATCTACTCTGTTCGTCTCATGTCGGCGTGCATAGTGTAACGACGTCACTGCAAATATATGTGTTCTATTTTTTACGCGTAAATTCAAATCGTAACGCTATGTGTTCAAATCTGAACGCCAAGTCTTCAAATGATAACACCAAGCGTTCAATTTTAATGTGAAGTGTTCAATCCGTAACGCCATGTGTTCAAGTCGTAATTCTTAAACGGTGGTGTTCAACCATTTGAACACTGGCGTTTAAGATAGCTCAATAGAATCATTATAAATTGAACACGATGTGTTCAATTATGCGTTCAATATATTATGTTGTTCAATATTTTGAACGCTGGTGTTCAAATGCCACCGCGCTTAAATGACGTCATGACGTCATGAATGAGGTACGTCACGCTATTGCGCGCGCAAATGATGATTTGGAGGGTACTAATTTAATTAGCAGAGATGCCTGGCGTCATTGTGGTTGTGTTATTGTGAAATTTGTATTGCTCAAGAAAATCGATCTTCAGTAAATAGGCCTAGCGGATTTTTTTTATTTCGACGTATGGACATATATTCTACGTGTACGTTAGTGGTGAGTATTCACATTAAATTATGTAATTTCAATTTTCATCACCATGAACTCATAATTATTCATTTTCATCAGTATAAGTTACTATAAGTATAACCTTGACAATTTGGAATACGTATATATAGTAGTAATGCATGTAGAAAATTGTAGATCTATCCGGTGGTATATATTATAAGTATAGGCTACATACATTTCTTTCAAAATACAAATTTGGCCTAGTAGTAGTACTAGTAGGCCCTAGTACTGTAGTAGTATATAAGTTATAGAATATAGCACTTACTGAGCACCTGCAAATGGGTTTTGCTTCATAAGCATATGTGTAGCATGTGCAAATCATGTCATGATTCTTATGGTCACATATAAATGACCAAACATTATTGATATTTTCAGAGTTTACTACTTCATCAGTTTTCCCAGAAAATTCGGCATATGCGAATGGCAGAAAAGAAGAAAGGTGGCCACGTTGATGGTTTGAACTCACCACCACCAAGCAAAAAGGCAAAGGCTGCTGTTTTCAAAACAGGGTCGGTGTTGTCCAATGAGGACGACACGACACTAGTGTTCAAATTTGAATGCCAGTGTTAATATTTTTTAACACTAGCGTTTAACATTTTTAACACATAGTATTCAAAATTGGACACCAGCGTTAAAAATATTTGAACACATAGTATTCAAATTTGAACACCAGCGTTAAAAACATTTTAACACAAAGTGTTCAAAATTGAACACCAGCATTAAAACATTTGAAGCTTCTGTCTGTGTGTTAGCTATGGCCGGGGAAACTGATATGTTCAAATTACTCCATTGAACGCCTGTTTGGTGTTCAATATCTGTTGCATGTGTTCTGAACGCATACAGGCGTTAACTATTTTGAACGCTAGTGTTCAACATTGAACACATACTACATAGAACATGTTCAATATTTGTTGCATTTTTGGTGTTCAAATCTGAACATTTGTATTTGCAGTGATATAGCCTCATACATAGAGCCAGTGTCTATCATATATAGATTCGGTAAGGGTGCGCCCTGGTAGAGATTGCCATATGTACCATGACATCGTGAACGTCTAATTTACAGAGAGTAAGAGCAATGAAAAATATTCCAGAACTTAAAAATAAAACAAAATAACTTTTACTGTAAAATGCAGCAATGTTTTCATCACAAACGTGTGCACATGGCTGTTCCGTGTACAACGAGGAGCGTATAACACGTTAAAGAGTCCTACAGTGGCGAAGAAGTTCGGCAAAAAATCCTGGACAAATTGGCTAAACTGCCTATAATGCACTAAATGGTCGCTAGCGTTGCCTCGTATATACATTGGCCTAACATTATTTACATTGACCACATCATATAAAACATATGGGTCCGTGAAGTTAGCACAACATTCAACATTCAACATTCGTGTGAAGTTGGCACAACATTCAACATTCGTTCAACATTCGATTTTTCTTGTACATAAGTTTTTTTTAAAGCACCCCTATCAAAATGAGTATTCGATGCTCATTTGTGAGCAATTTTAATTCCGGTAGGGAGAGAGAGGGTGCACACCAATACGCATGATCGGATCGGGCCCATATATGCAGAGATTGTACCCTGATGGTACTTTAATTCTCCATAGGGCCCACGCCTAGCATGTGTGGATTTTGCTGCGAATGTTGAACAGAGAGCACATTCAACATTCGTGTGAAGTTGGCACAACATTCAACATTCGATGTTCGTTCAACATTCGATTTTTCTTGTACATAAGTTTTTTGTTAACGTGAATGGATTAAGTGGGTCGTATATATAGCACCCGTATCAAAATGTGTGTATTCGATACTTCGATGCTCATTTTTGAGCAATTTTAACATTCGATTTTTCTTGTACATAAGTTTTTTTTTAACGTGAATGGATTAAGTGGGTCGTATATATAGCACCCCTATCAAAATGAGTATTCGATACTTCGATGCTCATTTTTGAGCAATTTTAATTCCGGTAGTGAGAGACATGTAGTTTTTTTTCCAATATACATGTACTGAATAATATTATTTCCATTTGTAAAATATTCCAAATTTAAATGATTTGACGGAGTTAAATGAAAAAGAAAGAATGTTGAGTAAAATTGTAAAACATTTATTTTTTTTTGTGTGCTAAAAAATATAAATTTATCCCGAAATAAGATAAACGCTCTTTATTGCTACCATATCAGGAATAGAATGAGGAAACAATCTTTTCTGGTCCATGTCGTGCGAATGGCTGTTTTTGTTTGGGACCCAAACACCACGTTCATAGTTGCATTTTCACATTTACACCAGAATGCTTCATAATGTGCAACTATGAGATAGAGTTATTTCCCTTTCATTGAGAATAATATACTTGGCAGCAGGCTACTGACCTGGTCGAATTTAAGCACAGAAATGTTTTGGGGCTTCCTCTTTCAAATGGTATACAAGAAAACCATAATCAGAAATGGTAGCGCCCTCAAGATTATATTATTACGCATAAATTATAAAAAAATTGCAAAATATATTGGTTACATGAATGCAGAATTCCGTTAAAACAACTAATCCTTCAAATTATTACAAAAAACTACGGCTTTTTACTGCAGGCTTCTAATTCACCACACCAGAAGTCTCTAAATGCGGATCAAAAATCGGAGTAATTGTGTTCCCGCCATAAAATCTTCAAAAGTGGTCCAGCCATTGTTGATATCTAAACATTGAAAGCAATTAATGCGGTCATAATAGTTACATACTGCAACTATCAATCCAGCAAATTTTATATGATTGACAGAACAAACCACTATTATCATGATCGTGTCGTTATTTGTTTAAAATTCGTATCAATTGACATACACGCACCCGTTCCCTGATTAAAATCAACAGATTTCGACCATTTTAGGGGATCTCCGCGAATTCGGGGAACTCCGCAAATATACATCCACAAACAGGGACCTACTGCGAATTGTCACAACAGGCTATCTATCAGTTAGTAGAATACTATTTCCCTTTTTACTAAAGTAAATTAACAAGTAAATATCGAATGACGATACATATATTTGTAAACAAGCTTTGGAAATAATGTTATTGGGACGAAAAGTCGCAAGACTTGTTCCGTATTATGATGATCATGATATGATTGATAGAACAAACCACTATTATGATGATCGTGTCGTTATTTGTTTAAAATAAGTATCAATTGACATATATACGCACCCGTTCCCTCATTAAAATCAACATATTTCGAACATTTTAGGCGACCTCCGCGAATTCGGGGACCTCCGCAAATAGACTTCCGCAAACAGGGACCTACTGCGAATTGTCGCAACCGGAAAAAGGAAAAACCAATTATCTATTTATAAAAGCTCCACAGACACACGGCGCATCCGGCGACACCAGGACACGGTGATCTAAAATTTCCCCACCAGTATCACCCGATGGGCGTGATAATATGGAATATGTTTTGGGTCCGTGAAGTTAGCACAACATTCAACATTCGTTCAACATTCGTGTGAAGTTGGCACAACATTCAACATTCGTTCAACATTCGATTTTTCTTGTACAGAATTTTTTTTAACGTGAATGGATTAAGTGCATGGGTCGTATATATAGCACCCCTATCAAAATTAGAGTATTCGATACTTCGATGCTCATTTTTGAGCAATTTTAACATTAGATTTTTCTTGTACATAAGTTTTTTTAACGTGAATGGATTAAGTGGGTCGTATATATAGCACCCCTATCAAAATTCGAGTATTGGACACTTCGATGCTCATTTTTGAGCAATTTTAACATTCGATTTTTCTTGTACATAAGTTTTTTTAAACCTAAATTGATTTAGTGGGTCGTATATATATAGCACCCTATCAAAATGAGTATTCCATACTTCGATGCTCATTTTTGAGCAATTTTAATCTCTGCATAAATGGGCCCGATCCGATCATGCGTATTGATGTGCCCCTCTCTCTCTCCCTATACCGGAATTAAAATTGCTCAAAAATGAGCATCGAAGTATCGAATACTCATTTTGATAGGAGTGATATATATATACGACCCACTTAATCCTGATTCACGTTAAACAAAACTTATGTACAAGAAAAATCGAATGTTAAAATTACTCAAAAATAAAATGTCGCAGACCACATGTCCCCCGACTCGAGTGGTAAACTTCATGATTGGATTTGTTAGAAGGATACTATTTGCAACAATGTTATACAGTATATAGATGTTGCAAACCACCGCAAAATTTCTTGGACAAAACAACCCGATGAACAAACGCATGCAAACGCGAACAAAAATGATATTTTTGTATTAGCTATATAGATGTTGCAAATCACCAACATGTTAGGAACAATATCCCAGAGTTTCAAATCTCTACATTTAAAACTGTAGGAGGAGTTGATTACACCATGAAGGTACCCAATCTCATCCAAAAGGCAAAAATGTTCCAAATTTTCTAAGTCGAAAACCCCCCAAAAATATGGAAAAAATGATATTTTTTATTAGCTATATAGATGTTGCAAATCACCAACATGTTAGGAACAATATCCCAGAGTTTCAAATCTCTACATTTAAAACTGTAGGAGGAGTTGTTTACACCATGAAGGTACCCAATCTCATCCAAAAGGCAAAAATGTTCCAAATTTTCTAAGTCGAAAACCCCCCCCAAAAATATGGAAAAAATTATATTTTTGATTAGCTATATAGATGTTGCAACTCACCAACATGTTAGGAACAATATCCCAGAGTTTCAAATCTCTACATTTAAAACTGTAGGAGGAGTTGATTACACCATGAAGGTACCCAATCTCATCCAAAAGGCAAAAATGTTCCAAATTTTCTAAGTCGAAAACCCCCCCAAAAATATGGAAAAAATTATATTTTTGATTAGCTTTATAGATGTTGCAAATCACCAACATGTTAGGAACAATATCCCAGAGTTTCAAATCTCTACGTTTAAAACTGTAGGAGGAGTTGATTACACCATGAAGGTACCCAATCTCGGACGCACGGACGGATACGGACGGACGGACGAGGGTCATTTCTATAGTCCTCCGACGGAAACGTCGGGGGACAATGAGCATCGAAGTATCGAATACTCAAAAATTTCAGGAAGTGCGCGCGCCACTCATCAAAATTAGATGAAATCCCTTTACCAATACATTCTCTTATATATGCGAGTCTCCCATAGGGGGCATCACATATATAAGAGAATGCATTGGCCGAACAATATATACCTTGACCTTGTAAGCCAGTTCATTCTCTTATATATGTGACACAGATTAATATCCATAATAAGAATGGCCAAACAACATACTATCACACAAAATTTGAACGCTACCAAGGTGACATGAAATCAACATGGACTGTTCTGGAAAATATACTTAATCGAAATAAAAACAAAACTAATGTGACACAATTTCAACATGAAAATAAGTATATAAGTGGTAAAAACAAAATTGCAGAAAAATTCAATGATTTTTTTTACAAATATAGGTACTAATCTAGCAAAAAAGATAAATTCAACCAATGACCCAAAGGAATTTATCCCCCTTCCCAACCCATCTTCATTATTTGTTGAACCTGCTGGAGAATTAGAAATTATATACATACTGAAAAATATAGACTCAAAAAAAGCAGCTGGCTTAGATGAACTTAAATGTGGCATCTTAAAGGGGTACTGTACGCCATTTTCATTAAATTTCCGGTGACAAGAACGATCTAATATCGATAATATATAGAAACACAAGTAATTTGAGTCGAAGATGTATTCTGTAAACGCTCAGGTTAATAGGCTATCTTAAAATTTAATAATTTAAAAGTTAATAATTTGATATAAATTGAATTTATGACTGGAGCCATAAAATAGCGTCAATTAAATTACGAATTTCCGTAATCAAACAAAGTAATTGAGGGATACTGGATTGTTAAACCGATCGCACGATCGCTTAAAATATTATGATGATACGGGGAGAACACTCAAGCCACTCACTGACTAGCGACGATACAATAACTTAAATGATTATATGGGACTAGTATGCCTATATAATATAACTTTTATTTGATTCATTTGGTTGAAAACTGTAAAAATTACTCGACAACGACAATTTGTATTTTTGCATTCCGGTAAATTTGTCATCCGTAACACTACTTCGTACTCAACAGACTTTCAAATAATGAAAAAATTGTTACCTTATTCTCCGACTCGGAGACTATAGAAACCAACAACAACATTTGGCGTACAGTACCCCTTTAAAACAATGTGCAGATTCCTTTATCGTACCATTGACACATATCTGTAACCTATCTCTTTCCCAAGGTGTAATCCCAGAACGAATGAAATTTGCTAAAGTATCCCCAATCTTCAAATCTAAAGATGCAAGTATAGTCAGTAACTACAGACCTGTATCTGTGCTACCTATCTTTTCAAAGGTACTTGAAAAACTCATGTATAATAGATTAAATAAATACTTAGAAAACACAAGATTTTATACAGCAGCCAGTATGGCTTTAGGAAGAATCATTCCACAATTCTAGCTTTGACTGACCTTATAGAGAAAATAACTGATGCCGTAGACAATCACGAACACACAATTGGAGTGTTCCTCGGCCTATCTAAGGCATTTGCATGATACAACAAATAATAGAATAATGGTTCAAAACTAGAGCACTATGGATGTCGAGGGGTTGCACTGAACTGGTTCAAGGATTATCTTACTCATAGAAAACAATGCGTTCAATATGATGGCCATATATCAGAACTCAAGGAAATTACATGTGGGGTCCCACAAGGCTAAATCTTAGGGCCTCTCTTATTTTTAATCTATATGAATGACTTACCAAGTATATGCAAGGATGCTAAATTGATACTTTTTGCAGATGACACAAATGCATTTTGTTCTGATAGAGATATCCACAAATTATCTAACAGAGTTAACACTGAACTGGATTATATGAATCAGTGGTTTGCTGCTAATAAACTTTCATTGAACATTGATAAAACAAATTACATGCTTTTCACTAATTGTTCACTACCTGAGGTATTACCAGTCCTAACTATAAACAATAAAAATGTTAATAGAGTGGCAAATACCAAATTTTTAGGCATCACTATTGAAGACAATTTATCCTGGGACAAACACATAAATTCATTATGCTCTAAACTTGCCAGTAATGTTGGAATCCTGAGGAAAGTCAGTGAATTTGTTCCTGCAAAAACATTGAAAACCTTATACTTATCACTAATTATCCCCTACTTGACCTATTGTAACGCAATATGGAGCTCGACTACCAAAAAGAACCTAACCAAAATCAGAAAACTACAGAAGAATGCCCTTAAAATTATCTCAAATGATACAAGTGATATTATGACTTATTGTAAACTAAACAAACTACTAATATTTGATGATATTGGTAACATGCAGCTCATTAGAATACTACATGATTATCATATGCATGCACTGCCGGATTCGTTATCAAAATTATTCACACATATTGAAGATATCCATAGCTATAATACCCGCGCAAAAACAAAAGGTAATCTTTATCATGAATTCAAAAGGACTAAAAACTCAAAAAGTGCAATCTCAAACAAAGCGCGAGAATTATGGAATAGCCTCCCCGCAGACTGCACACTACGCATTAAAATTAGTAGCCCAGAATACCTTAAATATTTAAATTGTTCTTGGAGTTGACTTAATATATATACTTTATGAGCATCGCTCAACATATTATGCACACCATGTAATAGTGCAACCCCCCCCCCCCCCACCAGCCCCAACTCTCCCCAATCCTTGCACCTACCTGCACTCAGTTTATATTCATTATTGTATTTCTCATGCTATTATAGGGCTCTGGCCCATAAGCCATGCCTTCTATAGAGCCCCATTGTTATTGTGTATAATATGCATAATTTAATTTATCAATAAAAATCACTTCAGTTCAAAAATATTTATAGGCTTTCAAAATATAAATAATGGTAGGCTATCCCAGGAAATCGTGCAGTTGTTTATCTCGATGAGTCAATATCAGTATCCCGTTTCGTGTTAGTGCTGTTAAATATGTTCTTGTTCTCACGGAAGATATATAGTCCACGACATAATTATGTTCATTATGAACACTCGTAGCTGTGTGTTTGTTGAATTACTTTTTGACGGATGTAACCGGTTAACAGTAATTTTGATTGAACCCCTCCCATGGCGCCCTATAATAATATTTGACGTAACATGACGTCATGACTGTGATTCCGCGATTCAATGGCTACATGTATTTCATTACTCTGTATCGTTTCTCATGTATCAAAATTGGACTAATATCTCTTTTCGAAAGGTGTGAATATACTCTATCAAATATGTCAGCTTTATTTAAAAAATGACCGATTTTGTCATCAGATGCCTCAATAAAACCATGCGGTGAGAAAAAAAGTCCGCCTATTTGACAAATCCAAGATACGGATCCTGAAAGTTAAGTGTTTATGCGAACCAAAATGTAGGTCTCATAAATTTCCTCTCAAGGCGACAGCTATGTCCATATTTGCCTAGACTAGTATGTCACATTCATTTCATTGTTATAATGCAAATCAAATTAAATAAAAATCCGATTTGACACCAACAAGTCAGATATACCCTGCGCCAATTTTAAAGGTACTCAATCCAAATTAACGCTCGCAAATTATTATTTCCTTAGCTTCGATTGGGGGGGGGGTGAAATATTTGATTCGACTCGAGGGACCCACCCATCAAAGCTGAGAGTGATCAGATATCGATTTCTGAAATCCATTGTTTTTCACCACCGATAATTTTTAGTGGCAAAGTAATGAGTCGACGAGAAGTCGGTCTCGGACAAATTTCCGGATGAAGATGGATAACTCTAAAATCAACTGTCTTTTTGGGTCAGGTATTTGACAAAACGGCAACAATTTCATTGAACAAAATGTTGATAAATAACAGGTTTTAGGCAATTCTATACTATAGTTGACTATAATATTGTTAGCATTATGTTTGGGCAATTAATCGATTCTGATAACTGAAGCGGCATTTCAAAAAAGTTTCATGTTGTTGTTGTTGGAATCTGATTATATGGGGATCATCGAATCGGATTGAGTACCTTTAAAGATTTCCATTTGTTGAGGGTCCAAACGCAACATATTATAGGACGCCGATACAATATAATAGGCCAGATACTGTTTTGACAGAACAATTAGACTGACGTCACAGTGTTGATTTGAGAAGGAATCAAGTTATGCCAGGATGACTTTCAGAAAGCTTGTACTGCCGCCGTAGAACTTGAAGTTGAAGCTTGACAAGCAGATGATAATTTTTCTCTGTCCATGGAAAGGAAACAAGTTACACGATCAAATGTCCTGTTGCGTCATATAAAATGGAACCATTTGGTGGCCGGGATGAGCGGGGGAGTACTTTCTACATTGGTGCTACATCCTCTGGATCTCATCAAAGTACGTTTTCAAGTTGATGAAGGGTATGGCTTCACAAAGAGGCCACAGTACCGAGGACTCATTCAAGCTCTAAGGACTATAGCAAAGACAAGTGGAATTAATGGGTTGTATCAAGGGGTAACTCCTAATGTGTTGGCAGCTGGTGCATCTTGGGGCCTATATTTTTTCTACTACAATGCCATCAAGACATGGATGCAAGACGGAGAGAAGACAGTATCACTGGGACCACTTCACCATACAGCAGCTGCTTCTGGGGCAGGTATCGTTACATTGATGTTCACAAACCCTTTATGGGTAGCAAAGACTAGGATCTGCTTGCAATATGATACAGCTTCCAAAGTAGCAAGCAACGTCACTGATACATTACATTACAGGGGTACAATTGATTGTCTTATAAAAATATATAGAACAGAAGGAATACGTGGATTATACATGGGGTTCCTTCCTGGCGTCTTTGGGGTTTCACAGTTCGCCTTGCAGTTTATGGCATACGAGGAGATGAAGAATAGATATAATAAACGTAGACAAAAAACATTTGATGCAAGACTTTCTACATTAGAGTATATAGCATTTGCTGCAATATCCAAAATGTTTGCTGCCAGTACTACTTATCCTTATCAGGTTGTGCGTTCAAGGTTACAAGACCAGCATCGCCAATACAAAACTGTTAGAGATGTGATCACACAAGTATGGAAGTTCGAAGGTGCTCGCGGATTTTACAAGGGACTTGTTCCGTATCTTTTGCGAGTAACTCCAGCTTGTTGCATAACATTTGTGGTGTATGAAAATCTTATCACCTTCCTTTGCACAGATCAGAAAAGTTAACAGATAGTATTTTAAAGCATAATTCTTTGTTTTACAAAAGAGTAAAATTTTAATCCAAATGAAAGAGTTGTTATCATTGACATTCATGATAGTATATCGGTCAGTATGATGTAGCCACCACCCTTACATGAATTCATAAATACTGCAATTCGCTATCTGCAAAGATAAATATATCGACTATTGTCGTTTCTTAAAGCGACACATGCCAACTTATTAACTATATACACTCACTGGACATTGGTCATCGGAGGTATATGTTAAATGGCGATGATGAAGAGGACAACGAGACTGTGCATGATCTCTACAGCTATAGATATACCAGTACCGAAGGTTACGGAAATGCGGGATTACTCACTGAGAATTGACAAAGTTGCGTAAAAGAAATCGAAGGGAATGTCTGTGTATTTCGATAATGTGGAAGTGAAAAACAAAGGAAGATGTGTCACAATCGACTTGGATACTAGAAAATTCGAAGGATACAGGTATGGTGTAACATAAATATATTGTTATTCTGATAAGCCAAAGGAGAAAAATGAATCTATTGGCGCGTTGTCTGCGACAAACGAGGTGTTGAAGTGAGGACATTGTTAAAGTTCCAACCAGAAGTAAGTCGTGTATGTTAGCTATTCATATATTCAGATCCCAAAACAAACTGATGTTTGCAAGGACCCAAACCTAATATAATGTGTATAAACGAAGAAAATGTCCCGCATTGAAGCGTGCAAAAAATCAAGAAGATGGATTGATAATGGATGCTCTGGATCTGGAACGAAATTCATCGTCTAATTGGTCGTAAAGTAATGTCACTGGAGAAATATATATATGCTAATGATCAGGACGTGTCGTTACTTATTGACAAACATACATCTGTCGTCACAAAGACTGTATCTTTTGCCACACCAAATCGCACACACATTCGTAGGGGACAGAAGTCAAGGAAGCTATGCAGCATCACAAGGGGAGATTTTATAACTACATCTACGTTAAAATCACCAGTCGATGAGCTGCACGTGTTGGTTGGAGAGAATAAACTCGAGCAGAAGGAACAACGAGGGTCAGTAGATGATATGAAAGCTTTGGTCAGCAGCCTTATCGAAGAACAAGCCAGAGAATTTCGTGTAACAACGAAAGAGCTTAATGTGAAGTTGGACAAAATTAGGATAGAGAACATGACACTGAGAAAGGAAGTGGAAATGCTTAGTGTAGTGAAAAATAATCTTCAAGCGACATCAGGAGCAAAAGGCACAATACCTATATATTGACAATTGGGTAGCTAAGCCGAATGTTCTTATAACACCTGATAAACAAACTGAGGATACTGCCAACGAAATTCTAGTATCGACTGAAAACATGTTCAGTCTAATTTCAAACCCGAATATTACGCTGGAGTCGATACCGTGTGTATATGATGATGATGATGATGATGATGATGATGAGGAGGAGGAATGCAGCTCCGATATTGTCGACAATACTCTGAATAACTTTCTTAATGAACGGCAGGTGAATGATGATGTGGTTCCTGTTCATTTGATACTCGGAGATTCGGTGATCAGAGGGATGATATACCAGAAAGGATATATGTCGGGAATGAGGAAGTTAAATGTGTTGTAAGACCAAGACAAAGACTTAAGGGTCCTGGGAGATGTTTCGAAGCTGACAATGCTTGTAAATATGGAAATGTACACAAAGTTACTATACATGTCGGCATTAACAGCTGTCGGCATAATATATAGAAACAACAGACAGCGATTTGGAGGACTTTCATACTGAAGTTAGAAGGGCGCGCTACCAGGGATATGGCTAGAGGGGGGGGGGGGGTGTGGGGGGGGGGGGGGGGGTCAAAATTTGGTCAAAATTTTCAACAGTTGGAAATTTCATACCTGCCAAAACATTAGTTGGAATGGTCATCAGTTGGAAATTTTCCAACCTTAGGGGGGTGACAGGTTGGAAATTTGCAACACTTGGAAAGCTTGTGTCCTGGTCCTCCCCCGTGGCTAGTCAAAACTGCTACTAAATTTAAGAAAACAATATTGTCATACATTTGGTCAACATTGTCATTGGAATTGTCATCATTTGGAAAATTTCCAACCTAAGTGGGGGGGGGGGGGGGGGGGGTGTCAGGTTTTAAATTTCCAACTCTAAGAAGACTTGGGGTAGGATTTTGCGATTTTCTTGTTCAGATTTCAAAATTTTCGAACACCGGGCCGAACCATGGTCGGCCGGGTGTGTCACTGTCCCTCCCCCGTGACCAATACAAAACTGCTAATTAGTTTAACAAAACAATAGTTTAGTACATTCGGTCAAACTTGTGGACTGAAATGGTCATCAGTTGGAGAATTTTTCAACCTAAGAGGGAGTATGAGGTTTGAAATTTCCAACACTAGGGAAGCTTCAGTTGAGGCCAGTCTAGATGCTAGGATTTGCGATTTTCTTGTATAGTTTTCCAAATTTTCTCACACCGGGCTGAACAAACATGGACGGACTGTCACGGACACAATGTCCTGGTCTCTTACCCGTAGCCGTGTGCATTTGTCAGGAGTAGGCTACTATATGTTAGGATTTATGCAATTCTCAGGTTAAAGTATCTGAATTTTCTTATACCGGGCATATAGAACAACATAGTTTATGAATACATAGGATATTAGGCCTGAGGACTGATGTGCAAGGGGTGTGCAAATCGAATTATGCAAAAGTTGTGTCTGGTCTGTGTGATTCTGATTCAAGGGGGGGGGGGGTGCAAATGGAATTATGCAAAAGTTGTGTTTGGTGTCTGATTCTGATTCAAGGGGGGGGGGGGTGCAATTGGAATTTCCCAAGGTGTCGACACCCCCCCCCAAACGGAGACCCTCTAGCCACATCCCTGCGCGCTACCTACTGCAGATGTCATAATTTCGTCCGTGTTGCCAACGTTGCATTCAGACCGCATTAACACGACAAGAAAACCATATACAATACAAGAAAACCATAGTCAGAAATGGTAACGCCACCAAGATTATAGTATTACATATAAATAGAAATTAAAAAAAATACATAAAATATTTTGATAACAATTGCGTTTAAACAAGTAATCCTTCAAATTATTACTAACAAAGCAAGTAAACGACTGTGGGGTCACTCAACAGATTATAAAGACTTGGACTTAGTATACTGTAAATACTAAAATTTAAATGAAATAATTAAAAGATAAAATTTAGCAAGTAGTAAAAGTTAATTTTGTCATTTTTTTTTGGTTAAATAAAGCAATAATTTAAATGTAACATTTGGTTTAAAAAAAATGATTGACCGTGGCTCTTCCAATAATTGCGCGACTGACCTGGTCAATTGTTCTTAAGAAGTTGTTTTGAGAATTACTATGGAGGGAAATAGTTATGGCTGTGGCTTCGCAAGTAATTAACTTGGTGACGTGATGTTAACAAATCTGAACTCCAGTAAACCAAGGACGCTCCATACCAAATATAAGGTAAATTAATAATTCTTTAGAAGTTGTTTTAAGATTTACTATGGAGGGAAAGAATTGTGGTGCTGGCTTCGCAACTATTTGACCTCATTGTAACAAATATAAATATTAGTCACTCAGGCAATAGATGTATCTATTCTGTATATTAAGTTATTGGGTCTTACGTGTCTTGAGATGTCTAAATAGTTTTCGATGGACAGATTGCACAAGGGACCCACGCCAATCTTCTCTGTTGGGATTCCAATTGTTGGCTTATTAAATATGCACATATGCTTAAGATACAGTCGCGCGCGAAGCACGCTCCCGTAAGTCGGGTTTTGGATCCCAGTTAATGAAAATATCATTGAAATAATCGGTTTCCCCCAATAAACATCCATATATTCAATATACATGTTTTGGAGCAGAATTAGGCAGTCCATATTGGACGCCATCGTGGAATTTATTTTGTTTTGTTTTAATTTTCACACATATTTATTAGTTATGTGGATGGAGTTCTCATTAAACCTCACATCCTTATATTGGTTACAGTAATGCCCAAAGTAATTGACCACTTAACCACATCAGACTTATTGGTAATTTTTCAGGATTTAAAATCCTGAAAAATTACCAATAATTCTGCTGTGGTTAAGTGGTCAATTACTTTGAACATTACTGTATGAGGATTGAGTTATCATTAAACCTCAAATCCTTATATTGGTTACAGTAATGCCCAAAGTAATTGACCACTTAACCACAGCAGAATTATGGGTATTTTTTCAGCATTTAAAGTCCTGATAAATTACCCATTATTCTGCTGTGCTTAAAGGGGTACTGTACGCCAAATGTTGTTGTTGGTTTCTATAGTCTCCGAGTCGGAGATGATAAGGTAACAATTTTTCCATTATTTGAAAGTCTGTTGAGTACGAAGTCATGTTACGGATGACAAATTTACCGGAATGCAAAAATACAAATTGTC
Source organism: Siphonodentalium dalli (assembly GCA_032622095.1). Classification (NCBI taxonomy): domain Eukaryota; kingdom Metazoa; phylum Mollusca; class Scaphopoda; order Gadilida; family Siphonodentaliidae; genus Siphonodentalium; species Siphonodentalium dalli. Next base: position 127,039,425 of record CP136069.1, on the reverse strand, counting down.
GTTGTCGAGTAATTTTTGTAATGTTTTCAACCAAATGAATCAAATAAAAGTTATATTATATGCATACTAGTCCCATATAATCATTTAAGTTATTGTATCGTCGCTAGTCAGTGAGTGGCTTGAGTGTTCTCCCCGTATCATCATAATATTTTAAGCGACGGTGTCACTGTGTGCGATCGGTTTAACAATCCAGTATCCCTCAATTACTGTTTTTGATTACGGTAATTCGTAATTTAATTGACGCCATTTTATGGCTCCAGTCATAAATTCAATTTATATCAAATTATTAACTTTTAAATTATTAAATTTTAAGATCTACTATTAACCTGAGCGTTTACAGAATACATCTTCGACTCAAATTACTTATGTTTCTATATATTATCGATATTAGATCGTTGTTGTCACCGGAAATTTAATGAAAATGGCGTACAGTACCCCTTTAAGTGTCAATTACTTTGAACGTTACTGTATGAGGATTGAGTTATCATTAAACCTCAAATCCTTATATTGGTTACAGTAATGCCCAAAGTAATTGACCACTTAACCACAATAATTATGGGTAATTTTTCAGGATTTAAAATCATGAAAAAATACCCATAATTTTGCTGTGGTTAAGTGATCAATTACTTTGGACATTACTGTATGTAGATGGAGTTAAACCTCACAACAGTGTGTTGGGGATTTGGACCTTGACTTGGGACCTTTGGTTTTTAACGCAACAAATGCGCGTACACCTTATACACAAATTTCTTATGTAACCAGAGTTTTTCTTGGATAAGATGAGTTTGAAGCCTGCTTACATTTCAAAATGTTGTCAGTTTTGTATTCTCTGCAGCGGAACTCGACGCATTGAAGCAAAAGTTACAAGAGATAAAATGTGTACGTAACGAGACTATAATACAAATGAAAAAATAAATTCAGGGAGGGGTGGGCGATACAGGGACTCGACTAAGGGTTGAACCGATATAAATTTATAGAGCGATAATGACCAATGTTGACATATTATGCATCTCAACTCTACTGAACATTGCAACAAGACTATAAAATAGGGGGTGTCAGAATCTTAGTCATCTCTATATAGTGCAAGAATAGTCATTTATGGACTTCTATAAGATGTTGGGTTGGTACGTTATATGGACTTGGAGAAAAAGGGGTTCGTACCGATGAACTGACATAAATTAGTGGAGTGATGTTGCCGTGTAATGTATCGCGACTGTACTAAAGCAGCAATGACATAAAATGGGGGGTATGAAATTATCTCTATCTCTATAGATGGCACCAGGATTATATAGAAAGGAATAGCAATTGATATACGTATACGGTATACTATAGTAATACCATAGACATATAAGTACAAGTATCACGCGATAAAATATTAAGTAACGTGACTATAGCGATGAAAAAATTAAATAAATTGGACCGGGATTAGAGGTTGGGTTGGTTATATGTGGATAATTGGATATGGAATTCATACCGATGAAACGATACAAATTAGTGGAGCGATAAAGACCAATGTTGACACTTAGTCAGGCTACGCGGGAGAAAATAGGGGTTGATACGATAGGCCGAAATAAATTTGTCGGGTGATAATGACCAGTGTTGACGTATAAAGTAACGCGACTGTACTGTCGCACAATTATCAGATATAACGGTCAAATATGGACTCTAGTGCCCAATATGGAACAGCACAGAAAACATTTGCACGGCCCTAAAATTTATTTAACAAGGCAATTGGCATCTGCCATATACAAATCGATTTATGTCGATAAATCTCTTATTTTTCAATTTTTTTAGCTCACACTTGGTGTGTGTGAGTGGGATACTTATATATTCCTAAAATGACAGGGTACAGCACGTAATTATTTTTTAGATCGAAGAAATGATTTTTTTCGATGATAAAATTTAACACTCGAATTCCCATTAAAATCGATTTATGTCTATAAAACTGTCATTTTTCAAAATTTTTAGCTGAAATTTGGTGTGTATGTGTGTAATACTTATATATTCTTAAAATGACAGAGTTCAGCGCGTACTTATGTTTTAGATGGAAGAAATTGAATTTGTTTTCGATAATAAATTTACACTACAGTTGTCAACAGACCGTGGACGGGTCATCGAGTACTGAGTAGACGCATTTTATAAACAGGCTTTTGTCAATTGCCATTTTGGTCAAACTAAACCCCTTTCGACCGGGACAGCAGATCCAAATAGTAGCTAAGATGTATTTAGATAGAATTATCAAAAGAATTTGACCGATTCGGGTGCATTTTAAGAGAATCGAATGGAGAAATCTTGGTGATAATTCCAGAAAATAAAGATGGCGGAGAATATCACAATGAAACTACCCACAATTCACTTCAAGGGGTTCCCAATGGGTTACACATTATTTTCAGTCTATCAAATTATTTATATTTTCAAAAACAAGTTACTTTAAGTTTACAATTTCAGCCTTTCCTGACTCTATCGATACGATTTATCATATTTTCATAAACATATTATACACCGGTGGCGTTAACTTTACAATTTCGGCATCTACGTGATTCTATCGGTACGATTGAGTAATGGTACAAAACAAAATGTCCAAGAATACGCCAGGGGCTCACAATGGGTTATATATTATTTTCAGTCTATCAAATTATTTATATTTTCAACAACATATTATTACACCGGTGACTTTAAGTTTACAATTTCAGCGTGTCCTGACTCTATCGATACGATTTATGATATTTTCATAAACATATTATACACCGGTGGCGTTAACTTTACAATTTCGGCATCTACGTGATTCTATCTGTACGATTGAGTAAGGTACAAACAATCTCCAAGAATACATTCGCCCTGTCCACCACACAATATCAAAATCTCAGAAGCTAGATACACCACAGGTGGCGTAATAACAACTTTAATGTGGTGATTGTGAAAAATCTGTATTTTGGTAACGCCTATGTAGTTGATTATATGTGATATTTTTTTTCTAAAGTCATGAAATTTCCAACTATTTAACATTTTGGCACAAAATGGATGTGGCTATGCGCCTTAAGTAACGACTGAGCTAACGCCCTCGCCAAATTAACATGTGTGAGCATTGTGCATCCTTTAGTATATAGGGAATAACAAAACATACTACCCCAGCCTTCCAGGTAGTGACACCTGGCACTGTTAATCCAAGATGGGCGCCAAAATGGCGTCCAAATTTAGGAAAATGGCGATTTTCTTACGTATTTCAGATACAAAATTAGATATAAATTATGTCCCGATGAAAATGGTGGAATATGGACTACTTTTTAATTTTTCAATGGAGACATATCCTGTGGGCAAAGTACTAAACAGATGAGTGTCAGAGTGTGTCTCACAGAAATTAAAATTTCAGAAGCTCGTGGATTAAATAAAAGTGGCAATGACTCTGCATCTCAACTTGGAGGGGGTGATTTCATGTACTACAGTCAATGGAGCTATTAGGAATGAAGAAAGTTGAAATTCTAAGTAAAACTAGATGTCAACACGAAGAGATATATATTAAGTAAAATCCAATATGGCCACTGGCGGCCATGTTTTCCAATGAAATTCCAATAACTTTGATAGCTCCCATCTAGTGGGGTTTATATATAAAACAATCATCACCACCGCCACAATTATGGCTTAACTCAACCTAAGAAAATGAGGTGGCCAGGTAGACACCGTGGTGACGAAGACACGATGTTGTGCAACGAATGACCCGTTCCCCTTATATAGTATAGGTTTAGGTTACGTCAATACGCATCTCAAATGAGGTGTCTTTTATAGTCATTCACTCTACCATATCATTATGTCATTCTAGGGCGAAATTCTTTCAAACCAGTTTTTAGCTTTGCGCCTTCACCATGATTCGCCTATATTTAATATGAATGTAATCATAAATATTTGCCAAATAAATCTTGATAATATCAAGAAATTGTCTTTTTCCAGTAATGTAAGTTGCCTAATTACAGGCCTATGCTTTTTACGCAATTGCTCTTGGGTTGATTTTCGCCTATATATGACCACCAATATATATAACCATGCACCAATATTGCCACTTCGAATGAAACGTTAACGGGAATATATTCCTAAGTCAATAATATATAAAAAAAGGGCATTCTTGTCGTAAATGACCATTCCACAAATCATGTCCTTTGCATTATTCTTTTCCAGATGTTTCACATACGAAGCAAGTCTGCCATATGGCCTATAATTATGTGATATTTCATATATTCCGTGAATAATATATAGATATTTTGTCTATGATCCTGTGCGATCATTACTTTATCTGTGTAAGGTACCATAAGACCAGATAAGTATATTGCTATATAGAACACATTTCCAGAAGACATATTCATTCCATATGCATTGTTGCATTTTGTTTTTCACCAACATTGATAACTATATATATCAAAGGTGTTGATGGTCGCCGCGGTTGCTCAGTCGGAAATATGCATAGTGAATCAGCTCGTCATAACTAATAAGCCATACCACCCTATGTGTGCCGATCGGGGTATTGCTGTGGGTCGGTGTAGAGCTGTTAACCGCGGGAATTCCCGTATGAGGGGTAGATTGAAAAACGTGGTTTGTCAAAGCACAGAATGAAATTTTTTCTTAACTGTTTTTTTTTTTGCTTTAATCATCGAACAAAGGACCCAACAAACAGTAAGTATGATTGCCTAGTTAATAATATCGCATAATCGCGTCCCTTCAATACTTTTATCACAGCTTTTGCCTCGAAAAAGGTAAAATTCCTGTTTAAATCTCCATAACTTTTGCAAACCAAGATCTTTACTTCGGGAAACCATGCAATTGAAATTATAGGCAAATATATTGAGAATCGATTTGGGTGCGTAAACCCAACCATCAAAGCTATATTTATTGGTGAAAATTTAGTTTGATGGAGGGCACCACCGAGAAAAAATGGAACGAATATAGCAATGAGAAAACATGGTATGATCGGGGAAAAAATTGTCAAAGACCTGATGATAGCTGAAATTAAACCTTCATATATGCTGGTATTTTAACAGGTTTAGGCGGTGTTATTCTCAGGACATTCTTCGAACATATATGGGACTGATTGATCATGACTAAACATATCGCATAAACATTTACGTCAGGTGCAAATATCGTTTTGTTATGACTTAGCCATATAGTTGTTTCGTATTGTATTAATTGCGTCGCATCATTTATTGTCGAGAAAAGTAGGTCATCCATACACGCGTACATGTAGATCTATTGTAAGCGACACATCCGGTCACTTTAGCTTGATTTCACAGCGCATGCCATTTCTCTGTGCGTTGTTTCACGTGATGAGATTCTATTCCCATATAACATTCATTCAGTTCGTGAATATTTTTCTGATCGGAAACAACAATGGTATCCAAAAGAGAGCTTAGCCCCTTTTTTCCGTTCAAAATTGCGCCGATTTGAGACAGATCAGTTGCAAGCTTTCATCCCAATGATTTAATAAATCGCTGCGTTTAGTTCGCATCAAACTGATCACAGGACTAAACTTCGATTTTCTCCAATTGCCATTTACCATTTTTTTGAATTTATCCTCTGTATACTTTGCAGAGTTGGCATTAGCTTTTAGAATTATGTTGGTCTCAACGAGTCTTGTGATGATGTGTTGTATTATCTCGACTAATTCCGAAGATGCAGAAGATAAGACTGACTCCAAGTCATCGATTTCACAGGCCTCACAATCTTCTATAATTTCCAAACATCTTGATACTGCTTCTTTGTCCTTCTCCAGTGTTTTCCGTCTGTGTTCCAGGGTTAGCTCGGTCTCTCTTCCCCAACAATCAACATCACCAAGAACTTTGCCTTTTCCTCTGCATATCTTTTTTCCGTCGACTGCTATCTTAACTATTTTTTTTCTCCAAATACATGTTTTACTTGCTGGATAACGGTTTGGCGAATACCAAGAAGATAACCCTTAGATTCTTGGTCTTTTTTAGATTCTTGGTCCTTTGTCATAAGATTGAGTCTATGAGATACGGCAAAATTCAGCTTAGCTGTTAGAGGATCATAGTAGTTTTTCTCTGTTATTCCTTGAGTTATGTCGCCAATGTGTTGAGGACCCCGCATGAAAGGAAGAAATTTTCCTCGAAATAGCCGATATCCAGCTAACCAGAACGTTTTGGTTTCTCTTGGAAATCGCATCATCGATGTAGTTGGCAAAGAAAATAACCGAACTAAGTCCAAGAATAACAAATAACATATATTGTCTAAGGGCAGTGAGCCATGAGCGATCAGTCGATTCATCTCCATATACAGATCGACATGCCCCTCTCCTTCTAACTGTTGTAGCACTTTTGGCAGCAGGTCTGTTAGTTCCTCAATCTCAACTTCAAATTCCGTTTCGTCTATTGGGATACTACTGCCACTGGCAGCCCTCATAATTGGCTACGGCAATCAGCAATACCGAAGCCATTTGCCGAAGCAAATGGGCCCCACATCAATGGTTGCCGTAGTGGATTGCCGAAGCTGAACAATCTGAATTATGAGGGCTGCCGTGACTGGTATCATCCATTGAACTGTCTTCTTTTTCATCAACTAGTTCTGATTCATAGTTTAGTTTTCGCTTGACATGTGTGTTGAGCTTTTTTTACTTTCGATTTCACATTGACAATGAATATTGACTCGTCCTTAACATCGACTCTTCTCCCCTCTGAGACTAGGTCTGTTGGAATGACACCACGATGAACTTTCAGCGCGTATTTCTCTGTCCCTGTTGCATGGTCCAAAAACTTTTCCAAATACCGCAACTCACATTGTCCGTGATATGTGACATTGTTATCTACAATATCACTCAGGTTCGTCCACTTTGATCCACAGTGAAAACATTTAAACGCCTGCACCATCCCTGAAACGATGAGAGAAATCACCATGTGAATGAATACTATGGAACTTACTTATATTGAGATCAATCAACTGGATTCAATGATTACGTGATATACGTCACAAGGTAGATGGACCTGACAGAAACCCGAATGAAGGAGTTTACAAGTTAGTACAGCAACTGCAAATTCCATTAAAATCTCAATGAAACTGGAATGTCAATAATTTGCTATTTCCCGGCCATTTGCGATAAAATCCTAACTATCAGATGGTCTTCTCGTGCTATATTCGTTCCATTTTTTCTCGGTAGTGCCCTCCGTCAAACTAAATTTTCACCAAGAAATATAGCTTTGATAGTTGGGTTTACGCACCCAAATCGATTTTCAATATATTTGGCTATAATTTCAGTTGGTTTCCCGAAGTAAAGGTCATGGTTTGCAAAAGTTATGGAGATTTAAACAGGAATTTTACCTCTTTCGAGGCAAAAGCTGTGATAAAAGTATTGAAGGGACGCGATTATGCGATATTATTAACTAGGCAATCATACTTACTGTTTGTTGGGTCCTTTGTTCGACGATTAAAGCAAAAAAACAGTTAAGAAAATTTCATTCTGTGCTTTGACAAACCACGTTTTCCAATCTACCCCTCGTACGGCAATTCCCGCGGTTAACAGCTCTACACCGACCCACAGCAATACACCGATCGGCACACATATATAGGATGCATACAGCGATGGTGAAGCAGGTACGGGACCAGTTAAGGGGGAGACGCACGTTTTGCATAAATCACAGTAAATCCAGCCATAAATGGCAAGTGATTTTCAACAAAGAATTTCTCTGCCCATATAAAAATCCCCCTTGGTGCCACCATGGTAAAACACCATGGTAAACCATGGTAAAAAAACCGAGATATTTTGGCCGCCCATCGTGGTGTCACCATGGTGGTTTACCATGGTGGTTTACCATGGTTTTACCGTGTTGGTAATACCGTGGTGGTTTACCGAGGTGTTACCATGGTGGTAAACCACCATGGTAAACCACCTTGGTAAACCACCATGGTGGCACCACGATGGGCGGCCAAAATATCTCGGTTTTTTTACCATGGTTTACCATGGTGTTACCATGGTGGTATACTTTGGTTTACCGTGGTGTTACCATGATGGTTTACTGTGGTTTACCATGGTGTTACTATGGTTTACCGTGGTGTTACCATGGTGGTATACTGTGGTTTACCGTGGTGTTACCATGGTGGTATACTGAGGTTTACCGTGGTGTTACCATGATGGTATACTGTGGTTTACAGTGGTGTTACCATGGTGGTATACTGTCGTTTGACTTTTGATAGAACCTGGAAAAAGATGCGTTGTTCGATGAGTAGTTATTTCGCGAAGGGCGTCTGTTGTGGTTTGAATGATCATCGTTAGCACCAGGCTTCTCTGATTGCAGGTGGCTCCGTTTATTGGAGTGTCGAGTGTCTTCTGTGGAATCGTGGTGGGTGTCGTCACAATCATCCACAGGAATATCACGGAGGTCATGATTGGATTGTTGGTTGTCAACGTGCGTGTCATGATTAGCGTGACGCGCATAGTTAATAGAGTTATTACGCCACACCGTGGTGTTGCTTGGTACGCAGATTTTCATATTCTGTGGTCGATCGATAATCCACTGGGCGACTGTATTATTATGGTTATTTCGTACTGAGTATAAATCGTCACGATAGTACAACAAAGATTAGCACATGTGTTTACGTCACCGGTGTACTTGTGGGGGCATGTTTCTATTATGAAGGTTCGCTATCCCGAAGGTCCGCTATTCCGGAGGTTCTCTATTCCGAAGGTTTTTGTTATTTTTAGGTTAATTCTATATTATAAAGTATTGAGACTAATTTGAGAGGGTTCATTATCACAAAGATTCTTTTTACGGAGTGTGCGCTCACATCCGAACTGACCCTGCGCGCATACCGATACAGATACAGGAGGAAATAACTTAACTTAGAACATTAAATGTGATTTTGTTTTGTTTTCGCGGGTTTTCTTGAGATTTAATGTCATTACGTGGGCCCATACTTTTGAATTCTTGGCATATAATATGAATGTTGTGGTATATTGTGGACCCTCCCGCATTGGGACATGACACAGGTACAGTTGACTTAAGTGATGTTCTGTGTGGGCTCCAATTTGGAGTTCAATATTTTAAGGGCCAAATTTAGGATTTTATGGGCCCATACCTTTGAACTCTGGGCATATAATATGAATATTGGGGGCATGTCTCTATTCCGAAGGTTCACTATCCAGAATGTCCACTATTCCGAAATTTCTCTGAATGTTCGCTATTCCGAAGGTTCACCAATCAGAAGGTTCGTTATTCCGAAGGTTCTGTATTCCGAAGGTTTTTGTTATTTTAAGGTTAATTCTATATTCTAAAGTACTGGGAGGGTTCATTATCACGAAGATTCTTTTTATGAAGGAAATAACTTAAAACATTAAATGTGATTTTGTTTTGTTTTCGCGGGTTTTCTTGAGTTTAATGTCATTACGTATGACTTCATTTCTCATTAAATATTCACGCCAAGCAGCCCACACAATTGCTATGTTTCCATGCGATTTAATGTCATTACGTGTGACCTAATATCTCAATAATCTGAGGCAAGAGTACGCCTGCTAAAGGCGAATTATAACAGTGGGGCTATAACGCTCAATGAATACTGGGAACTATAACAAACTGCGCAGCAGAATATCGCTGATTAAACGAGTATGAGATGAGCCTAACTGCAATTGTGACTTTGTTTAAAGGCCCACTTAATTTTCGAGTCATTCATTTTTGTTATAGTATATACGGTTTTAATAACAATTTATGCCATAAAATTTGAATAAATTACTATAATTCATCACCATTAGAAAGCAGAATCCTTCTATCTCTTAGTTTGAAACACCTTTAAAATACCGCGACAAGTCGTGCGTCGTATATCTAGCAATTAGCAACTAACATGTCCTCTTCGGCTTTCCATAGATTTCAACGTAATTTGATACTTTTGGGTATTTGTGTCCGGGAAGTGTTTTGGACGGGTCAAATCGTGAGCCCGACCTGACCTTGACCTTTAAAACTGTCAATGCAAGGTCAATTTGGGTAAAACGGACAAATTTCGGCGAAATTTGATACCTAGGGATACTTTTGTCCGGGGAGTGTTTTGAACGGGTCAAATCGTGACATCGGCGTGACCTTGACCTTCAATGTGGTCAATCAAAGGTCAAATCGGGTAAAACGGATGGATTTCGACGAAATTTGATACCTATGGGTACTTTTGTCGGGGGAGTGTTTTGGACGGGTCAAATCATGACTCCGACCTTACCTTGACCTTCAAAATTGTTAATTAAAGGTCAAGTGGGGTAAAACGGACGGATTTCGACGAAATTTGATACCTAGTGGTAGTTTTCTCCGGGTGGGGGTGTTTTGGACGGGTCAAATCATGACCCTGACCTGACCTTGACTTTCGAAGTAGTCAATTGAAGGTCAAATCGCGCCTTTCGCCGGAAATCAGATGGGGAAACATCCCGGACGAAGTCGGGCCCATCAGCTTGTGTAATAAAGAAGACAGTTTGAAGAAAGTAATGTATAACACGAGAAACGGGAAAACTTGAAATATAGAAGTATGCAAATTTCCCACATAAAATTTGAAAGCTAGTTTATAGAATAATTGTATTATAATTTATATTTATGGCTAATAATATGATCTTGGTGGCGTTACCATTTCTGACTATGGTTTTCTTGTTCTTCTTGTCGAGTGGTGTGTTTGTCGGCTCTTTATCTGTGCGTTTAACGTGAGAAGAACTTGGTGTAGACGTTTCCTGCGTGTTGAATTTTGAAGCACTAGGTGTGGGTGAAGATGGGTGCTTGCTAATACCAACCAGCTGAATGTCTGCATGGCTAACTGACGGCGATTGTGGGTATCCTCTTGTATCAATTGGGTTTTGCGATCGGTTAGCGTGGATTGTGTTCCATGTCAAGTGGGCGAATTTGTTGAGTTCGCCATATATATGGCCGACGAAACTTTGCATATCAGCTTTGAGGTTCTCTGTGCAGCGATGTTCACAATCACAATTGGCATTGTCAGATGTTTTTTGTGAGTTCGATTTGCCCTTCAAGTTGTTCTTGTTGTGTAACTCTTCGAGTGTTTTAATCCTTCCACCAATGGATGCTATTGAGCCTTTGGTTGAGTTGACTTGAGTCAGAAACAGTTCACACTTATCCAAGATTGTTGAAATGTCTTGCTTCATTGTTTTCATGTCGGCCTTCATTACGCCACCGTAGTGTGGTGTTTCTAGCTTTTGGTTTTTTGATATCGCATGGTCGATCGATAATTCACTGGGTGATTGTACATTCGGCAAACCTCGTCAGATTCCGTCACCGTTTCATCGTACCGATAATTACGAGAGTACAACTAAGATTGGCACATGTGTTTACGTCACCGGTGTAATTGTGGGGACATGCTTCTATTATGAAGGTTTGCTATCCCGAAGGTCCGCTATTCCGAAGGTTCTCTATTCCGAAGGTTTTTGTTATTTTTAGGTTAATTCTATATTTTAAAGTATTGAGACTAATTTGAGAGGGTTCATTTTCACAAAGATTCTTTATATGGAGTGTGCGCTCACATCCGAACTGATCATGCGCGCACACCGATACAGATACAGGAGGAAATAACTTAACTTAGAACATTAAATGTGATTTTGTTTTGTTTTCGCTGGTTTTCTTGAGATTTTATGTCATTACGTGGGCCCATACCTTTGAATTCTTGGCATATACTATGAATGTTGTGGTATATATGGACCCTCCCGCATTGGGACATGACATAGGTTCAGTTGACTTAAGTGGTGTTCTGTGTGTGCTCCAATTTGGAGTTCAATATTTTAAGGGCCAAGTTTAGAATTTTATGGGTCCATACCTTTGAACTCTGGGCATATAATATGAATATTGGGGGGGCATGTCTCTATTCCGAATGTTCACTATCCCGAAGGTCCACTATTCCGAAATTTCTCTGAATGTTCGCTATTCCGAAGGTTCACCAATCCGAAGGTTCGTTATTCCGAAGGTTCTGTGTTCCAAAGATTTTTTTTATTTTAAGGTTAATTCTATATTCTAAAGTAACGAGAGGGTTCATTATCACGAAGATTCTTTTTATGAAGGAAATAACGTAAAACATTAAATGTGATTTTGTTTTGTTTTCGAGGGTTTTCTTGAGTTTAATGTCATTACGTATGACCTTATTTCTCATTACATATTCACGCCAAGGAGCCCACACAATTGCTATGTTACGATGCGATTTAATGTGATTATGTGTGACCTAATATCTCAATAATCTGAGGCAAGAGTACGCCTGCTAAAGGCGAATTATAACAGTTGGGGGTATAACGCTCAATAAATACTGGAGGCTATAACAAACTGCGCAGTAGAATATCGCTGAATGGACGAGTATGAGATGAGCCTAAATGCAATTGTGACTTTGTTTAAAGGCCCACTTAATTTTCGAGTCATTAATTTTTTATAGTATATACGGTTTTAATAACAATTTATGCCATAAAATTTGAATAAACTACTATAATTCATCACCATTTGAAAGGCAGAATACTTCTATCTCCTAGTTTGAAACACCTTCAAAATACCGCGTCGTATATCTAGCAATAAGCAACCAACATGTCCTCCTCGGCTTTCCATAGATTTCAACGTAATTTGATACTTATGGGTATTTGTGTCCGGGAAGTGTTTTGAACGGGTCAAATCGTGACCCCGACCTGACCTTGACCTTTAAAACTGTCAATGCAAGGTCAATTTGGGTAAAACGGACAAATTTCGGCGAAATTTTATACCTAGGGATACTTTGGTCCGAGGAGAGTTTTGAACGGGTCAAATCGTGACCTCGGCCTGACCTTGACCTTCAATATGGCCAATCAAAGGTCAACTCGGATAAAACGGATAGATTTCGACGAAATTTGATACCTATGGGTACTTTTGTCGGGGGGGGGGGTGTTTTGGACGGGTCAAATCATGACTCTGACCTTACCTTGACCTTCAAAATTGTTAATTAAAGTTCAAGTTGGGTAAAACGGACGGATTTCGACGAAATATGATACCTATGGGTAGTTTTCTACGGGTGGGGGTGTTTTGGACTGGACAAATCATGACCCTGACCTGACCTTGACTTTCGAAATAGTCAATTGAAGGTCAAATCGCACCTTTCACCGGAAAGCAGATGGGAAACAGCCCGGGTGAAGTCGGGCCTATCAGCTTGTGTAATAAAGAAGACAGTTTGATGAAAGTAATGTATGCCACGAGAAACGGGAAAACTTGAAATATGGAAGTACGCAAATTTCCCGCATAAAATTTGAAAGCTAGTTTATAGAATAATTGTATTATTATTTATATTTATGGCTAATAATACGATCTTGGTGGCGTTACCATTTCTGACTATGGTTTTCTTGTTTTAGCAATGCCATTGCATTTATCGCTCTCGATGCGCTCCACTGCAAGGCTGTTTGTATACGATACACGTTCAACTGCTTCAAGTCTGCGTAAAATATCTTGTTGTGAAACTTCATTGGTGCTAACTCGAGCTGAGAGGTCGGACGAGAAGGTATCAATCTGTGTTTGCATGACGAACGAATATGACGGAATGAATATGATGAATGAATATGACTCTATTGCATGTAAGGATATACGCACCGCCATGCAATAAACACTGTTAAAATATATTTCGGCCAGTTTGATCGACCGAAGTTGAATTTTACAAAAAGTGAGCATATTATATCATCACTATTGAAACAGGTATTCCACGAAGCACCAGACCAGATATGGACTCCAGGAGGACAATGCGAGCCCATGTAAACCTTCCGGGAAATGAATAACGTATTTGTGTACCGTATATCTTAGATTTTCAAACCAGAGCTGTTTTTCCCCGAAAAGAGTCATAATTGTGGAAATATCTAAAATACGTAATTGTGAGATGCAAATTGTACATATTGATAAATATTGCCTGTTGTGTTGGAAGCAAACAGTACTAAATTATAACATTATAAAATATGTATTAAAGGTAAACAAAGTCTTCCAAACAACTCCATTCAGTTTATATATTTATTCCATACTAAAACATATTCCTATTAATTATTACATTATATACGTTTGTTCGTTAAAAGTTATAACTGAGATATCATTTATAATAATTAATAATATCTTCACCTCGATCTAAACATTCTTATATTATGGGATACAGCATTGCATATACAACTATTGACAATGCAGTAGAATAATAATGTGATGTAGTATGTAAACCTGCTACATGTATACTGTGACAAGCTACGTATATTGGTACAATATGGCAGCATGTTATAAACAATTAATGACTCACCATATACCATTGTATATATTGTAAATAATAAATTAATCGAAGCATGTAAATACCATTGTAGATGCACGAGACCCACAACATGGTAAATAGCATTGTAGTTGAAGGTCAAAGTGAAATGTAATAGCGGTACCTTGATTGAAAACTTCACTGGTGCTGTGATACCACCGTGGTTATACTTGGTGAGACCATGGTTCACCTTGGTAGAAAAACTTTACTGTGCTACCACCGTGGTGATACCTTGGTGTCACCTTGGTAGAAAAACTTTACTGTGCTACCACCATGGTGATACCTTGGTCGGGTTTGGTCCACCATGGTTTTACCTTGGTACAAAAACTTTAGTGTGCTACCACCGTGGTACCACCTTGATGCCACCATGGTTTCACCTTGGTGCAAAAACTTTACTGTGCTACCACCGTGATAACACCTTGGTACCACCGTGGTGTTTTCACCGTGATGCCACTTTACTGTGCTACCACCATGGTGAACCAAGATGTCACCATGGTTAACCAAGGTGGTACCTTGGTGAAACCATGGTTTCACCAAGGTGACACCAAGGGGGATTTTTATATGGGTGGATCTATCTGGTGAACAATCTTGAATTTTACATATGATAATTTTCATTATATATATATATAGAATCAGAGCAATTATAAAGAGACAATAACAATAATTGATTTTAATACATTTGAGAGGTTGAAAATATTTGTTTTGTTTCTGTCCCTTTAGGTACCGAGAACTGCCAGAAAAATTTATAAATTCAAACAACATGTCAACCATCAAATAGCTTATTGTCTTGGCTCCATGAGAGGAGGCTTCATTTGTATCATAATGTTGAGTTAGCTTTTTAATTGCATATTATAGCATCATACCCCAAGTATTATAATGAAGAATAAAGCAGTCACAAATATGCCAGCCCAATGAAAACAAATGTTCAAATGTGGTGCTGTCCACTCAAGCAGGGAGCAATCAACAGAAATTAGGCCACAGTGTTAAGAGATATGGTGGTCAGATTTAACTTGGTTATGAACCCATGACCCAGAACTCAACTGAGCCCAATTTTTCAATGACCAACAAGCATGGCATGAAAATTCTCAATAATAAAAAATTATTTATGGTAGTTGTCTTTCTGAATGAAAATAATCATTTAATTTCATGAATCAAGAAAAATTAAGTCTCCTCTCATGATCTTCAGATATGATATCATGTATGTATGAAATGCACTTTCGAAAAAAATCTGTTTTACAGTAGTTCTCGGTACCTGAACACAGTGAAATTTTTAAGATTGTTCATGCCATAAAAGTAAAGTAAATGAGATTATAATAACCAAATGTCCAATGGTTCTTATATATGGTACCACAATAATCTCTTGTACAAAATTTCACAAAGATATTCCTGATAGATTCTGATAGATTTAGAGAAAATACATTTTGAAATACCAGGAAATTTTGGCAAAACGTGCGTCTGACCCTTAAGAACGGATTTGCATATGAACCACACAACGGGAATAGAACCTGTTAGTTTCTCTGTGCGAGTTTTCAACTGCTTACCGCTACCAGTGGTTTATATATGTATAGGCCTATATACACGTGCTGAGGTGTGATTTAACTTTTCATCAATAGCCTATAATATGACAGAATCTTCAAACAATATCTGAATTACATGCATTAAAGAATATATCCAATGAATAAACGCATTGATTTTGGGACATCAGGTTTAGAATTAAATGAACGGAAACCTTCTTCAAAGATGCCATATATAGTATAGTACCGGTACTATATATAGTGTTCGTGACGGAATTATAAAGTTGTGTAATTCCGTTACCATGGTTACGTTCAAGAATGTAATTCCGTCACGGCAATGCGACCGCAAGCACAAAGTGAGGACACGGTAATTCATTCTATGATTGGGCAAATTATATGGGTAGTCCATATAAATCACCAGGTTGACAGTTTATTCTCTAGTCATCAGAGTTTGGAGATAATACGATCACTTGCGGGTATAGTGGCATACCGCGAGGTCACTTCTGTGTATATCCGTCACGGATTTGCAACCCACTCTGAGTAGAACATTGGCAATGCGATATGACCCACTGTACATAGTGTTCAAAGAATAGATGCCAATGTTTCCAGTGTACAAACTACCTTGACTAATCTCTGACAAGATGCAAGCAAATGAAAGCTCAAACTTGTTTGACTCGATTTTTTTTGTAATTCCGTCACGATGGATTTCATGAGGTAATGCACTCCTGATATGACCTCTCATAAAGGATTAATTAAAATACATTTATGGTTCCACGAGGGTAAATTAAAATATCGTCACACCCGCAGAGGGTTAATTGAAATATGGTCCGATGAGTGTATATTAAAATATGGTCAAATCACGGTTAAATAAAATATGGTCCCATAATGGTTAATTAATATATCGTCCAATCAGGATTAATAAAAAATATGGTCCCATGATGCATGGTCAATTAAAATTCTACATGATTGTTAATTAAGATATCGTCCCATGAGGGTTAATAAAAATATGGACCCATCGGAAGAAAAGAGGGTTTGGTTGGAGAGGCAGTCAACTCTGTCCGTAAAAGACAGAGCTGCATGATACAATATCAGATTTGATGAAGATGACATATATATGTAAGTCGGCCAGGGGGGGGGGGGGGGGGCAGGACAAAATTTGCATACACAACGCTGAATTTTTTTTATGCAGCACTTTGGACCCCCACCCCCCATCTTTGTGCAAAAAAAAAAAATTCCACTCATGGTTTTGGGACCCCCCCCCCTTTCCAGTCACATTTGAATGAAATTTATCAAGCTGGAGAGCAATTATAGGCAAAAATATCAGGGTGTAGAATGTCCAGTGAAGGTGGCTGATGTTGAGAAACAGAGAATGGTTAAATTAGAACATACATAATAATTATATATAATAATTAAATTGAACATATATAATAATTATCAGTCATTCGTAATTTGACCATTCTGTTTTTTCAAGCATCATCCAACTTTGGTGTACTTTCGCCACCAGTTAAACTCAAATACTAATAAATTATGACTATGAGCACAAGCATTACACTCATGAGATTAAAAACATTTATAATGAAAAACTCAACACAACCAGCTGACACAACCAGTGAAACAACTTTTAAAAAATATTTTATCTAATTATTTATTCCAGACTTTGCACTGGACTTTGTGTAATGTGCATTTATCCATGAAATGCACTCGTGTTTACTTTATATATATATTTTTAAGTTGCTAGTTAAAGTGAAGTTGTAAACACACAACACACCGGAAAATTATATGCTGCCCAGGTTGAGATGGGGTTTTCTAGATAAATGTTTTAAATCTCATATGAGTGTATTGCTTGTGCTGAGAGTTCAGCTCTTTTTGTTATGCAGTATTTCATAAAGTGTATGTCCTATATATTTCCATTGGAAGTTTGTCCTTATGAGTGTTTTGACTGGTGGTATTAATATAGTTTCCTATGAACGATCCACTCCGATCTTATTGGATTTAATGGAGTCAGATGTAGCAGTGACTTTCTATGCAAAATGTATCAGATATATTCATTTTCATTTTATCATCGATGTCGTTCAACTGACATTTCTAAATTGAATTTTGAAAAATGTTGATGCTGATTGAAGAATTATTTAAGTTAATTTAAACTCAGGTGAAGTTTCAATTATCGTTGTGCAAAGTGACTTACAAAATCTTTATCTAATCTGGATTAAGACATGAATGAGTTTAACAAGAAACTTTGGTTACATTTTCTGGTACAAAATTACCCAAGTATTTCAGACTAGACACTTATCAAACTGTTTCTTGCATGTTTTACAATATGCAGTATACGTGGTTAGATGGATCATTTTAATATTAACAATAGCTAAATGGTTGTAGAATAGCGCATATAAATAAATAATATCTCATTATTTCACAAGTGAAAGACAGTCATGTTTTACTAAGAAAATGCTATTGAGACTGATAGAGATCCATGTGAATGTCTGTTCATTAATAATTGGGTATGTAACACTGTAGCACTTTTGTCTTTTATAGTATTAGTAACTTTGTGCCAGAAACATGTGTATAGATTAGAGAACCGGCATGTTCTACATTTATTTTACACATTATTTCAGTTTCATATCAGACTTGGAGAGTTGAATTTCAGTTTGATACCACAGATATTGGTAATGTGATATTTTATTTTACTTACTGAATTATATGTGGTTTATTTGTCTTTAGAGTTCATGATAATATATTTACATACCAAGTGGTTTTCCAACCCAGGTGGGCCAGCGCAGTTAAAAATTTCACGAAGGTTTACTTAGTATTAGAAGGGACCAAATAATCAAACAATTCTGAGGCCAACCTGACCACAGATATAACTGTACCGAGTAGCTTGTGTGTACACTACAGGTGTTATTTAGATCATAACACATCAAAACAATCATTATATAAAGCTAAACAGCTTGTAAGTAGGTCAAAAAGGGCAAAAGGAAAAAAATTGCAAGCAACAGAAAACACCGGAAAAAACGTGTTTTCAGGAGCTGCGACCAACCCACCAACCCCCGGCCTTGTGTCGGAATTTTTTTCACGACTCCCCCTGAGTCAGCGGCTATTTATAAACAACAAAGAACATTCTATAGCTGATGTGAAAAGTAAATGGCCGCTGCTGTTCGAATAGGACTCCATATTAGACCATATCACAGGGGCCTGTAACGCGCTCCGCTGTCCGCGCCCCCTTTTGCGCTGCCCATATACACCGCCTCTATATACGCGCCTGCTTCACGTTAATGGTAGTATCATAGAGACAAGGGGAACTGTAGATATTCACCTTTTTACCATCGCTCGGCAATCGGACAAATTTAGCCCATTCACCCCAGTAATGCTAACGATATAGCCACGGATGTATCGGCGAAGAATTCATCTTTCAATCAATACCACAAACTCCCATCAGAACCATTCATATACATAGCATTTGATAATTTTTTAACCACCGAATATTGTCTCCGGAGAGCAGCGGAGAGCGTAAATTTCCAGTTTGATCCGTCTCAAAAAACAATGGACGATATATATATGTTCCTCTAAATTCACACCCGCACGGCTTACTATAATTAACAAGAGGTGGCATCAGAGATGCTGTGTCTCGTTTTCGGTGGCTTACCGCCGGTGGCTACTGACAATTGGTGTGCATCAGTATCGGTAGACTAATTAATAGGTAAAATCGAAAAATGACTAATTAAGGGCCATAACTCTATCAAATTTTATCGGCCCAGGCTGGTTTTCGAACTCGTCCGAAATATTCTTGGCAAGTACGTCTATTCCAAATTTTAAACAAATCGGAGGACGTTTGTTGAAGTTATCGCGCTAACGAGCTGAAAATTCACGAAAAATGACTAATTAAGGGCCATAACTCTATCAAATTTTATCGGACCAGGCCGGTTTTCGAACTCGTCCGAGATATTCTTGGTAGACACATATATACCAAATTTCAATTAAATTGGATAACGTTTGTTGAAGTTATCGCGCTAACGAGCTGAAAATTCGTGAAAAATGACTAATTAAGGGCCATAACTCTATCAAATTGTATCGGACCAGGCCGGTTTTCGAACTCATCCGAGATATTCTTGGGAGACACCTATATACCAAATTTCAATCAAATCGGATAACGTTTGTTGAATTTATCGCGCTAACGAGCTGAAAATTCGTGAAAAATGACTAATTAAGGGCCATAACTCTATCAAATTGTATCGGACCAGGCCGGTTTTCGAACTCATCCGAGATATTCTTGGGAGACACCTATATACCAAATTTCAATCAAATCGGATAACGTTTGTTGAAGTTATCGCGCTAACGAGCTCAAAATTCGTGAAAAATGACTAATTAAGGGCCATAACTCTATCAAATTTTATCGGACCAGGCCGGTTTTCGAACTCATCCGAGATATTCTTGGGAGACACCTATATCCCAAATTTCAATCGAATCAGATAACGTTTGTTGAAGTTGTTGCGCTAACGAGCCTAAAATCAGTGAAAAGTGGCAAAGGGGCATAACTCTGTAATAAATGTGCGGACGAACCCGATTTGTCTGCAGCTTACGTGCATGGATATGTACTCACACACCAAATTTTTTTTTAATCCGTCAATAAATGGTTGAGTTATAAGCAAAACACGCCGCCCGCCCGTCCGCCGTCCGCGATCCACGCAGCTCCTGTTCATTACGACCTGACCTCGATTCTAACACAGAGCGGTGAATGGCTGTTTCTACTATGGCAGTCATGGAAAGGTCAGGTCGTAATGAATATTAAAATGAGGAGCTGCGTGAATCGTAAACAAATTTTTTTTTTAAGTTGGAATTATCGACAGATTTCTACTGTATAGAAATTGTTTACTGACGATGTGTTGATTTGTATGAGTAAATAAATTATTAGCCGACAAGAAATCCCTGAGCGCTAGATGTTTAGTTGATCGTTTGACCGATTTTTAATTATAGTAAGTCGTGCGGGTGTGAATTTAGAGGAACATATCGTCCATTGTTTTTTGAGACGGATCAAACTGGAAATTTACGCTCTCCGGAGACAATATTCGGTGGTTAAAAAATTATCAAATGCTATGTATATGAATGGTTCTGATGGGAGTTTGTGGTATTGATTGAAAGATGAATTCTTCGCCGATACATCCGTGGCTATATCGTTAGCATTACTGGGGGAATGGGCTAAATTTGTCCGATTGCCGAGCGATGGTAAAAAGGTTAATATCTACAGTTCCCCTTGTCTCTATAATACCACCATTAACGTACGTGAAGCAGGCGCGTATATAGAGCCGGCGTATATGGGCAGCGCAAAAGGGGGCGGACATCGGAGCGCGTTACAGGCCCCTGTGACCATGCATATGCAGAACCGTGGAAAACAAGCATGCAGTGTCTTACATATGATGAAAGGATAAACAAAAAGTGTGTCGTCGTTTCAAACTGTCCAATCGGCTCGCGGAATACCAGTGTGAACGGCGGAATACCAGTGTTGTACAGGAGAATGCCAGTGTTTTTAAGCGATATGATGGTACCATAATTAGAACTGGACGGCTAAATAACATGACAAAAGACAAAGGAAAGTTATGAGCGATCCATTTTACATTTACCCAGTGGAGAGGTCACCTGGTGATGTTCAGTTCGACTCTTGTCGATCTGGCCTTTGTTTAAAGCAGAAAAATAGGGTCTACAAACTCGTAGGGTGGAGATCAAATTTTGCCCTAATCGGTATTCTAGTGCGTTTTGTTTAATTCCTGGGCATAACTTGCGGAATTTTTTATAAAATTCCTACAGCGGAATATATTGGAAAAACGTGCACATCGAAATCACTGGCGTGTATTAGTTTTAAATACACGAAAATAAATCGAAACGATGGACGGTGATCACAGAAAATGGCACGGCGAACTACCAGTGCATGCCAACGAGGGCTACCAGTGCCAAATTTTCTTTATATGGTAAGTTATATCGGGTATATGTCGATAAACGCTTCATACAGAGCACCGGGCACCCGAAATGCCTCACCATTCCCAAACTAACGACAAAGTTGAGCTAGAAGGGTAAATATGTGGATCTATAATAGGAAAGTACGAAACTTCAACTATATACGTCGATACTCAAAGTTAGTGTAAAATATAGAACAAATTTCATGATGTCCAGGTCAGAATATGGCATTTTTGTAGAATTGTTCTTAAAACTATTGGGATACGTCAGTTTAAAGACATATTGTGTACTTATTCGGGTGCGGGAAACTGATAAGTTAGCATTAATGTGCTATGCCAACTGGAGGGATGTAGCATTCTACTAAGTTCTAACATAACCGAAACTTCAAGCAAATCAACCGTACCGCTCCATAGAAAACATTGTCAGAACTACGCTAAATTGTAAATATTTACTACTCGATTCGGGACGCATCTATCGGCGATAAACTAACGAAAATGATTTCGTCGTCGACAGTCACTGCATTTAATTAATATATAAGAATGACGATATGTGTTGTCAATATACATATAATATTTGTAAACATAACTACTTTGAACAAGATTGTTCTCCATTTCTATTTGATCACCCTACCGGAGTGTTTCATATCACTTTAAATGCAATTTTCCGAATTTGTACAGTAGCTGAACAATTACATTATAAAATGCCAAAATCTGTTTGGCCTAATGGTGAGTGGCGAATAAATCAATTGCTTTAAATATAATCCGTGGTGATTGGTTGCGACATCTATCAGTTATGCTGCCTTGTTTATATGTTTATATTGTTTATAAGCAAGTTGATTTGTTCTCCAAAAAGCCTGTATCCTGTTTTCCAGAATGCCGTTGTCTCCGCGGATTATCTCATTTGCGTGGTTGAATTTAGGGAAAACAACCGAACTGTCTCGATAAATACACGGAATGAAATGTTCTCCATCGGGAATTTTCCTTTAGCAATCAGATCGAAAAAAGTTTTTATGTCTTTCAAGTATCCAGTTCCTTTTAAGGCGGTTGTTGCTTTAGCTGGTATTGAATATCCATCGTGCCTCCTTGTTGAAAAACCACTCTCCTTGCTGGGATGATCCCGCGGTTATAGATCGCTCTCTTAAAG
The DNA here is from genome assembly GCA_032622095.1 of Siphonodentalium dalli. NCBI lineage: Eukaryota > Metazoa > Mollusca > Scaphopoda > Gadilida > Siphonodentaliidae > Siphonodentalium > Siphonodentalium dalli. The sequence continues at coordinate 127,016,581 of CP136069.1, read as the reverse complement.
GGCGCCCATGAAAGTTGCTTGCTGAGCACACCTGACTGTGACCCCGGTGTTACTGGTCCAGTCACATCTGGCTCCGCATTTTCACTATCGTGTCCGTTTCCGCTGTCACGTTTTTTTTCTTCAAATTTTCTTCTTTTCCTCTTGTCACATTGATTGCCACGCTTTCCTTTTCTGAAAACAGAAAAATAAAGAGAAAATTAGATATGCATAAAATAAACCCCTAGATTTATCCATATCCACACTCAGTCATAAAATATATCAATCTATTTGTACACGTATCCACAACATACGTCCAGGGATGTGGCTAGAGGGGGGTGTGGGGGGTGTCTCACCCCCCCCCCCCCCCAGCAGAGAGCTATATTTTCAATAGTTGGAAATTTCATACCTGCCACAACGAAATTTCACACCAACAATAGGTTGAAAATGTTCTTGTAGTTTGATTATAAAACAATTTATTGGGGGAATTTATTGTTTTTCGACCAATATTTGCATATGTTCCTATTTTTGGTCAAAATGTTTGACAGAAATGGTCATCAGTTGGAAATTTTCCAACCTTAGGGGGGTGACAGGTTGGAAATTTCCAACACTTGGAAAGCTTGTGTCCTGGTCCCTCCCCCGTGGCCAGTCAAAAACTTCTAGTTAATTTAAGAAAACAATATTGTCATACAATTGGTCAACATTGTCATAGGAATTGTCATCAGTTGGAAATTTTCCAACCTAAGTGGGGGTGTAGGGTTTGAAATTTCCAACAGTAGGAAGGCTTGAGGCTAGTCTAGATGTTAGGATTTTGCGATTTTCTTGTTCAGATTTCAAAATTTTCGCACACCGGGCCGAACCATGGTCGGCCCGGTGTGTCATTGCCCCATCCACATGGCCAATACAAAACTGCTAATTAGTTTAGCAAAACAATATTTTACTACATTTGGTCAAACTTGTAGACATAAATGGTCATCAGTTGAAGAATTTTCCAACCTGAGGGGGAGCATGAGGTTTGAAATTCCAACACAAGGAAAGCTTCAGTTGAGGCCAGTCTAGATGCTAGGATTTGTGATTTTCTTGTATAGTTTTAAAAAGTTTCTCACACCGGGCCAAACAACCATGGTCGGCCCGGTGTTTCGTGGTCTGTTGTCGGTAGCTGTGTGCATTTGTCTGGAATTAGATCACTAGTTGTTTTTTTGGGGGCAATTTTCAGGTTAAAATATCTTATGTTCTCATACTGGGAAAATAGAAGCATGGCTTATGAATATATAGGAAATTAGGCCTGAGCATGAGGTACAAGGGGGGGGGGGTGCAAATGGAATTATGCAAAAAAGTTGTGTTGGTGCGATTCTGACTCAAGGCGGGTGCAAATGGAATTATGCAAAAAGTTGTGTTGGTGTGATTCCGATTCAAGGGGGGGGGGGGTGCAAATGGAATTATGCAAAAAGTTGTGTTGGTGTGATTCCAACTCAAGGGGGGGGGGGTGCAGTTGGAAATTCCCAAGGTGGACACCCCCCAGCGGAGACCCTCTAGCCACATCCCTGCATACGTCCCAATCACCACGCAACGATCAACCAAAAATAATCCAGCCAACCATCGACTCGCCAATCACTCACTGATTTATCAGCACAGCTATCCAACTCATTCTCCCATCACTCCAGCTCAGAAACATCATATCCATGCATTCAACAATTAATTTATTTGACACCAGTCCATCCATCGATATATATATATATATATATATATACATCCAATAATCAAATAATGACACACACAGATCCATGCATGCATATACATACGGCAACGCCTTAAAATCGACGAAGAACTCAACATATAGGCAAAGATATGCATGCCCCATAATATCAATTACTTTTCTAAATTTTGGGAACAAGTCTACCCCATATACCGGTATGCAACATTTTCTGGGATAATTAGAAATATCATTCCATTAGAATTAGAACGTCTTCCATATTTAATGATAGACTTATTTGCAAATGTTAAACATTAGTTTAAACTAACTGTTTGAATCCAATTGATATGGAACTAACTCAGTGCCAATACCGAATAAAGGGAAATTTAAACTCTTGTCAACTAAATTGTTACTTTATGTTCCACCAATGTTGAGTATCGCCGTACTTAAAATTTCGAACTTTCATATCAAGAGACCCACACATGTACCATTCTAGATCGATTGTGCCCAAATTTGATGAGGGGATGAGACATTCCTATAGCTTAAACCGAATCTAAAACATCCCCCGACATATACCCGATATAACTTACCATATAAAGAAAATTTGGCACTGGTAGCCCTCGTTGGCATGCACTGGTAGTTCGCCGTGCCATTTTCTGTGATCACCGCCCCTCGTTTCGATTTATTTTCGTGTATTTCCAACTAATACACGCCAGTGATTTCGATGTGCACGTTTTGCCAATAGATTCCGCTGTAGGAATTTTATAAAAAATTCCGCAAGTTATGCTCAGGAATCAAACAAAACGCACTAGAATACCGATTAGGGCAAAATTTTACCTCCACCCTACGAGTTTGTAGACCCTATTTTTCTGCTTTAAACGAAGGCCAGATCGCCCAGAGTCGAACTGAACATCACCAGGTGACCTCTCCACTGGGTATATGTAAAATGGATCGATCATACCTTTCCATTGTCTTTTGTCATGTTATTTAGCCGTCCAGTTCTAATTATGGTACCATCATATCGCTTAAAAACACTGGTATTCTCCTGTACACCACTGGTATTCCGCCGTTCACACTGGTATTCCGCGAGCCGATTGGACAGTGTGCGTTTGGAGGAGATGGAAGACGCCATACAAAGTTCTGGAAATCGATCTGCTATGTAATTTGCAGTTACACCACTGGTAATGACGTACATGGGAGATGGCTATAAAACCATGTTTAAAATGTTTGAGGCAAGTTAAAGTTTTGTATGAATACTCTATACATGTATAATCATCTTTTTTTCAGCTCTTTAAAATATTGACAAAATAGTTTGATATATTTTCTCAGCCAGTTACCTATATAAATGTAATACATATATATCATATCAAACTGAAAAATAGCCTTATGAATATGACAATCAATTTTGTAATAACAATTGGTTATTTTAATGGTACAAAAAATATATGTTTTTACTGTTAACTTTTCTCCACATTGATCATAAAAGTGAAAAATAATGTGACAATTTTTCAAGACTTGTTTGTGTGTATATAATCTGATTGATGCATGTATACATTTTATTCGTGATTATGTTATTCAGACATCATTTGTGTTTTGATTCACCATGACTGGATTTTCTAGTATTTTTTCAATAATTTTCGCATAACAGTAATGTCCCTGCACAAGTGTTTAATAGTTTCAAAGAATACGAACAAAATGAGTGAAAAAATTCCTCTGTATTTATTTTGTACAATATACTACTTCATTGATGAGTTCATGTGGACACTATAGAATCATCATAAAATGATAGTTCTCCATGCAAATATTTTCTGCTGATTGAGAAAAGCTTGATGTCCCGGGTTGTCCCCATTGCTGGATTCATTGGAAAGGGCAATGGTTATGATGTTTTCTAGCTATTTTTGTACTGAACCTGCTATATCCAGAATTCATTGGCTGCTACCTTGGAGTTCATGCAGAGGTTGGTTGTTTTATATCACATTAATATTTATGTCAGTGATGTTATTATGTCAGGGTTATTGGACGAGTGACCTGACATTCAGGAACTAGAAGGTCGAGCCCCCGAAGAGGGCACAGCCTTTTGTTCCCGAATGTCCAGTTGTGATTCCATTAATAGCTGACCTAAACACATTTTTTTTAAATGGATTTTTTTTCATTTGTACTACAATAGAGAAATATTTCCATGATGTTGCATGCTTAACCCTTCGATCCATGACTGGAGCTTCCAGAAAATTTGCAAAAACCCTCTGCCAATGTATTCTCTTATATATGCGAGTCTTGCATATATATGAGAATACATTGTCCTAACAATATTTACCTTGACCTTGTAATAATTTGAAGGATAAGTTATTTTGACTGAAATCTGAAGTGGTGCATTCATGAAACCAATATATTTTATATTATATAATGATATGCCCATATAATAAAAAATACGATCTTGAGGGCGGTACCATTTCTGGTTTTCTTATACATATGAGTAAGGTAGGTATACCATAATTATGTCGCTTCGCTCCCGCGGCTTTGCTGTGGGAGAGCGAGTGCTATAATTATACATATTCCTGACTTTTATTTCGTTTCGTTTTGAAGACATTTCATAAATTCAATTCATCGGCTTCCGTGTTTATAAACTGAAAGTAGTTCATTTTGTTGTTTCAGACCAGATCGTATACCTTAAAATGGTTCAAGTTGTAAAAATATAAAACCCTGTTATATAGGCAACCAGGCTACTCAAATTTTACTGAATCTGGGGCTTATAATAATAATAAAAAAAGAGGTTTACAGTTCTAAACCAGGCAAAACCACACGATTGCAATTGCATGAACTTGAAGGTCAAATTTGTAAAATTCCAAATCACATGATGTTATAATCTGATTTCGTCTTTTAAACTTCCCGTATTACCATGGTCTGAAAGACAAGAAGGAATCAAGTTATGCCAGATTAACTTTCAGAAAGCTTGTACTGCTGCCATAGAACTTGAACTTGAAGTTCAAAACTTGTCAAGCAGATAATAATTTTCTCTTTCCATGGAAACGAAACAAGTTACACGATCAAATGTCCTGTTGCGTCATATAAAATGGGAACATTTGGCGGCCGGAATGAGTGGTGGAGTAATTTCTACATTGGTGCTACATCCTCTGGATCTCATCAAAGTACGTTTTCAAGTTGATGAAGGGTATGGCTTCACAAAGAGACCACAGTACCGAGGACTCATTCACGCTGTAAGGACTATAGCAAAGACAAATGGAATTACTGGGTTGTATCAAGGGGTAATTCCTAATGTGTTGGGAGCTGGTGCATCTTGGGGCCTCTATTTTTTCTATTACAATGCCATCAAGACCTGGATGCAAGACGGAGACAAGACAGTATCACTGGGACCACTTCACCATATAACAGCTGCTTCTGAGGCAGGCATCCTCACATTGATATTCACAAACCCTTTATGGGTAGCAAAGACAAGGATCTGCTTGCAATATGATACAGCTTCCAAAGCAGCAAGCAACGTCACTGATAAATTACATTACAGGGGTACAATTGATTGTCTTATTAAAATATATAGAACAGAAGGAATGCGTGGATTATACAGGGGGTTCCTTCCTGGTGTCTTTGGAGTTTCACATGGTGCCTTGCAGTTTATGGCATACGAGGAGATGAAGAACAGATATAATAAACGTAGACAAAAAACGGTTGATACAAGGCTTTCTACATTCGAGTATATATCATTTGCTGCAATATCCAAGATGTTTGCTGCGAGTACTACTTATCCTTATCAAGTTGTGCGCTCAAGGTTACAAGACCAGCATCACCAATACAAGACTGTTAGAGATGTCATCACACAAGTATGGAAGTTCGAAGGTGCTTATGGATTTTACAAGGGACTTGTTCCGAATCTTTTGCGAGTAACTCCAGCTTGTTGCATAACCTTTGTGGTGTATGAAAATCTTATCACCTTCCTTTGCACAGATCAGAAAAATGTTTAAGTTATAAACAGATAGTAGTTTAAAACATTTTGAAATTCTTTGTTTTACAAAATAGTAAAATTTTTATCAAAATAAAAGTGTTATCATTGACATTCATGATAGTTTATCGGTCAGTGTGATGTAGCCACCACGGTCAGCCGGGAACATGTCTCTATTCCGAAGGTTCACTATTTCGAAGGTTCCCTATTCCGAAGGTTCGCTATTCCGAAGGTTCACTATTCCGAAGGTTCGCTATTCCGAAGGTTCTCTATTCTGAAGGTTTTTGTTATTTTATAGGTTAATTCTATATTCTAAAGTATTGAGAGGGTTCTTTATCACGAAGACTCCTTTTATGAAGGAAACAACTTAAAACAATAAAACATTAAATGTGATTTTGTTTGTTTTCGCGGGTTTCCTTGGGATTTAATGTCATTACATATCACGTTATTCCTCAATACATATTCACATCAAGCAGACCACACAATTGCTATGTTTCCATACGATTTAATGTCATTGCGTATGACGTTATATCTCAATAATATTTAGAATACGCCAGCTAAAGGCGGATTACAACAGAGGGGCTATAACATACTGCGTAGCAGAATATCGCTGAATAGACGGATATGAGATGAACGTAACTGCAATTGTGACTTTGTATTGACTTTAATGCCCACTTAACTTCCGATTCACCTATTATTTTTTATAGCGCCTTGATATACAGTTTTAATAACAATCTATGCCATGAAATATGATTAAAATACTATAATTCATCACCATTTGAAACGAATGTGTCTCAGAAGTTGCCCATAGAGAAATAGAAAACAGCTGAAATCATAAAAAGATTCCCCCGTTATGGCTCCCATAACGCAACAGAATTCAAACTAAAAATGTATTTTCAATGGAAGGGGAATAACTCTATCTTTAAAATATAGTTATTCCCCTCCATTGAAAATAATACACTTTGAGCAACAAAACCAGATGAAACTTAAGAACAAAAACACGTCGGTAACTCACATAAAACAACATGTTTACAGTTTATTATGTACACCGGATAAGTTGATAATACAATGAGAGCTTCCTATTTCAAATGGTGTGTAATATGACATATACTATAGATATGTGATTTGGGGGTTCGAAAGGCCTGGGCCTTTAATGTTGATGTTTCTTTCAAGTACAGATTGCCAGTTCGGACATGTAGTTTATTTCAGTCACGCAGTCATCGTGTTTTCTAATTTCCATAATAAACGATAAACTGATACTGTCTTCTTGCTATTAATAACCGACATCTGGAACAATTTGGGAATTAAAATGGGGTGTATAATTGTACTAGATGTGAATACTAGCGAAAGTATTTTTCATTCCTCATGTGGTTTTTGTGGGGGGGGGGGGGGGGGTGCAAATTTGGATTCATTTCTGGTTAAATACGCCCAGAATAGCGAACCTTCGGAATATCGAACCTTCGGAATATCGAACCTTTGGAATAAGGAACCTTCGGAATAATGAACCTTCGGAATAGCGGACCTTCGGAATAATGAACCTTCGGAATAGAGAACCCTACCCGGTCCACCTGTACATGTATGTCAGGACAACATCTTTCACTAGTACTTGTTTTGGTACCGGCATATATACAGAGGAAACGGAAGTGTGACCACGCGACCCTGGGATAACCCGACTGGCATTTTGGGTCGGGGTCATCGACATCCCAATTTTTTTCAGGGTCGGGTTGTCCAATGTTTTCAGTAAATATTTTTTATTGTATTTGCAGTATTTTTCTTCATATTTGCTTTGAAACATAAGATTTCTATTATAAAACACAAATTAACTACTTGTTAGCTCAACTTACTTTGTAAGTTTGAGCTATTGCCATGGGTTGGCGTCCGTCGTATGTGTGTCTGTGTGTCCGTCAACAATTTCCTTTGGCGCGGGCTACAGGTCATACCTTTGGTCTGATTTTTATAAAATTTGTCATGAATGTTGACATTGACATGTAGATGGGAAAGAGTCATTTTGGGGTCATTCGGCCAAAAAACATGGCCACGCGGCCATCTTGGATTTCAAAATTAAATACATTAGCGCGGGCTACAGGTCGTACTGTTCGTCTGATCATCATGAAATTTGTCATGGATGTTAATATTGACATGTAGATGGGAACGAGTCATTTTGGGGTTGGTCGGCCGAAAAACATGGCCACCAGCAGCCATCTTGGATTTTACTCTTTGCATGACTAAATCCTTTGGCGCGGGCTACAGGTCGTAGCTTTGGTCGGATCATCATGAATGTTAACAATGACATGTAGATGGGAACGAGTCGTTTTGGGGTCATTTGGCCAAACAACATGGCCACCAGCAGCCATCTTGGATTTTACTCTTTGCATGACTAAATCCTTTGGCATGGGCTACAGGTCGTACCTTTGGTCAGATCATTATGAGATTTGTCATGGCTGTTGACATTGACATGTAGATGGGAACGAGTCATTTTGGGGTCGTTCGGCCAAAAAACATGGCTGCGAGTGGCCATCTTTGATTTCAAAATTCAATCCATTAGCATGGGCTACAGGTCCTATCTTTTGTCGGATCATCAGTAAATTTGTCATAGATGTTAATATTGACATGTAAATGGGAACGAGTAATTTTGGGGTCGTTTCGGCCAAAAAACATGGCCGCCAGCAGCCATCTTGGATTTTACTCTTCACATGACTAAATCCTTTGGCACGGGCTACAGGTCGTAGCTTTGGTATGATCATCATTAAATTTGTCATGGATATTAATATTGACATGTAGATGGGAACGAATCATTTTGGGGTCATTCTGCCAAACAACATGGCCGCCAGCAGCCATCTTGGATATTACTCTTTGCATGACTAAATCCTTTAGCACGGGCTAAGGTCGTAGCTTTGGTCTGATCATCATGATATTTATCATGGATGTTAATATTGACATGTAGATGGGAATGAGTCATTTTGGTATTGTTCAGTCAAAAAACATGGCCGCCAGCAGTAGGGGTGGGAAGATACACCGATGCACCGGTGTATCGCGATACGGTAACACACGATGCATGCACCGATACAAATCCTTAAATATCGTCGTATTGCGATACACATATAATTCATAATAAATGATTACTGTACGAAAACTTTGAAAAGCATAGTCACTTGATCGGCTATTAAGATATATCGAGAGTTTCAGTCCTAAAACAAAGTTAAAACAAGACTTCGCATGTGCATATATAGCTTCGCGCGAAAGTGATGAAACGTACTATAATGTGTCCGTGCTGCACGTGCATCGCGTGTTTGATTAGAGCCGGTGCATATTTACGCCACATGGCACAATTGATATATAACTTCCCGTTTCGGTTTCGGAAGCACATGTCACGTGCGCTCGCAGCTGACACAATACTGCCTTCTAAATATACCGGTACTTTCCGCGGTACCCTTCATTTTGACCGCGTAATCGCGTGTCACTCGAACTCAATTCGTATAGTTACGAGTCCAGTTGTCTGAATCTAGTACATTGTATTTAGAGTTACTCCTCTTACATTGGCAGCTCCGCATTTTGTGATTTATTAACAAGTGATTTTAAGCACGATCACTTAGACACTTACAGACGTTACCATTAACTTACCAATAAATAGTCGATCTTGTATTTACTGTTTAGAGTAGATCAGACTCATAATAACTATTGACTTGTTTGAAAGTTTCAGTTGCAAGTAGGCACAGTAATGCTATTTGCCCTAATAAGCTTGTGTTTGAGTTGTCATGTTTGATTTGATTAAATTCTGAAACAATGTCTGGAGTGTATCTATGTAGTAAGTATATATGTATCTAGATACGCACTCGTATCGCGAACAGTGTATCGAGATACGTATCGTATCGTGGCACTAGCGTATCTTCCCACCCCTAGCCAGCAGCCATCTTGGATTTTACTCTTTGCATGACTAAATCCTTTGGCACGGGCTACAAGTCCGATCATCATGAGATTTGTCATGGATGTTAACAATGACGTGTAGATGGGAAACGAGTAATTTTGAGGTCATTCGGCCAAAAATCATGGCCACCAGCAGCCATCTTGTATTTTACTCTTTACATGACTAAATCCTTTCACACAGGCTACAGGTTGTATCTTTTGTCGGATCATCATGAAATTTGTGATGGATGTTAACAATGACATGTAAATGGGAACGAGTATTTTTTGGGTCATTCGGCAAAAAAACATGGCTGCCAGTGGCCATCTTGGATTTTACTCTTTGCACAACTAGGCCTTTCAACTTTCCACATTCCTAATCACTCCATTGACTGTAACACATGAAATTATTCCCTTTCCAAGTTGAGCTACAGTGTCATTGACACTTTAATTTTCTTTTAGTTGCCGATAAATATACCCAGTCTTTCAGATGCGGGTATCTGATTTTTCTGGTTCACTATCTGTCGCTCAGAATTTCAAAGTTAGGTTTGAGTGCAAGAAATAAACTATCTCACCTTTTCTATAAGACTGTTGCATACAGGGAAGGCCAACTATAATTAGGGCAGAAAGGGTCAGGTTACTACGATTCGGCTGGTTCAACTGTTGCAAAGACCAGTCTAATATGCAAAATTCAGTAACAACTGTCTTAAGTTTCTACTTCGGGGATGTACTAGTATAAGTACATTTTATTAACAGATTTTCATCTCAAAGTGGATATAATTGCTGTCATTATTATGTCATTGTTTCCTCGACTCCCATGTCTGTTTATTTGCGTACACTATTGTTGAATAGACTGGTTGCTGTTCCAAAACTGCAACAATCTGAAAAAGTATAGGGACCTGAGAATAATTTATTTTCCACTATTACTTTGCTTGACATTTCCTGATTTTTAGTCAACTTTAGAACAGTAACTTCATTACAGAAATAGTCTTAGCCAATGTCCTCATAATAACAGTCACTGTTCACAGGAAAAAGGAAATATGTGACCCGCCATATCAAATCCAGTCAGAAGTCGGGATTTTTTTACCCTGTGCCAATGCATTCTCTTATATATGCGAGTCGACCATAGGTCGCCTCGCATATATAAGAGAATGCATTGGCCTAACAATTTTTTACAATTTCAATAATTTGTTCTTGTATTCTTTAACAATTTTATAATTTCACCCATACAGAGCCCCAGACAAACATGAGCAGACGACACTCTTCTATGTGCTTCTATATATGTGTGGGGCTCCCTGCAGGGTAATGGATGTTATTTTATTTTATGTACTAAAAATTGTAAGAAACATTTATTTTAAAAATATGATAATTTTTTTTTATTATTAAGCCAATGCATTCTCTTATATATGCGAGGCGACCTATGGTCGACTCGCATATATAAGAGAATGCATTGGCACAGGGTAAAAAAATCCCGACTGGATTTGATATGGCGGGTCACATATAGAGATAAATCATTTTGGCCATCTCTCGTAAGAATCAAGTACAAGCCAAAATCCCAAATGGGTATATTATATAGAGTCGGTTGTTTTATCTACAAACAAAAATAATTACATCCAGATACCCTTGGTTCACTGTTGATTGCAAAATGGTTAATGGTATCAAATTCACCTACTGGTATATCATTGCCGATAGTTAAAGTGATGTGAATCACTCCGGTAGGGTGATCAAATAGAAATGGATAATAATCTTGCTCAAAGTAGTTATATTATACAAATATTATATCCAAATTGACACGACACATCATCAATCTTATAGCGACTCTCGATGGTGAAATCGTTTCCGTTAGTTTATCGATGTAGTTGCGTCCCGAATCGAGAGGTAAATATTTACAATTGAGCGTAGTTCTGACGATGTTTTCTATGGAGTGTTACAGTCGATTTGCTTGAGATTTTTGGTGATGTTAGTAGAATGCTACATTCCACTAGTTGGCATAGTATCTGAATACAAACTTATCAGTTTCATTCACCCGAATAAGTCCATAATATATCTTTAAAGGGGTACTGTACGTCAAATGTTGTTGTTGGTTTCTATAGTCTCCGAGTCGGAGAATAAGGTAACAATTTTCCATTATTTGAAAGTCTGTTGAGTACGAAGTCATGTTACGGATGACAAATTTACCGGAATGCAAAAATACAAATTGTCGTTGTCGAGTAATTTTTGTAAAAATAAAAGTTATATTATATGCATACTAGTCCCATATAATCATTTAAGTTATTGTATCGTCGCTAGTCAATGAGTGGCTTGAGTGTTCTCCCCGTATCATCATAATATTTTAAGCAATCGTGTGTGCGATCGGTTTAAAAATCCAGTATCCCTCAATTACTATTTTTGATTACGGTAATTCGTAATTTAATTGACGCCATTTTATGGCTCCAGTCATAAATTCAATTTATATCAAATTATTAACTTTTAAATTATTAAATTTTAAGATAGCCTATTAACCTGAGCGTTTACAGAATACATCTTCGACTCAAATTACTTATGTTTCTATATATTATCGATATTAGATCGTTGTTGTCACCGGAAATTTAATGAAAATGGCGTACAGTACCCCTTTAAGCAGCACTCTTAAATAAGATTTTTTGGCTTCGGCAAACCTTGCTGTGAGCCCAGTTTTCTTCAGCATTGCTGATTGCCATAGTCAATTATGAGGACAGGTTAACCCTTTCATGATGGGAGCTGCGCTGGTGCAGCATTAATGATCGTGTGCCAGTGCATTCTCTTTTATGTGTGAGTCTCCCATTGGGAGAGAATGCTATGTCTTACAAGGGCAAGGTAAATATTGTTAGGCCAAGTATTCTCTTATATATGTGAGGCTCCCTATGGGAGACTCCCATATATAATAGAATGCATTGGCACAGGGTTTTTGCAAAATTTCTGGTTACAATCAAATTATGGGACTGGTAGTTTGGTGAAGAACTGATGGGGCAATGCCCAAGCTGATCCCAGAGAAGAAATAATCCTTCATCACCTTCGATGAAGACTGTGTACCGTTTCCAACATTTTTCTGTTGAGAGTGACCACATCAATGATAATGTGATTGATGATCACAATGTTATGCAAGAGTGGAGGAAATAAAGAATGTATATAAATAGATGAACATTTCCCTTCCTGATATCCTTCGGCTAACTCAACTTTATGGCCAAATACATAGAGCTATCGGTATATTCTTCATACATATGAAGAGTATGGAGATACATGCAATGACAAAGCCATGCTGCAAAATGACTATTAAATTCTACATGTAGGTATAAACACAGGGCTTGGCATTAAGAAAACGAGTAACTTGAAAAATATAAAGAAGATCAAAATTAAAAACAAGCACGCGACTTTAACAAACACATTGCTTTTAATATCAACAGCGATGTATTCGTTAAAATGGTGCACTTGTTTTTAATTTTGATATGTTTTATTTATATTTTTACTTGTTTTCTTAGTGACAAGCCCCTGTGAGTATAAATTGGGACACCAAGGAATATCTGAACAGTGTAAATACTGTACATGTGAATAATGGCTGAGAATAAAAGCATTATTTACTACTAACTAAAAAACATGTACTAAAGTATCTATCTATCTAATTAACCCCAATGAGTGGACTGGATGGAAAGGAATGTTTTTAATTACTATTTCCTTGGATTCGGGGGTAAAATATATTTGAATCGAGGAACCCACCCATCAAAGCTCAGAGTAATCAGATATCGATTTTTTAAATCTATTATTTTTCACCACCAATATTTTAAATGGCCCAGTAAAAGTCGACGAGAAGACGGCCTTGGACCAAATTGGGGATGAAGATGGATAACTCTAAAATCAAGTGGCTTTTTTGTGTCAGATATTTGACAAACCGGCAAAATTTCGTTGAACAAAAGTTTGATAAATAACTATAGTATAAAATTACCAAAAATCTGTTGACTGTGGTTAGGCCAAAAAAAAAAAAGATTGTATGTTTCCGATAACTGAGGGAAAAAATTAGGGTAGGTAGGGAAATTTTTTATTTTATTTTATTTTGATATTTTCTATCCAGCTTCAGAAATATTGAACTACCTCGACCGAAATGACATAAAATGACATAAAATGCCAACTCGGGTTGAGGGGAAAGTATTACTTTATCAACACAGTGGAAATATACATTAAGATTGATAAAAGATCAAACTTACTTCATGCTTATAAAGTATGTTTTTTATTATTCACATTCCATATTTCCATAAATTTGGCTATAAACTTGGTACGAAATTCATGTCGCTAACTTTTTATAAGAATTTTACACATAATACCACCATTATACCGTACTTGTATTGTGACGACTACATCCCATTGTCTGGAGGTAGTCATGAGTACACCCAACCTAGCATGCCTGGTTTTTGGAAACAGTAGCTATACATGTACACCTAACATGTGGTGATAACCTCTATACATGTACATGTATATATACACCCACCATGTCTGTTGATAGTGTTCCTATGTTCCATAAGACCCAAACAAGGCATAAAGCAGGCATGAGATCCACTCTCAGGAAATTAAAATTGAAAAATGCATGCTCATCAGTCAACAACCCATCACACACCTGGGGGCGTTTGAGACAGCAGTCACTTCATGGTCACTTTTCACAGGAATATGTTAGAAACCATGTGTTTTGAACACTAATGACCATCAATATTTATGTGCATTATAAATGGTAAAAACAATACAAAAAATTGACATTTTCTCAATAAAAAGATTAGGGTCGGCGGGTTATTTTTAGGGTCGGTCGATGTACGGAAACATAGCATCTTTTTTTTTTGGCCTTAGCATTATTTTTGGGCAATTAATCGATTCTGATAACTGAAGCGGCATTTGAAATTTTGTTGTTGTTGTTAGAATCTGATGATATGGGGACCATCGAGTCGGATTGAATACCTTTAAGCACAAATTATGTTTATATGTGAATTTGGCAAGGAATTTGTCTTAAAGGTACTCAATCCGATCAGACCCTCATAAATTACTATTTCTTTGGCTTCGGGGGGTAAAAATATTTGATTCTAGTCGAGGAACCTACCCATCAACGCTCAGAGTGATCAGATATAAATTTTTGAAGTTTTGTTATTGCTATTTTTTGTGGCCCAGAACACGCTGTCAAAAGGATGGTCTTGGTCAAAGTTGCGTTATTATTACCACTTGATTTTAGAGTTATCCATTTTCGTCCGTTTGATTAAGTGTTTCTGGGGCAATTATTAGTACACATCTCGAGAAATAACAAACTTCAAAAATCAATATCTGATCACTCTGAGCTTTGATGGGTGGGTTCCTCGACTCAAATATTTTTTACCCCTGAAGCAAAAGAAATAGTAATTTAGGGGTGCTTAATCGGATTGAGCACCTTTAACTGACTCAAGTCATAAAATCATTTTCATTATATGTATTTGGTATTCCAATACTTTTTGTATTGTTATATAGTGTAACTGATTTCTCTTGGGTTAAGCTCTTCAGGTGATGTGTCACTGACAAATAGTGACAAATCACCTCAAGAGTTTTACCCAAGTGAAATCAGCTACACTATATTTTAATACATCAAGTATTGGTACACTAAATACCTAATTTATTATACCGGTACTTACACATTGACTGCCGACTCCCATTCAATTACATGCAAAATGTACGAGATAACTCGTGGTCGGCAGTCAACGTGTTAACAAGCAATTACTTATGAGAATTCATACCGACCTACGCTTTACTAAGACAGTTAGGCTTCCCTTACTAAACCATAATCTTGTAATTAATCACCCCAACTACTTAGTATATGACCAAACACATTACACCCACACCATCCTCCAGGGATGTATGGCTCACCTCAGAAATAGAAGTCCACTCAGACACACGAAAAACTTCCACATGTGAAAGTCAATATCCCCAATGAAAGAGACCACAACATCGGTTACCTCTCATACCGTGCCATACAAGTCTTAGAATATGCATACTGTCAGACCAACACTCAGCGAAACAGAATATACAGTAACTGGATGGTCCTACTAAGGACAACATATCAGAGGGCATGAATAGGTCAGAATCTCATTTCCATTATAGTTAACATGTTGTTTACATCAATTCATAGAGCACATGAGGGTATTTTGCACTCGTTTGTGGCTCAAATTCATTCATTTGTTGCATACTAGTATATTCTGTTGAGTATAATAGGAGATGGTCACATAAATGGCCGGATTTAGTGTACAGTGCCCCTTTAAATACATGGCAATGCACATACTGAATTGCCAAGAGTGTGGGGGGGGGGGAAAAGAAATACAAAAACTAATTTTATTTTTAATTTGTGAAAAATTTTCTCATGGTTAATAGCACTTGGTTAATTATATACTGATCTGTGTTTAAAATCTGTCAATAACATTGATGTCAAGCAGATTGCATGAATTCAATATATTGAACCAAAGGCTTGGTTGTAGATGGTATCTACTAAAACTATAACAAGAAAACACATTCTGTTAGAAATCCAACAAATCCGAGTCCTATTTATACAATATCTACTCTCGGGATTCAAATAATAGTACAGGGTGAAAGACTGGAAGTTTCCAAGTATTCTAATGATAGTACAGGGCAGAATAATAGTACATGGTGGAAAAACATGTGACAAACAGATTGAAACATACATGTACTATAGGGCTGCAACGATACACTTGGACACGATATGATACGAATCATGGATTCATGATCAACGATGCGATACATATGATACAATAAATTAGTATTTCCATATGAATACCTCCTGAACTATCAGAAACATCAAGTTTATTATAACTGGAGGTAGAGATCATATTAAACTAAAATGGAGTTTAATTGTTGGCTAGATGAGTAAAATATACATATCATACATGTAAGCTTGAGAGATAATTGCAGGTTTTACTTTTTTACACTAGCCCATCTTCAGACATTACTTGTTTTCCTGTATCGCGATACACATCACACGATACAATATGCGTATCGTTTGAAAGTGTATTGCAAAACATTGAATTCACGATGAATCGTTGCAGCCCTAAAAGCCCCTAATGTACTAGCTGTTCAACTTGACACACCATACTACTACTAGTACTAGATGTGAGATACTTAATAAGTTCTCAATCCTGTATTTGCCAAACTTGTACTGTTGTACAATTCACAATTGTTTTCCTGGAAAATGCTAACCTAGTCTGACCTAGTAGTACCATTTAAATTCCTCTGTACTAGTATAAATATACTTCCATACTTTTACTACAGTACTTATACTCACAAAACTTGTACCTTTTGCACAATTCACAATTGTTTTCCTGGAGAAAGCAAACCTTGTAATAGCATTTAAATTCCTCTGTACTAGAATAAATATACTTCCATACTATTAGGACAAGTTTCTCAATTTTTTCAAGAGCATATGCATGTACATGCATGTCATACATGTATATGTTCTTGAAATATTGCAATACTTCATCCCAAACATTTTACAATTCAGTTCTGATGATAGGTGGCATTGTGATGTTGTGGAAAAATTTATAAACATATAGATCTACATGTAAATAAGGACCTTACAGGGCTGTACAGTGTGGCTTTTTTTCTGGAAAATTAATGAACATATTGGTATATTTATTTGTATCCCGAGAATACAATACAACAAACAATCAAACATGTAATTCAACTGCATACAAACTTCCAAAGAGAGCTGTACAACAAACAAATTAAACATTATGTCATACATGTGTGAGAATTCACAACTCAAAATTATGGTCAAGAAATTACCGTTATATCATACTGTACATGAAACTACAAATAATTCTGATTAATTAATGATTATTCAACTTCGGTAGCACTATTTGGAGTTGACTAGTGGTATGCAACATTTGTTTTGTGCTGTTACATGTACATATACATTCAGTTTCTCGTGATCACTGATGACTTTCAGTCATCCATACCAATGTTTCTAAATAAGTAAGACATAGATTCTCCATGATGTATTCTTCTTATCGCCTCCGTGAGCATCAAGCTTACATCCACCGTCTTTATCTTATGACACTGTAACTTCTGAATTTCATGTGGTACTGTGTTTGTCACAACAACCTCGTCAATACATGAATTATCTATAAGATTAGCTGCATCTGATGACAACAATCCATGCACGGCCATCACATATATCTTGTAGGCTCCTCTCTCTTTCAATGCTTGAGCAACCTTTACAAAGGACAGAACTTCATCAACCATATCATCTATGATGATGGCAATCCGCCCTCCGATGTCTCCAACCACATGCATTGGAGGCTTTTCTTTGGGTTGCAAAGCTGGCATGACTCCAAATTTGAATGTATGTGGTTCATTTTTGCCCATAACAGGAGGCGAATTACGCCCGTCTTCAACTTCCATTTCAGACACCTTTTCTTCACCATGGATAACAGCTATCCCTAACCGCAGTCTCTCAGCAAAAGATGTTGCTCGTTTTACAGAGTTGGCATTCCTGGCAACAATGATAGCATTGCGGTAGTCTGGAATCTGATGTATGATGTACTCAATAAGGAATGGCGAGGCTCTGAGATTGTCTACAGGTATGTCGAAGAAACCCTGGATTTCTTTTTGATGTAGGTCCATTGTTATCAAGTGGGTCAGTCCTGATTTGCTCAGCATGGATGCTAGCAGCTTACAAACAATTGATCCACGTTTTCTCATTTTGCACTGTCTAGAATATGGAAGATATGGTACAACACCAACAATATTTCGAGCACAGTTTGTCTTACATGCATATGCAATGATCATCAATTCCATCATGTCATTGTTGGCATGTTTTGTACCAGTCTGTATTATATAGACATCTTTACCTCGCACTGATTGCTTTATTTCAACCTGAGTTTCTTTGTTTGCTTTTTGATAAATAGTCATGTCACTGAACTGCAATCCGAGACGCATGGATATCAAATTTATCAACTCTGGATGTGAATTGCCCGCTAAAAGGAACATTTCACATTTCTGGCCCGGGTAATTCATCTTGTTTTTGGTCGCCATCTTGTTATTTATATTAATGAAATTATATGGCGCTATCAGAAGATGTCCAGAACACTTTACTTTTAATTTGAAACGCAATTGTTCTGTAAAGCGCTGTAAATAAAATTCGTGATGGGGTCAAGGTCACCACCAGAGCTCAATCAAAGTTAAAACTCAGAGACGGACTCATCCGGCAAAAATACGGGGTCCGTGAAGATTCGGCGGAGGGAAGATTCGGCAGGGAAGATTCGGCGGGTTTTATCGGCCCACACATAATAACTCGGTCTACACTAAACCCAGGTAATCTAGTAACAGTTCAAGTGAAAATGGTTAGTATATCCATTGTTACGAATCTGAATAGTGTAATTACAAAAACTGTGATCAATAATGTATTTTAAAGGATAACTAAGGGGACACACTATATAAAGTGTAGGCCGAGGCCGGCTCCAAATAAAAGGTGTAAGCGGGGTGTTATACATGTTCCGTTTGGTCCGTTGTTTCTCTATGGATATTACTTAAATTTGGTGTATATGTCAGGGCTGAGACGTGGAATGTACACTAACGTTTTAATTATTTTTAAATTCACAAATTTGTTGATTTTATTTAACTTTTTCGTTCTGAAACACACTATAAAGTGTAAGCGGCCGGCTCCAAAATAAAAGATGTAAGCGGAATTTATGTCACATTATCTTCTTTGTTTATAAATAGATATGACTGAAATTTAGTACATATGTCCGGGTTATGACATGGAATACATTAACGTTTGAATTGTTTTTAAATTCACAAATTTGTTGATTTTATTCAACTTTTCGTTCTTTCGTTCTGTAAAGTGTAAGCGGCCGGCTCCAATTAATTAAAAGGTGTAAGCGGCTTATGTGTTTAGCGTTATATAGGCCTATATAGGTAATCGGATTAACTAATTGGCGACTCTGGACTATTGTGTTTTGGGGCATTTGAGGTTTTGGCGAAATAATAATTTAGAAAGTGAATATATACATTTCTTTTAAATGATAACTTTATATTTAATCATAATGCATATATAATAAACACATAAAATATATTAACAAACATGAGACATACAAACATGATTTATAAACTGTTAACAACAAAATTAAGATATCAAACTCAATACATGACAAAGATATCAAACTCATTGAAGTTTATGAAGTGCACATTAATATTAAAATAGTGGTCTCGGTATCAAAACCCCAAGTTCCGACCACGTCACCATCGCTATCCGTATATAAGATACGTGCCAATAACGTTGACAAAGCAATGGCGACAATATGACCGATGGGGTCATTGTCGCTGTACAGATTTGGTATTCAGACATCGACACTGTATATATGGCATACCGGTACGCGACAATTATGGGGATGATGGTTACACTCCGAATGGAGTTTGCTCATAAGTGATGAGTGCAAAGAAGAGGAAGTGTAAGTGATCGCCATAGAAAAGCTGGCTACATTTGTGATCGATTTAAAAAGCTGGCTACGAATGTGACCGGAGCCTTGTGACAATGACTCCATGAATATCATTTTTATCCAAACATTCTAAGTTTCTTTTGATCAAAATATTTCATGACCCACCCCTATTTTACTGGTGATGCAAAATTCTACTAAAAACTATATTGCAAATAAGCCACAATCAACGGAATTGGTTTGCTGTTTCATTCTGAGAGGTGCCACCCAGCACCGAACATGAAACTGTATACCGTATATTTGTTATATTCTATGAATTTAATGTCTTTATATTATTTATGCATTGTGATTAAATTTATTTTATCATGTATTTCACTTTCTAAATTATTATTTCCCCAAAAACCTCAAATGATACAAAACACCCTAGACTAATTAGTCTGGAGTCGTCAATTAGCTAATCCGATTACCTATACCGCTAAGCACATAGTGTGTTTCAGAACGAAAAAGTTGAATAAAATAAACAAATTTGTGAATTTAAAAACAGTTCAAACGTTAGTGTATTCCATGTCTCAGCCTGGACATATACACCAAATTTAAGTAATATCCATTGAGAAACAATGGACCAAAACGCCACATAACACCCCGCTTACACCTTTTTTTTTGGAGCCGGACTCGGCCTTGGCCTCGGCTTAGGCTTACACACCCATTATAATGTGTCCCTAACTAAGGGACATCACTCTAAAATTACGAGCTGCAAATCAAGGACGATTACTCTAGAAAGTTTCATGCTGATTCGCAAAAGTTTATAAACTAAAATAATGACCGATAAGCACGATAACCACGTAAAGCGAAAGCGCAACAAAGAAGAAGATATACAAAATAATGTAGGCCTAATTGTTATACGAATATTAAAACCCGCCTAAATTCTTGAGGTTTTTTTTGCCTATGAAATTTCTTTGTCTTCTATTTTCGTGATACTGACAATACTGATACAGTGATAGATACACTCATACAGTGATATACCTACTTCTTCAAGTTCTTGTAGTAGTACTAACTACTAACTAGTACTAGTAGTAGGCCTACTATCACCGTCTGCGTGGCTATAGATAGATAGATAATTTTTTAATGGCTAAAAGATGCAAAATTTGCAGACATGAGCATAGCCATAACTTATAAGCATATGATATATACAAAAGTGTAAACACAGAGTGTGACATTTATATAATATAAATATAAAAAGTATAGATATATAAATATAACAAGAATGCAGCTTGACAGTTCTGTAGAGGGACAAGATGATAGTGTATAAACCTAGCTTAGTAATGACTACTAAATAGATACTCGTACCTGTATATATATATATACAACATGAAAAATCAACCCGTGCTATCCCACCCTCCTCCCTCAACAGGACTGTCATGTTGCTTAAGAGATACTAGTAATAGAACCAACAGCTCTTCGCCACCTGCATATACACACTGCTGCCATGTATGGCCGGCTTTAGACTGGCATGTCCATGACCGAAAGATGGAATCCCTAAATACAGACAGCAGTGACAATATATGCAGCTGGCCAAGTACTGTCATCGTACATAGAAAGATAGAGGGGAAAATAGAGTAGTAGAAGAGAAATATACATATGAATACGCTCGTCTGACAAGTCATGCCATCGATTGCCATCAAGGAGCGCACAGGAAAGCAAGCCAAAGCTTGCTTATTTCAACTGTGGTCCTTAATGGTAACCAACCACATGATTGACCAGGCCACAGCACAAGTTCTCATAAGGTCGTACGGTATTAGGCCTATTAATAGCATGATTCACACCATTAATAATATACAAAGTCAGATTCCTCAGTACCTAAAATTTTATCGAATAATTCCTGTTTTATTAGGTGATTCCATGTAGCCAAGTTGCAGTTAGGTTCAATATATTTTACATAATTATTCCACAATGTGATTCCTGTGTAGAAAAAGCTATTGTAACCAAATACCCTAACATGGGGCACAGATAATCTAAAGATTCCAGACCGGAGATTATATTTACAATGAGTGTTCGAAAATTGGAATCCATCTCTTAGGTATGTAGGAGCTTTCCCATCTGTAATATTTTTCATGATAGTCAGCTTTCTTTGGGAAACTCTGGATTCAACCGGAAGCCATTTAATGGTTTTAAACTCTTCATAACCTATATGTGAAAATCTATCCAAGCTCAGAACAAACCGGATTAATTTGTTTTGAAATATTTGTAGTTTATTTTTGGTAGTTTTACTCAAAGAGCTATACCAAATAGAGGATGCATAATCGAGGTGGCATTGAATTAATGAGTTAGCAAGTAGTTTCTTTGTGAAAGGGGTTAGAAAGTCAGCCTTTCTATATAAAAATTTGAGACGAGCAGTTACTTTATTTAGTACCTGTTTGGCCATTTGTTCCCCAGTGAGACTTTCATCGAGACAGGCACCCAGATATTTCACCTCCTTGACGGACTGAATATTGATACCATTGCAGCAGATTGCAAGTTCGGGACATTTATTAATTTTGCGTTTGGAGCCAAATAAGATGGATTCCGTTTTGCCTAAATGAAGTGACAATTTGTTGTCGACTAGCCAGTGGCTTAGTGATGTTAATTCAGTACTCAGCTGATCTGCTATCACTTTTGAATCATTTCCCGAGACTATCAAAGCTGAGTCATCTGCATACAGTAGTAACTTGCAATTTACGGCTGCAACGGCATCGTTCACGTATAATAAAAACAGAAGAGGTCCCAATATTGACCCTTGAGGGACACCACACGTGATATTCATATGTCAGTAATTTGGGTCCTGTCTGACAGATATGATGAGAACCATGTTACGGTGTTATTATCACTGCCTAGAGCACGTAATTTGTCCAAAAGGATAGTATGGTTCACAGTGTCAAATGCTTTTTGCCAGTGGAGGTCAATAAAGACCATTCCAGTAAGCGATCCTTTATCCATGTTCCTTCTAATAGAGTCGGTGAGAGAAATAAGGGTAGATTCGGTTGAGAAGCCAGCTCTAAACCCCGATTGATGCTCATATAATAAATTATTCTGTGTTAGGTATTCTTCCATTTGTTTATAAACAATTTTCTCCAGGATTTTGGAAGCCAGATTTAGGATGGAGACCGGTCTATAATTACCGGGTGAAGTTTTTTCATTTTTCTTATAAATGGGAACCACTCTTGCAACTTTCAAATCGTTTGGAATGATCCCGTAGTGTATTGTCAGATTTATAATGTGTGTCAAGGGGGAAGAAATCACTGAAGCGCCATCTCGAAGAAACCTTGCTGGTATCAGATCCAACCCTGTAGCCTTGGATGGATCCATATTTAGCAGAATATCCAGAATTTCTTGTTCCTCTACTACTCTAAGTTTAAATGAATTAGGCTTTACACCTTTGTCAGAATAATATTTGTGAATAAACGCACTACCATATTTCCCTTTGGCTGCAGGTAATTTGTCAACAAGTTCAGCAGCCACATTAGTAAAAAAATTATTAAATTCGTTACCGACCAATTTCTTATCTGAAATAATATCATCCCCAATTTTAAGTGAAACATTCCCTGAACTACCACGCCCCTTCTTTGATGGGGCACGAAGGTCTTTAAGAGACTTCCATAGAGCTTTAGAATTATTTTTGTTCATCTTTAATTTATTAGTAAAATAAGTGGCTTTAACTTTCCTTATTTGGTACTGAATCTTATTTCTCAAAAATTTATATTAAAGTTTCATAGAATATACCATTTTGAGTCCGACGGAAATTTTGAAGAGCTTTATCCCTATCTCGAATATTCTGCAAAATATCTCCATCCATCCATGGCTCAGTTCGGGCCTTAGCTCTTACCTCAGCATAGGGAGCTACAATATCGATAGCAGAAATAAACAAACATTTGAACAACATCCATGCCTTCTCCACATCGTCACAGCAAATTACTTTAGTCCAGTCCAACTTATTTAAGGTTTCATGAAAAGTTTCGAAGGAATAATTCTTCATAGATCTAAATCTCATTTCATTATGTTTGCCAACTTGCTGTTTTAACTTTTTACGAACAGCATATATTACTTTATGGTTGCTAATTCCTATGTCAAGAACTCCTGAATGAGCATATTTACCTTGATCTGTGGTTAGAATAAGGTCAATTATAGTAGAAGAATTACTTGTTACTCTCATAGGGAATTTGATGAGCTGAGTCAAACCCGAAATTAATTTGAATGAATTAAGACCCCGCTTAAGTGTGTTCAATCTCTTGGCGGATACATCAACATTAAAGTCACCAAGAATTATTGTTTCATCTCTGATAAATTTCTTTTCATTAATATATTCTTCAAATTTGGGGAAGAATTTATGAAAATCAGGAGGGCGATAGCCCACTCCAACCAAAATAGGTTTACATTTAGGCAGTAGAATGTCTACCCAGCAAACTTCAAGTTATGGTCTTTGTTAATGGTCTGCTGATACGATGCCAATACGATGAAAACAGTGTTGGATCGCGAATTGCTTCAGTCTTCTGCGGTACACCTACTGTTCCTGATGATATTTAATAGTAATACCCTCGTCTCACATTATCCTAAACGTACTGGGTCCTACTAAACAACGAACATAAACGAACACAGGTCTAAAACGCGGAATAGAGCTGAGGGTGAAATTTGGTTTGTGGGTGCGTGTGGCACGGGGTAGGAACTGCTCCGCGAGGCTGATAATTCTTCAGATCTTCAGTCCAGTTCTTATCCGATCTGGTCAAGGTCACTGGGGAATTTCCCATGGTAAATAACGCAAGTTTTATGCAACAGAGATATATACATGTATGCAGTTCATTTGTTGTATATACATGTACCTTGCCAGCTACCTCAACTATCAATATATACTAGTTGGAAATTGTTAAGTAAATGTGGAATAGTAGAATTTATCCATTTTAAGAAATATTCCAGTTCACTAGTGATGGGTCCCAGTTCACCATTGATAAGATCCGATCACTACCCGAACATCTATGCAACAGATTTTTGGTGAAATAAGTTTGCACATATGTTTGAACTAAAACTTCTTCTAGACTAACTTTTGTTTGAATTTAATCGCTATTAAATGGTTATTGCGATACAGTAGTTTGGTACATGGTGTAAAGCACGTCTGTTTTCGACCAAGTACAAAAAACTCGCAAGTGAACTGGACGCGGATCGATAGTGAACTGGACCGAAAATCACAAGAGGATCTTTTCTCATGGAGAAGTTCCTACCCCGTGTGTGGGTCCATTCTATGTGTATGTGGTGTTATTTCCAACTTTGATGTCTTATTTTTTTTAGTTATTAGCATTATTTGAATATAAAACAATGAACACAAACGAACATAACATTGGCCGTATGGCACTACAAGGCATTAATCAAGCCCTTACCAAAATATTAGTCTTCCACTAGTCTTCCCCTAGTCTTCAGTAAGTCTTCAAATATGAAGATCATGTAGTCTTCAACTCCGAAGACTAAAACAGTCTTCACATGGAACCTAATAGAGAAAATTAAGCTTCGAAGCTCTATTTTAAGTCTTCAAAGACTACTTAGTCTTCGCTTAGTCTTCGAATGGAGCGAAATATTTAAATGAGCTAAGTCTTTGAAGACTTATTTTAGTCTTCGAAGACTTATTTTGAAGACTTGGTTTAGTCTTCGACTTCGAAGACTTGTTTTGAAGACTTATTTTCAATTCAATTCCTTAGTTGGCAACATGCTTTTATATGTATTCATATAGAGACATGTATGGCTTACTCAGCCGCCAATTACCTCTAGCACAATGCAGATTAATCCCTGGTTTCTCAGTTTGTTAATTAGCCATCAACAGAGAAATAAAGCCACAAACTGAAAACATTGTGCTTAAATTATCGATGATTAAAGAGGTACTGTACCCCAATTTCAATAAATTCCCGGTGACAGTAGCGATCTAATATCAATATTATATTTTAAAATAACTAATTTGAGTCGATGATGTCTCCTGAAAACGTTCCGATTAACAGGCTACCACAAAAGTTAAATTGAATTATTTAATATAAAATCATTTATGGCTGGAGTCATAAAATGGAGAATTATGCAAGTACGAGTTACCGTTCTTGAAATCGTATCTGTTGCGTGTCTTTTACTGACGGCCGTTCGCGAACATTATTGAGTTGCAAACAAAACATGTTACCTGCAAAAGAAAGGCCCGTTATAACCGATTCGGAAAAGGAGAAAGAAACAAGAGTCATAAAGCGTCAAGTGTCGTATAGGGAGTGAGATTGTTCGATGGAAGAGATTGAAGGCGTCAAGTGTAGCCGTGAACAATGAACTTCCGCTTCTTCCTGCGACCCGATTCTTCTCCGGTGAAGGTCAAAAACATGGCGCGTAGTTTGAAATCGTAATATTTTTGTTTCCAAGATCAATATTTTCTTCGCTAAATTGGGTTTATACGAAACTCATTTAACACGAACACAATCTAACTTGAAAGTTATTTCAATGGGCGTAAATAAAACAATTGTCTATCCCTGTGTACAGTATCCCTTTAAGTTACTTAGTTTCAACTTATATAGTGTCTAAATAGCCCAAACCACTACACAATACTAATAACAATACTGGAACGAATGTTTATTCAAGACCATATGACATATCTATTCTTCCATATTTATATCTTATTTGTTTCTGCCCGGTTCTGCTTCAGTATAATAAGAAATCTCAGCTAGAAATTAGTCTGAACCTTGCCAGATGGTAAAGTTGAATGCTGAAACTCAAAGTTAGGATCTGGTAATTTTCAGTAAATGCAGGAAAAGATAGCTGTCTAAAATGATATACCAGCAGAAATTGGTGTAATTTAATTGTTTACATTTAAGAAACACAGTTACTCTCTGCCCCCTCCCCTGCACAAACCCTGAATCTTTGAGGCCCATTTTATATGTCGAGCCAGACACGGGTCGCACCAGGCTAATTATAGTGTGGAAATGACAAAGTCCAAGATAGCGCGATTGGAGCACGACGTATAAAACCAACTGGCGCGTCAGAATTTCTCTGGCACGACCCGACGTGCTACACGTCTGGTACCAACTTGCTACACGTCTGGGGCTCGATGCTGTTTTATACGACGTGCTAAACACGGGTCGCGCTAAGATGATTCAGGGAAAACCATTCTCCATTTGGGACCCCTTTGGCAGAGAGCATGCACAATTTGAAGTTTTTGGCGTCATTACATTATCTCTTGAGTCATCCTAGCGCGACCCGTGTCTGGCACGTCGTATAAAACAGCGTCGGGCCACAGACGTGCTAACTCTTGGCCGTTGTAAAATATACATTGAAGGCAATTGTATGGTACTACGGGGACATGCATATATCGACTGACAAACGACGTTTCGCGAAAGTTGGGAATAAATATATATTGCAGAGATATATATTCGAAGGTTCAAAGGAAATGAATGACAAGATCCCGATTTGGAAATCAACGAAAGCGTAAATTATGAGATTCATGCACTGTATATAGAGGGCCAGTTTATAGTGCATTATCAGAGGACCCTATAGCGGAAATGATTATAGCCGAAGGCATTTTGTATCAGAAATGCTAAAATTGTTCGAAATATACGATTACAGCAAGTGCTGACTGACTCGACGTATAAATCAAACAAACGTAACACGATCCAGAGACACGCCAATGTCGAGCCAGGGGAAGATAGCGCGACCCGTGTTTGGCGCGTATAAAACGGGCCTCATATTAGTGGAGAAAACATTCAAACCTAGCTGTTACATTACATAGATTGTATAGATGCATGGTCATCTAGTATTGCAACATTTCTGAAACAATATTCATAAATTCAATATATCATAATAAGATCGAGGTACATGTAAGGACTGTAAATTATTAAAATTGGACTATAAATATATAGTTATAGGCCAATGTGTAATAATTTAATATAATATAATTAAAATTTGAAAAATATTCAGTGTCATGCAGTGTCCCAGCCTTTTTAAAGATTCTTGAACAATGGTTTTGTATAATCATATACAATGAATTTGAGTCTATTGACCATCTTGTCTATATGTTCCAAATTTGTCTATCTCTCAAGCAGACTTACTGTTAAATTTCATCATTTTACATATGCATGCACTTACCTCCAATAATTTCTACAATAAACAGGACAGTCAATAGTAAAAATTACTTCTTTGAACCATTCCAGTATGAATTTTTATGAGAGCAGAGTATGTTAACACCTTTTGCAGTGAAGTCTGTCAATAACTGTTAGTTTTTTTTTTTTAATTGGGTTGTTTGGGGTAGCTAGCCCCGGGATTGTCGAAAGGGCCGAAGGGCCCTTTCCTTAATCCCTCATGATTTTGATTTTATTAGAGAAATAATAAGAAAAAAAATGAAAAAAAGATAGCAATTTGGAGATTCTTTATGTTCATTTTCTTTTTTCTGGTGGTCGTGGATGTTTCGAATAGGCCAGTGTGAATTTGCCATATGTCTGTGTTGGATTTGCGGTTACTGTTCCAGTTGTTCTTTCATTTTTGTCTCGATGTAAGTAGAGCTGGCGATCTCGCAGCAGGAAGAATTCGTATTTGGTGAGATGGTAAGTTGTTCCTGCTGCGTGGTGTGTAACAATCGCTGTCTTGATTTTTTCTCTTTCTTTTTCCATCTGTTCTTTGGTGATGGACGACGCCGGCCTCTCTTCATACCTCGGCGTCGGAGGGGCGGTGAAGGTGGATTCCGCCCCTTGTGGAGAATGGCTTGGTGGTGTTTCCATCTCCACGTCGAAACTGGCGGCAGGAACATCGGGGGTGGTATCCCTGTTTCCGCTCGTCTCTGTGCCGACAGCAGGGACCTCCGGCCGATCTACAGAGTCCCTGCTAGCTGGTCTGATGTCACCTGTCTCCATGCAGGCCGGGTCGTCTGGGCGTCTCTCAGACAACTCCGGCCTGCCGGCAGTGGCACCGGAAGGCTGAACCACACGGGGAGGGGCGACTGGCCGATCTACAGTCACCCCCTTCTGCTTCTTCCATTTAGCCCGTCTGGCAGCGTCCCTTCTTTTCTGTGAGGGTGTCTTTCTCTTGGGAGGCCCCTTCTTCATTGTACAGCGGGTCTTGGCGTTTCTATTCGCAGCAGAAGATTTCTGGGTGCCAGCATCTTCTGTCCGGAATTCTACACAGAGAACCAGAGAGCCCCTGTTAGCTTGGAGAGACCAACTAACAGCGTCCACTAACCGGCTTCTCTGTATAGCGGCCAACGCGGCTTCAGGGATTAGCTCCATAATCCGTCCTGAGCCTAATCCAAAACCATCTCAGTCTGGCGTCTCCACGAGGGCAGTTACAACCGGGGTCGCGACCGCACAACTCACTCGTGTAGATGCTCTGTCAACAAGGAACTAATGGAGCCAAATAAAATTTGACTTGTTCGCTCCAATTGCTGCCAGAGTGTTAGTTTCAAATGACATCACAAATGACATCATATATGCCATAGAAACAAGTCTTCTTCACTAAGCTTCAAACTCTATTTAGTCTTCCAAAATTAATCTTGGAAGACTAAGCTAATAGTCTTCCAAAATTAATCTTCTTCTCACCTAGTCTTAAAAAATTAAGCTTCGACTCAATTAGGTCTTCCAAAAATTAGTCTTCATCTCACCTAGTCTTCCAGAATTAAGCTTCGACTCAATTAGTCTTCCAAACTTAATCTGCCATTTGCACTTAGTCTTTCAAAATTAATCTTCTTCTCATTATGTCTTCTAAAATTAATCTTCAATTGCAAATCAGGAAGACAATTTAGTCTTCATTGTCCATTTGAAGACTATTCAGTATACATGAAGACTTAGGGAAGATTAGTGGAAGACTAAATAAGTCTTCCTGTTGGGTAAGGGAGGTGTTAATTAACTACCAATTACTCTACGGCTTATACTCTGTCTCTTTGTTAATTACACAAATGTTACTGAGTTGTTTTGACTTTGTTTAACTCCCTCAGTCTTGATCTGGGCTTGACACCAGATGACTTCGTGGAAGTCAGGCGGATTTAAAGTTATATTGTTTTGAAAAGAAAAAAAAAGTAGGCACAGGCTCAAGTCGCTGATGCGATTTATTACGTAAAGGTATCTTTGGAATTTGATAATGAGATTATGCAATTGAGAGTTTAATTCTGTGCAATTACGTTTGTAAAATGAAATACTTTGAAACACAAAAAATATACAGGGAGAGGGGCAAAGTAAGTTTTGTAACTTGTCCCCAATCCCTTTTGTATTATTCGATATACAAATAAAATATGTTTAAAGAACCCAAAAAATCATTATCTAATCGAATATTTGAGATATGGTTGGTCATTGGTTGGTCACCATATTGCACACAGCATTTTTTGAAGGGGTTCAGTAATAAAGAGCGTTTATTATCAGCTTAGAAGTCAGATATGTAGGAAAATTGGTAGTTGGATCAGATATATAATTATATATCACACTGCTCTTTCAGTAGAGCTTGCTAATTGTCAATCAATTGAAGCTTGGAATTCAGTATTTATCTGGTTTGGGACCAGAAGACTTCGTCGAAGTCAGGCGGATTTAAAGTTATATATTTTGTTTAATGAAGTAGGCGTGGGCTCAGGTCGCTGGCGCGATTTATTATTACGTAACAGTATCTTTGGAATTCGCTAATGAGATTATGCAATTGAGAGTTTAATTCTGTGCAATTGCGTTTGAAAATGCTTGTGATTTCAACATTTCTGCGATTGAACAATTGATTTTCGCTTTCAAAGCGTTTTGATTTAGTTTCATCCTCCTCGGTAAGAGTTACCATGTGTTTGTTAGATTGGCTGAAAGCTGAAATGGAATCTTACATCATGGTCAGGTAAAATGAAATACTTTGCAACACAAAAAAATCATCATCAAATCGAATATCTGCATGAGAGATGGTTGGCCATTCGTTGGTCACATATTGTACACAACATTTGTTTTTTAAGGGGTTCAGTAATAAAGAGCGTTTCTTATCAGCTTAGAATATATGTAGGAAAGTTGGTACTTATGTCTGTCAAGTGAGTTAATTATTTTGCCTTCCAATTGTTTTGTAATATTTTATTTTTATTAAGGATTTCTCAATTGTAATTCGTCCAACATTTCTGAATTGTTGATTTTTGCTGTGGTATTGAAAACTTGTACGATCACATGGCAGATAAAGAGGTCCAAGCATGCAGAATAGACACTTCATTTGCATTAGATTTCCTTAAAATATTGGAATTTTAAAGCTAATTCAATTGTAACCTGAACTGAATTTTTTTTTTAAACCGCCTGACTTCGATGAAGTCTGCTGGTCGCAAGCCCAGATAAAGGCTGAGGGGAGTTAAACAAAGTCTTATACTGAATGAAATAAAGTCAAAACAACTCAGAGATAGCATAAGCCGTAGTCCGTAGAGTAAGCGGTAGTTAATTAACACCTTGATTAACACCTTGTACAGTGCTATAAAGCCAATGTTATGTTCGTTTGTGTTCGTTGTTTAGTAGCTTTGTATTCAAATAACGCTAATAACTCAAAAAATAAGTCATCAAAGTTGGAAATAACACCACTTACACATAGAATGGACCCACACACAGGGTAGGAACTGCTCCATGATAAAAGATCCTCTTGTGATTTCAGTCCAGTTCACTATCGATTCGCGTCCAGTTCACTTGGGAGTTTTTTGTACTTGGTCCAAAACAGACGTGCTTTACACCATGTACCAAACTACCGTATCGTATTACCTGTTCCTTGATAATAGTACTTCACTGTATGTGAAGGTTCCAACTCGAAATGATTTAAGTGACTTTGTGGGCGATTTTGCTTTGTGTCACTTACAATTATGGAATTTCTCCTGGGTAATTAATCCAATGTTTATTGCGATATCGGCTCACAAAAGTCACAGAAAAGCATGCAATCTCGAGCTGGGACCACCCCCTAATGTGAAGTAGAGTATTGATGAACAAGTATCAACAAAGATATATATTCCCCGCCTTGTCTGTTCAATGTTATAAAGTTCCCTGAAAGGGTTGAGACTGATCGAAGAATGCTAACTCAATAATCTTTGGTAAACTAGTAGCTGGTTGTCTGTTCAGGATATTTCTCATGTGTATAGGTTTCCTCGATTTGTCACAGCATAAACAACATCTGATTTCAACTTGTTTGACCTTGATAGAATTTTGCTCATTTTGGGGTTTCCGGATGGTCACTTCAGTATTTGGGTTCCTACTTGGGCCTAAAAAAATAATACCTTTGTTTCCGCTAACGAGCTAAATAAAATTGGGGTAGGTAGGTAGGCTTAACTTTTATTTTTTTGTTAACTTTTTTTTTTCAGTATCTTTAAAAATAACTGTATAATACTTGTCAATAACCCAAACTATGCACTTCTTAGCCCCAATCAGGTTAACCCAGATGACAGGAACTAGAAACTCCAATTCAATCTTACATATGCTTTAATATTTACATATATACTAGTCTATATACTAAGATAGTCTTTGATAATCCTAATATTTCCTATATGGTCTGGCGACAACTGGAGTCAGTCCAGCACCACTGCACTGTTCACATATTGGAGTGACCGTCTTGTACCGATCTCTTAAGGATGGCTTCACAACACCACCTTCTCCGCATTCAGTGAAGGATCTAGGTATTTTTTGGGGACACCTGTTTTTGGGCAATGATATGCCGAAGGCATAACCTGAAGGCCTGATCGGAGGAATGTTTGGGAAAGGTGACCCCCTGATGATGGTGGGGGTTCTTCCCCTGGAAATTTTTTGAAAATCCATTGCATTTAGAGCTAATCTAAGGCTCTTTGAGTCAGTATTTTGAATTTTACAGAGAGGTCAATTTTATCAAGTTTCTCAAGCATAACTTTGGAACTTTTTATATATGTATGGATTGGAAATGCTTATAAGTTATTTTCAGATATCTTTTGGTTCTATGGATTATGCTTATCGGAAGCCTTATCCTGCTTGAAATTAGACTTGCCATCATCACTCTAATTCATAAATAGGCTATTTTATAAAATTCAAGTGAGACACATACCGTACATAATATACTACATGTACATGTAATACAGAAATCCTACATGTACATGTAGTACAGAAACAATGTACATGTATTAAGGTAGTAATGGCTATATATGGTACTAATCTCTATGTTAATTTTTCATTTGGTATTATGAGATCCCACTTGATAACCAGGTTGATTTGATCAAATTGTTAATGTTCCTGTGCTGTAATAGATTGAAATACTGAAGTCTGAACGCTGAATGATAACATACCGTACCTGAACTCAAATTATTTGAAGTTTTCACAGATGAAAGCTAGATAAAGCCAAGCATACTTTACAGTATGATTCCAACTGTTAAACTTAAATCTTTTTGTAAACTTAAATTTCTTATGTCAATATTTATAAAGATATAAATGTTTTGCATCTTGTTATGATATGAATTGGGACCTAAATTAAAAAAAAAAAAAAAATTTAAATCAAATTTTTTTGTTTTATTTGTTTTATTTTTTTTAATATTTTTTTTGCAATGGCAATAACAAGTTTAGGGTCGGCGGTTTAAAATAGGGTCGGTCGGGTTAGCGGAAACAAACGTATTTTTTTTTTAGGCCTTGCCCATATTTGAATTTGCACTGTGTGCGTTAGAGCATGCCATGAATCTCTAACTCTGTCACACACCCGGAGAGATCATATTCCACCAGTACAAAACTTGGGAACTTCTTGAAGTTTTGACAGGGACCCTGATAAAGTCGAACAGATAACAGTGGGAATATATTTCTCAGTTATTATCTGTTCCTTCAAGTTAATAATAAACTTCACCCTAGGTGAAGGTCCCAACTCAAAATATCACGATTTAAGTGACTTTGTGAATGATTTTGCTTTGCTTTTCTTACAATTTATGGAATTTCTCCTGGGTAATTAATTCAATGTTTATTGCGATATAGGATCACAAATGTCACAGAAAAGCATGCAATTTCGAGTTGGGATCTTCACCTAAATTGAGGGACCTTCACCTAAAATGAAGTACATCATTATGGAACAGGTAATAACTAAGAAATATTCCCAGTGTTATTATTTCAAATGTATAAGGTTCCCTGTCAAACCTTCAAAAAGTTCCCATGTTTTGTACTGGTGGAATATGATCTCTAAGGGTGTTAGACAGGGTAGAGATTCATGGCATGATCAAGGTGTGGGTATGCCAGCAACCTCTTGTTTCCATTGAAACTAGTTGAAACTATTACGCTTCACATGGCTTAAAAGAAGGCAATGCAAATGCCACACATGGGGCTGTTTACGGGCATCCCCCATCAAATTGCAAAGTTTGGCATAAAAGTTTTGCACTTCGGCTCAAACAAGGAATATACATGTATGTAAAAACGCTCTCCCATAGCAAGAATTATGTGGCAACAGACACTCCGCTCATATTATTGGATATTGATTATCACACTTTTTCTTTACAGAAGGGAGAGTGGAATGCTGAGAAGACAATGAGTATGTATACTTAATATCAGTGGGAGTGGTACCTTCTACCTGTATCTGTCAAGTTTGAATCGCAGGAGCCCTTCTTTTGAAAGGGGGACCAATGATGATTTGGAATTTTCTATTGGATACATTGCCTTCTTTATTTAGCCTTAAGATAAAATAAGTGAGTTTCTGCTACCGTGTAACCTTTGAATAGTATGATTTAAAATTTTGGACCTCTGACCCAGTGTGTAAATTTGCTATGATCTGTTAGAATCTAAATGAAAAATGAATGGAAATTTACAAACCGAGGTACGGCAAGGCAAGTAAACTATTCCTAGAAATGCCAAAACTGGCAGTTCCTCAGCAAAACTGGAGAAACAAAATGTTTTTTGCATTATGTTTAGTGTATTAATATGGCCAATCCATATTTTACGCTTTATTATAAGTTACTAATTTACTCAAAATCATTGACAGAACAACGTTATTCAATGAGCTCTACTGCACATCTGCTTCACTGATATAAAAATAAAAATATATCATTTTGACTGGTGAGATATTCATGAATATTCCTTGTCCTTGTACTACATGTACATGCATCTGAATGACAGACCCTCTACTCATGCTTGTCTTTTGATTTGTAAACATGTCTGGAAATAGCAGTCTTCTTAATTCAGATTGTTTGGCTTCGGCAATCCAATACGGCATCCATTTATCATGGCCCAGTTTGCTTCAGCAAATGGCTTTTGCATGGCTGATTGCCGTAGAAAATTATGAGGACGGAAATATGGTGTCTGACATGGGTGTAAACATATTTATTTCTCTAAATCATGCACATGAATTAACAAGATTGTATAATATATAAAGGCAATTATTTTAGAGAATGGGATTTGGCAGATAGTATGATGCTTATATTAGCCATTTCCCCATCTTTGGCATACACATGTGGTGTCTTTATTGCTTTTTCATAATGTTCTTTTCCCAGTTAGATTTTGTTTATATGTTCATTTTTCTATCTTATTATCATTGTCAGCCATCAGGGGCATAGACTGTCAAACAGTAACCTATAATAATGAATCACTGTTGGGCAGTCCACGCATCAGATGAACTGAATTGTTGCTACCTGTTTGTTTGTGACCTGACCCTTGACCCCACTCCATCAGTTTCCAATAATCGTAGCGAAATTAACATTTCAAGATCAAAACGACAAGAGTTTTGCATCTTATATACATTTGTACTTATTACAAGCAACTCCAGATGTTCATGCCCGAGAACCAAAGTATCAAATATGAGTTATTTTTCTCGTTTTTTGAATTATACTGTATATTTGGTCACTTCGATGTGTGTGTTTTTACATGTTCACCTTGTTTCATGTACATGTATAGGCAGGAATTTTTATTTATTTATACAGAGGAAAGTTCAATTTGAGAATCGTTTAGACAACAATATAAATTTTTGAACCGTCATAAATATATCTATATTTTCTTCCAGCGACAATTCTCTTTCCATGTAACAAGGTTGCTATGCCTGGTCGTGTTATTAACCCTGCGAAGCACCAATTTCGTTCAATAGAGAATCTGCGACAATAAAAAAGAAACTGTCTGACATTTGCAGAATGAGTCCCCAGATGGTGAATTTAGTGACACTATCCCACAGAGTAGGCTAGCATCACCAAATTCACCCTCTGTGAACCTCATTCTGCTGAGGCCCCAACTGCTATGGGAGACCTACATGTAGGATCAGATTGAAGTTCCCCAGTTGAGGTTGGCGATGTTCACCCATTAGTCACCTTTATTATGCATTTCATCTTCTACAAATTGGGGGATATAGAAACTGAACAGAAGGGAAAAAGTAACAAAAAACAATGTTAATTTGAGACTATAGATACTTCCAAGAAGATGAGGTCTAAGCAGAATTTAGTCATCATTGTGTGAATTTGGTGGTCCTAGCCCACTGTACAGGATAGCGTCACCATATTCACCCTCTGGGGACCTCATTCTGCAGATGACAGACACCTTACTTCAGAATGGTTTGTAAATTGAATATTTTTGGATCTTTGTCTGAAGTTTGTGCGAGTATGCTGGTAATGTAGAGGGGGGAACGGGTATTTTCGGGACCCCGGGATCGACCCTTTTTATTTTTCGGGAATTGGGATCGTCAGATTTAATTTTCTGGGAATCGGGAACAGAATTCCACCGGGACCCGGGAAAGGTTGAAATTATTTTCCGGGATTTCCATTTTTATTCACCTAATTATGAACTGATTTCCCCAAAAATGCACGCACCCGACCGGTATTCCAGCGATGAAAGATGAGTCAGGCATGTTTTGTTCCGTTTCATGTGTGCATCTGTAACAACTACCGACAAAGTCTGCTGGTATCCAGTAAATTTTAAAGTCATTTATTTACACGAGTTTTACCACTTGGTCAATCTAAGCTGTTGTATCTGGTGACTTGTCTACATCCGTGTTGTCTGCTATTTCTCAGTTGGTTTGTGACTTGGTTTTTCATACTAACATTCCAGTTATGGAGCACAATCTCAAATCACAAACCGTCTTAGATATATTGAGACCACATGAATTTGCATACATCACCTGGACATTTAGGGAATACCTGATTTGCGGTGGTGTAGATCAGTGTAAAGAGTGATCTGTTGATTCTGTTCAATGGATTTGCATATAGGTTCGCATTTTATGTCATGTAAAATGATGTAATTGACCAGACAGTAGCCAGTAAATCATAAGATAGCATAAAAATACAATATATGTACTCTATATAATATTTTAATTCCTGGGAACTGGCTTTTTTTTTTACTGGGAACTGGGATTTGCTTTTAATTCCTGGGAACTGGGAAATGGCATATTTTTTTCCTTGGAACTGGGATTTGCTGATTTATTTCCTGGGAATCTGGGATTGGACCCCCCGTTCCCCCCCTCAATGTAGACTTTTATCTCTACTACAATATTGACCGATAAACATTATAAATTATTTGCAGAGTTATTACTCTTATTATATTACCTTAAAGATGGTGTATTTCTTCCGGGCCACAATTACAACATAATTTTTATAAAAACACTATTTCAATACTAAAATAGATTTTTCTGTGAATAAAACGATGACAAAACTGAAGATTGGGATTTTGATCTATATATGTATATAAATGAGTAGGATCTGTCCATTCGCCTGTCTGCGCATTTTTCTCCTAGTCTGCTGGTTCGATTTCAATCAAATTTGGTGTGGTGAATCGGGGTACCCTGGCGGAGGTTATAACGGCATTAGTTTTTCAAAATAAAAAAAAATTAATTAAATAAATTAAAAAAAATACAAATTTAAAATAAGCTCATTATGGGCCTATTTCAGAATCAAATAAGTCCAATATGAACCTATTGCATGAGGATATGTTGCAGCAGATATGTACGCTCTTTATATATGTGTTTTCTCTGTGGCCTGCACCATCCAATGGAATAACGGGTATAAGTCCACTATGGGCTTATTCCAGAATCAAATAATTCCAATATGAACCAATGCCAGTAGATACATGTATGTCCAATATGAACCTATTTGCACATGGTAGGGATCAGCGAATCGGGGATTTTGCATCGAATCGAATCTCGATATCGAATCTCCTTCCTGATATCGACATCGAATCGAATCTCGAATCGAATCAGCTAGATTGACATTCTTTACCAGTGTGTATTTCGGTGTCTCGTGACAAAAAACTGCAAAATTCACTAGTTAATATATAACAATGTTCATCTCCTTAAACATCCATTGGAACTTGTGGGATTTTTTTTAGGAAAATCATGACATAGGCTCAGTCTCATGGAGGATTTGGGATACGTGCATTGAATTTCTATCTAGCTGTGTCATGGCGAACATGACACAAGAAGTGAAAGTAAGACACTTAAAGACAGTTCAATCAACATATAACAAACCCCATGGAATGGAAGTCACTTGTCTACAATATTTAATAAAGATAATAAAGATTTGACACAAGCGGTCATGTGTACACCGTTCAGCTTATATATAATTGTTGTAGGCCGATACCAATGGTAGTTATCTGTTAAACAGTTCACCCCACAATAGATCAAACACCTACATCACATATTCACAGTACTACTTAGTTGTCTTCACGGAGGGGTTCCAGAAAACATACACAAATTGTAAGTGTTCAATGTTATCAACAAGATTTAATGGATCGAAACTTGTTGCAACGCGCTCGATTTCCCGGGGAAAAAGAAATTGAAAGTAGGAAATTTATAGGAATTTTGCCAGCAATGTCGCAGATAACTGTTCGCATATGACGGCGTCCATTTAAGAACGTAATAGACCGATTGTTCTTAGGTTTCTCACCGTTCTGTTCATTCCAATCTATGTTTTGTTGCTCATAACCGCGGCCGACATTGAATTTTATTCATATAATCTGAATTGGATATCTGAAGTTCTAAACATAAGGTAATCAATTGAGTTCCACATCTAGCGATCACGCACTGTATAGAAACATTTTCATAGTGTCGATACAAAATTACAAATATATGCGGCGATTGATCACCGTCACGGGTTACGATTGAAGCACATAGGCCTAATTTGCATAATGCACGTCTATTCTGAACGGCATACATTCCAAATTACTTACGTTGGCTAACTTGGCAACCTTGTACTTCAACTTTTGTGAGGTCATGTCATTTGATATGGTTTATTTTGACGCAAAAAACGAGACTACACCAAAGTAACACCGATTTGAAAATATCCGAATCAGCGGACTGATTCGGTGTCTATCTCGAATAGGGTTCCCGATATCGACATCGAATCGAATCTCGAATATTCTCAGGTCCCTAACACAAGGATATATTGAAGTAGCATAATAAATATCTATACATGTATATATAAAAGAGTAGGATCTGTCTGTCTTGTGTGCGAAGCGCACATATGGGCTGTGCGCAAGCAGGCCCCTTTGTGCAGGGGCCACACGCTGAGTAAAGGCGCCCGAAGTGATCCCGAAGGGAGTCTGTTTCAGCTAGCTGTCTGTAATAGCATAATAAAGTGGTTTATTCCTGCAAAATATCAGAATTGAAATGGCATTTTGCCTTGATGGAGAATGCTAATGAGATAGAAATCTCCCTTTTGCTACGTGCCAAATGTGCCTGGAGTTTGTTCTAAAAATAGCACATAAAACTGTCCAGAAAGGTTGTATGTATTTTACCAGAAACAAAATCTTAAATTAAATTAATTGATAGAAGCATTTTCAGAGAGGTGTCTTCGAATCATATTTATTATTTTAAATAGGGCTGCCAACAGTGTGTGATAAGAGATTACACCGCCTCCTAAAGGGCTTAAAATTTGTATGAGAATCAGAATAGATTCTCGCAAATGATTCTTTCAAAGTGAAACATGAGAATCAAGTTTGATTCTTGCATACATACCGGTACATGTATCTCTGCTTTGTTATTTAAAGACATCATTGGCCAACAGTAAATCTTTCAAAATTGACAGCTATACATGTACATGTACAATAAATATTGCAATTCTGCATCCCCCCTCCCAACCAACTTGTGGCATAATCAGGATTTTATTTTGATTCTCGTATCCTCAAACTTGTGAATCGGCTTTGATTCTTTTAAAAAATGGATGGATTTTAAGGCCTGAGCTAAATCGAGCACACCAGGACAAATTAGATGTCATAATAATTGGCTTCCGAGGTGACCAACATGTTGACCAACAAATGGAAGATGGGGAAATGTCCAGTAGGAAATTATCCAGGTGGGGAAATGTCCGTTTTATTAAAATAATGGAAATACTGATTATTTATGCCAAGCAAGGACTAATGCATGTTAATCTTCGACAGGGCAACCAGTAATAAAATCATGCCGAAAAGCACAATATACTGTTATACAATAATGCCGATTAGTCGATTACCAAAATGGTAATCGATTATCCACTTATCAACAGTTAATCGATTTTCCGATTAATCGTGGCAGCCCTAATTTTAAACCCAGGAAACTTTATAAAACTTGTTAGGAAGAGAGACCATCTGTAATAGAATATCTTATTAATGAACTTATATCAAAGTAAATGTTCTATGATACTGTCAATAATTGCAGAAAAGAAGCAAGTAAAATTGTGGAAGGCAGAAAAAAGGCTAAAGAAACTTTCACAAGAAGAAGATCGAAAAAAGAAACTAATACAAGAGGAAGATACTCTTTTAGATCCAAAGAAAGACAGCGGTTAGTAACAACCCACATCTCTGATATTCCATCGGAAGAACATCTGACAACATGTTACTAGAGACAGCCAATACGCATGCTATAGATAGCGAAAGATACTTAATCGGGGTTCACGATTTGATGACGATTGTTATTAAATTACAATAACATGTGTCATGCGAGGTTAGGATTGAGGCGAGGATTGACGAAATAACATATATGTTTGAAGAAGTGCATTAAAAGAGCGTTCCCCTAACTTCGTCCATGCAAACCCACCCACCCAATAGGAGAATTTGATTTATATTTTACCAAAGTTGATCAATTGTAGTGTTGTAAATTATTTCATACAAGTCTCCGTTATGTCATCAAAGTACATTCTATATAGAGTTATCACCCTTCCGATTAACTCAGGATACTTATTTCGAAATTTAATCCTGTTACTGCGTTTGAATATCAATTGTTATCTAATTGTGAACCCTGATTAAGTATCTTTCACTATCTAATCTAATCGTATGTGTATTAGGTGCTAGTGAGGTGATTCGAAAAAAGCTTCACTGACTGCTTGTCAGTTGTCTGAGTGTGCAGTCAGCTGATTACTGAAGAGTAGAATTTAAAACCATGCATTGGTGCATTCATTCAACATCATATTATGTCTACACTTTGACTCAATTTCAAAGCCAGTCTCTGGCATTCTGTTTCGTGTTTGGCGTGGCTCCGTATACTGCTCCGTAATTATAGCCTTGAGTTTTAAATTTATGCTGTGGAATCATTTGGGTTATTCAATGATCTTACACAGGAAATTCTTGAATGACACAGTTTTCGCTGTGTCTTTAATTAAATATATATATACTAGCAGGGTGACTTGCTGGCTTGCCCAGGTTAAAGTGATGTGTAACTCTCCAGTGGCCTCCATTTATACCCAAATGTGCATAACAAAATGTCATTCCCATACATGGATTATAAGCAATGACTCACCATGTTGGAATGATTACCGTTTGTTTATCGCGATTAATTCCCGCGAGTAAAGAAGTATTTATTTACAACTGCGAGTACGTCAGGCATTATTATTTTTTTAAATTGTATAATCGACGTGCATGGAGCTCTCGGCAAGAGTTGATGATTGTCACATTCTTCCAGATTTGATAATGCCTGAGTACTCATTGATGAGCAATCATCATAGATATGAACAAGTCATTTTGGGGTCATTCGGCCATAAAACATGGCTGCTGGCAGACATCTTGGATTTTACTCTTTGCATGACTATATTCTTTGGTACTGGCTACAGGTCGTACCTTTGGTTGGGTCATCATGAAATTTGTCATGGATGTTAACATTGACATGTAGATGGGAACGAGTCATTTAGGGGTCAATCGGCCATAAAACATGTCCGCAGGCAGCAATCTTGGATTTTACTCTGCATGACTAAATCCTTTGGCACGGGCTTCAAGTCATACCTTTGGTTGGATCATTATGAAATTTATTCATTCGGCAAAAAAATATGGCCACCAGCAGCCATCTTGAATTTCAAAATTCAATCCATTAGCACTGGCTACAGGCCGAACTGTTCATCTGATCATCATGAAATTTATAATGGATGTTAATATTAACATGTAGATGGGAACGTCATTTTGTAGTCATTTGGCCATAAAACATAAGCCATCTCGGATTTTACTCTTTGCATGACTTAATCCTTTGGCACAAAAGAGTCCACTTCCTTCATCCGATCATCACCAAACTTCATATTGATCTTGATATTGATCTACTAGATGGGAGCTATCAAATGTTTTTGAACTTCATTGGAAAACATAGCTGCCAGTGACCATCTTGGATTTTACTTTATTTATATCTCTTCATGTTGATAATCTGGTTTCAACTTTCCGCATTCCTAATCTCTCTATAGACTGTAACACATGAAAATATTCCCTTTTCCAGGTTGAGCTACAGTGTCATTGACACTTTTATTTTAAATTTTAGGCCTGTTAGCATGATAAATTCAACAAAAGTCCACCAATTTCATTCATATTTGTTATATGGATGTTTCACAACAATAACTTGATTGAGTTCAAAAACCAAGCTTGTCCGATTTTTATTTACCTGAGTTATGGTCTTTAGTTCTGTGTGATGGCTCTTTAGTTTGTTCATTTTTAGTGATTCTCGGTCGAACAGATTCACTGTTATGGGCAAAAAAACTTGCCGAGCCATCTTTGATGCGCAACCCTTGTTTATAATTTCAAACAAAAGGGAAGGTAGAGTTAAATTAAATTAATGAACACCAACCAATTCAATTCCAGATTTAAAACAATGTTGAGATCGGAGGAGTGATTCGATGTTGAGACATAATCTTGATTTGCTGGAGACTACCCTGTGCTTTAATTTAATTAGTCAGACTGACAAAGTAATCTGTGGGTTTGAAGTTAACTTAGACTGGGACATGCATGTTTTTATTTTCAGGCAGAAAATATACAGTATCGATTGCACTACCCGGATCAATACTGGACAATGCACAGTCAATGGAACTCAGGACATATCTCGCTGGCCAGGTATATATATTCCCCGCCACAAATAAAAGTGATGTCACTT
Organism: Siphonodentalium dalli; assembly: GCA_032622095.1. Lineage (NCBI taxonomy): Eukaryota > Metazoa > Mollusca > Scaphopoda > Gadilida > Siphonodentaliidae > Siphonodentalium > Siphonodentalium dalli. The sequence goes on along the minus strand of CP136069.1, from coordinate 126,973,374 downwards.
TTATAACGAGATACAAATTATTCCATCCATTTTGTTACCACAATGATTAAAGTCAACTGATTAACATTATGTCAACAATGTCATGTACAGTCATGCTCTCCTAACAATGATTTAATTGTCCCCATGAAAAAAAAATTCGGGGGACTATAGCAATCAGTGGTATCTGTCCATCCCTGCATCCGTCCTTTCATACGTCCACTCATATTAGAGTGCACTTGTGAGTTAAATATTTTGGAAATCAGGCATACACAATGGATTTGTGAGGTGATATTGCACTTGTGAGTTGCAGCTCACAAATGATCACTTTGAAATGTTGTTTAACCCTTTGAGTGCCAGGGGCCGATCTCATCGGCCCTAAACCTACAAAATAAGTCTGTTAAAGAATATAAGAATAAATTATTAAAATTGTAAAAAAAAAAAACCTATGGTCGACTCGCATATATAAGAGAATGCATTGGCACAGGGTATATGGGTTGATACAAAAATCGACCTGTTGTCTGCAGCTCACAAGTAAGTGTTCACACAAGTACTGCCTCAGGTGTTGAGCCGTGTGTCCATCACAGATGGTTTCCGGATGATAACTTTAGTTTTAGTTATCAAGTTCGAAATTGGGTTGTGTCCGCCCATTTTTGCTGGAGTTATGGTCCTTGTCGACTTAGAATTTGCTGATTATATTGTTTTCCAGGTGATAACTTTAGTTTTAGTTATCTAATTGTTTTCAAATTTGGTATATGGATTACTCGCATGAAAGAAAATACAGGTCAAGTTCGAATTTGGATTCGGTGTTATTTTTACTGGTGTTATGGTCCTTGTTGACTTATAATTTGACGAATATTTTGGTTTTCAGTAATAGCTTTAGTAATTGTTATCTGTTTGTTTTCAAAATTGGCATATGGATTACTCATATGAAAATACAGGTCTAGTCCGAATTTGGGTCCCGTATTCTTATATTTACAGGCATTATTGTCATAGTTGACTTATAATTTGACAATTATTTCCGGGTGATAGCTTTAGTTATAGTGATCTGTTCTTTTTCAAATTTGGTATATGGATTACTCATATGATAATACAGATCAAGTTCCAATTTATATTCCGTACCCCCAAGTTAATATCATTTACTAATAATTTTCAACTTATAATTAACATAACTTATAAGTATATTATCTACCAGTATATAATACATTTCTACAAAGCACCCACTCCAAATGAAGCCACCATTTGGGATGAAACTAGCCGAGCAGCCTTTTATTCTGTTAAACCATTTTATGTGAGCTCATGTGGTTTATATCCAGGTAAAGTTTTTGCAAATAAAATATTTTGGATTGGAATCTGCTTAACATGCCAGTTAGCCTTTTGTTCCATTATCTCTTCAAGCTTGCAAATAGTGTGTCTGATCATCTTGTCAAATTTTGTTTGATCTCTTACACAGAACTGCTTATTGCCAACATGTCAGTAAATTGAAAATACTCATCTTGATTGCATGTTGAATTTGTATTCTAAACAAGCCATTCATACTTCATAGGTTTTAAGTATTCTACTGGCAATCAAAGGCCAAAACCTTATTGCAATTGAGCAACAGATATAATGAAAAAGTGTACCATACACTACAAGGTGGCTTTTATGGGTGAGCAGATGTTGCTTAAGATCAATTTGAAATGAAACGGACAGGTGACGTCATCACTAAAAGCACATCATGACTTCCACTGAAGCCTATAGTGGTCTAGCTACAGGCCTCAAAATAGGGTGCTGGACATTTGCAGAATGAGGTTCCCAAAGGATGAATTTGTGACACTACACCGCACAGCAGGCTAGCATCACCAAATTCATCTTCTCGGAACCTCATTCTGCATGGCCCCATCTGCTATGGGAGACATAGACACAGATTTAAGATGGTGATGTGCACCCATTGGGAATCTCGATGGTGCGTTATATCATCTGCCATTTTGGGGATATGTGACCCGCCATATCAAATCCAGTCGTAAGTCGGGATTGTTTTACCCTGTGCCAATGCATTCTCTTATATATGCGAGTCGACCATAGGTCGCCTCGCATATATAAGAGAATGCATTGGCCTAACAGTTTTTTAAATAAATGTTTCTTACAATTTTTAGGACATAAAATAAAAAACATCCATTACCCTGCAGGGAGCCCCACACATATATAGAAGCATATAGAAGAGTGTCGTCTGCTCATGTTTGTC